>CAKNXH010000292.1:0-50433 GCA_932178445.1 Andricus quercusramuli | reverse complement strand
ACCAAATGATTGAATTTTCAACCATAAAAGATGATTTCTAAAACAAAAATGGTCATAGTTGATATTTCAACTGGTAAAGATGTAATATTACATCGAGCCAAGTTCAATTCAACCAAGAAAGATTAATTTTCAGCAATAGATATAAATTGTATATGCCAAAAATCCATGTCCATTTTCTCGGTGAGGAGCTGGTGAGGAGCTGAAAAAGCTGCTCAACTCACGGCGGGATTCGTATAGCGTCCACTTTTGCGGAGAGTTCTCCGGCATCCCGTGTCAACTCCTTTCCTTCGATATCACACAACACGCCTTGTGGCGTTTGACTCGAGAGAGTTGGGCATAACGCACTGCAAAGCGTTAACGTTCAACGCATGTCCATGTCATTGCTCAAGAAGAGGCGAACGCCACAGCTGGCCACAGAACCCTTACGGGTTCGGGACGGGACCTCTCCAAGAAAATGTTTTCAGTCCCCTCAACGCGATTCATGGCGTCGCGTTAACTCATTCAACTCATAGGCGGAGGAGACAAGATGCAGACCTGCTATATTCTCCCCTCTGCCTAGAGAAGAGAAAAGTGGCGAGCGTCACCTTGCTCCCTATCCCTGAATTTAATACATAGAATCGGCAATGAAGTCACCCTCATGCAGTTACCGTAGGAGAATCAAATTTAATAAGGAAGTGGGCAAATCATATGTATAGCGCTGCTATTGATCGTGTGACGAAATTCAAATGTAACAGTCCATTTAAAAAACCTAAGTCAATTAAAACTTACTCAACTTTAATCTATATTTTAACTGTAGTATGAGAAAAAAGCGACTGGTTAGTCAATTAAGACTTTCAGACTCCACCAAGATCAGACTATATTTTAATTGTTCGGCGTCTGTGATTAGTTCAAATCAAATTTGCAGTATATGAAACTTGATAAAGTTCAAAAATATTTCTTATTTTCCACTCCATTGTTTTATCTATAACGAATTCAGAGCGCATTACATTGAAAAATACCTAGAAGGGTTCAGAACTGACTTAGAGTCTGTCGAGTGATAGACTTTTTCCTTTTTGTATCTCACTTTGAATTTATATAATAAATCAAGTCTCAAATCTTGAGTAATACTTGTTTTCATAGGAAATTTGGAAATCATGCATACAATTTTAATTTTAATTTGTTTGTGCAATATTTATGCGCTGTAAATCGCGAAAATGTATTATTTTCTGGAATTATGGACGAAGCTAATTAATGTTAAGAGTGATATTTTTTGTGGAAAATAACATACAATTATTAAAAAAATTAAAATCAATTTATCCTGTCCATAGAAAAGTTAGAATGAATTTCACATTTGTCGAATCGCTTACACTATGTAGCTTATTAATCAGTATTTCCCTATGTCAACGGAACCGATCCGAAAAAAAGCTAAATAAGTAAACTAAACTGAATAAATTGAAACATTCAACCAACACAACCCAAAGGGAGGACGCGCACATGACCATCAGAACCGGGATGAAGCTCAACGACATGACCTAAAGGCCACTTTGTGTGTGTTGAATTTTCGTCACGGATAAAAGCGAGGTCACGAACTTCAAATGATAGATAAGGAGTCCTCCACTTCGAACGTGGTTTAAGCTCTGTCAGGTATTCCGAGGTCCAATGTTGCCAGAAACACTGACGCATTTATTGTAACAATTGCTATTCAGATAAGCGATTCGAGGCAATGTCAATGTATATTGGCTCAGGGATACTGTTGAAGATTCTCCAATCAAAAAATGACCTGGTGTAAGAGCCGTAAGATCGTCAGGATCATCAGACATGGATTTAAGAGGTCTTGAATTTAAACAGGCCTCTACTTGAATCAGAAATCTACTCATTTCGTTGTATGTAAGGGTAGTATCTCCGATGACTCACCGAAGGTGGTGTTTCGCTGACTTCACTGCCGCTTCCCAAATTCCGCCAAAATTCGGCGCACCTGGTGGATTAAATCACCACTCTGTGTGATACGAAGCGAGACATGAAGGTAATAGGGTTGACTCGTTGGAAGCCGCTGAAAACATCGCTCTAAGTTTGAGATCTGCTCCAACGAAGTTTGTACCTTGATCGCTGGTCAAGGTTGCACAAATTACTCATCGAGGAATGAATCTGTAGTAAGCAACTAGAAAGGCATCAGCCGTAAAGTCCGACACAGCTTCCAAATGGACAGCTCGAGTAGAACAACAAGCAAAGACTGCGATGTAGCCCTTATATGATCGATACCCACGACCCTTAGTTGTTCGCAAGTAAACAGGTCCAGCATAATCGACGCCAGTAAGTAGAAACGGTCGACTCGGAGTAGAGGGAACTGCTGGAAGATCTGCCATCAATTGTTGAGACTTGATGGCTCGATGTCTTAGGTATGGTAAACATCGATGAACAAAGCCCCTCACAACTGATCGACAACGGAGAATCCAGTAGGTTTGCCTCAAAGTTCCGAGAGTGAGCTGAACACCACCATGAAGACAACTTCGATGATGATGATCAAAAGATGGACAGTCGTCATCGTTGATTCAGAGCTGAGAATGAGGGGATGTTTCTCATCGGGATTCGAGGCTGAATTCTTCAACCTACCTCATACAGGAAGCAGTTGTTGGGAATCTAAATAAGGTGTTGAACGACCTAACTTTCTCTTGGAAGGAAGAGACTTTCCTGATGATAGCGCCTGGATGTCTGCTTCAAAGTAGTATTGTTGTTCGTATCGAATCCAATCTAGGCGAGCTTAGTTGAGTTCTGAAGGTGAAAGGAGTGATGAAATTAAACAGGATTACTGAAAAAAATGTTGGATAAATCGCCCTAACCAGGCAGCCGCTCGTAGAAGTTTATTCAAAGAAGAGTAGTGGTGGAGAAGCACCCACATAGTTGGAGCAAAACTAGAAGTATGAACTTTTATTGTTCGCTCTTCTAAATCCACTTCAGGATTAACCGATGATGGATTCCGTGGCCAAAGATCTGGAAACAGCAACCGATTTGGACCTTGCCACCAAAGAGAAAATGATGATAGCTCCTTGGCAGAGAGGCCTCTTGAAGCACAATCAGCAGAGTTAATTGACGATGAAACGTGATGCCAAATTGCTGATGGTATTGTGGTTTGGATTTCAGAAACTCTATTGGCTATGAAGGTCTTCCATTTTGCGGGATGTTCGTGAATCCAGGCCAGCCTGACTGTTGAATCACACCATAGATGAATGGGAACATCCAACAAGAGTGTTTGCTGAACGTGATACACAAGTCGAAAGAGAAGAACTGCTTCACACAGTTATAGGAGTGGTAGCGAGACCTGTTTCAAGGGAGCGACCTTAGTTTTCGAAGTAAACAGCAAAACTGACTTCATATCAGAATTAGAGGTCACAAGAAGATAAATTGCTCCGGCGAAGGCTCTTTCCGAAGCATCGGAGAATCCATGCAGTTCACTGGAACTAGAAGATGAACTGAATCTTATCCAACGAAATACTTCGATTGAGGATATGTAACGAAGACCGTCTCGATATGCAAGCCAGCGTTGGCGAACGTCGCCAGGAAGAGGATCGTCCCAGGAGATCTTTAAAAGCCAGAGAGTTTGAATGAGTGTCTTAGCTGTTATGATAACTGGACTCAATCATCCTAGCGGATCGAACAGTTGAGCTACCTGACTCAAAACGCCACGTTTAGTGATGACATCTGGACAGGCTGGTAATTTGACGTCAAAAGTTATCACATCTCGTTAAGGATTCCAAGAGAGGCCCAGCATATGGAACGCTTGCTGGAATTCAAAGGACAGAGGCTGAGACAAAGCTCGAAGTTCTCCTGAAATTTTCTCTAGTAGATCAGAATCACTTGACATCCACTTGCGAAGTGGAAAGCCGCCCGCTGTGAAAAGTCGATGTAATTAATTCTGTGAAGAAATTGCCTCCTCGAAGTTATCTGCTCTCAACCACGCAGAATTGGATATTTAGAATTTTGAAAGAGTGCAAAAAAGTGTACGGTTTTCCAAATAATTCAATTTTTGTATTTCTAACTTTATTTCTTACGATTAAAACAAAAACTTCGCGTGTTGTCAGAAAATTTCTGATGACTTTGTAGCTCTTTTTTGGATGAGCAACTTTTTTCAATTCGGTTTTTTCATAGCTTGTCTCGTTTGTCAATAAATTAAATTTTTCAATTTTTAATGTTTTTCACGAATAAAACAAAAACTACGCATCCTATCAAAAATAATGCATAACCAAATCTTAGCTCTCTTTTGGTACAACAACATTTGTCTCATTATTTTTCTTCGTAGCTGGTATCGTTTGTCCAAAAACTTATTTATTGTTAATTCTTAATGCTGTGTTTCCATACATTTGTATGGAAACACTGTGTGCAGACAAATGAAAATTTAATCAGAAATTTAACCAAATAATTTTATCACATAATTTCTTCGGAAGCTGTCGTGTTGACAGACGACAACGACGGACAAAAACTAAAGTGAAAACCATTCTTCCTCAATCAGTGAGGCCAAAAACGTCGAATCTTGTTGAATTCGCGACACTTAATTTTGACATGAAACCAGTGCCTTCCATTTGTAATGAGAATATCTTCATCAGAATGATCATAATAGAAAATTTCAAATGATATCAATATTTGCGAGAGAAAATTTCGACACTGATAACGTCATATCACATATGTGTGAAAAAACGGCTACTTATGTGTATATTTGTACTCTGATGATGCAATGGAATATTCCTTAGATACAGTTATTATCCAAGTTACTCACTGAAGCCTTGATCAGTTTTTTCTCTACTTTGCGAAAATGCGGGTGGTCTGTACTTTCGTTTTCACTTTGGTGGTTATCGTTAGTTCTACTGGTAAATATAATAATAAAAAAAATATATATATATATTTATAATACTTTTGGAGAGGATAACTTCATGCTGTTATTTTCAGTGTGAAAAGAAACGATTCTGGTTTCCCACCAGTGGTCTCATTTGAGTACCACTTGAGGCTAATTTTTCTCCGTCTTATTGTTTTTACAGTCTATGACGTCAAAAATGATGACGGAATAGATATACATTGTCATTACATACCTAGGAACTTGAAGAGCGGCACTTGAAGTCAGTTCCCACGACTCACACTGGAAACATACATTCATCAATAATGTCTTTCTTTCCCCCCTTGGTGAACAATGTACTATTAAGCTTTTCACAAAAAATTAATTACTTTCTACCAATAATTTCTAAATCATTATTCAAATAGTTGAATTTTGAACCCACAACAAAGTTTTCTACTAAATGATGAAATTTTGAAAATTTCAAAAAACTTGTAACAAGAAAGAAAAAATGATCAATTTCCTTAAGAATAGATTTAGAAATGGCAATCGGGGGTAAAATGGGAAGGTGGCACCGCGGCGCAAATAAAATTCTAAAAAACTCCTACATGTTTAAAAGGTACCATTTTTGCTCCTGAGAAAACCCTAAATATTTATACGGTTGTCTCAAATGAGGTTGGGGGGGGGGGGGGGGGCAGACAGGAAAATTAAATGCAAATGATAACGGGTACATATATAGATGTATATCAATACATGCATTTTTATTATATTTATATATATAAAATAAGGGTCAATAAAGAGACATAACTGAAGTAAAGTCTAAACGTTATTTGAAAATCAGATTTTGTTCTTAAATACAGTTCCTTGACATAACAGTTTTCCCCCAAAATGTTTCTAAAACTAACTAAAATAGACTAACGTGTATTAATAATGTTTCTAATGTTCTTTTAAATTCAAAAATGTTTGACGGAGTTCATAAGAATTCCAGGAGAATTTTAACGAACTCAGAATGAAGAAAAAAAAAAGTTAAGTTGAATTCAAACACGGTGAGCCTTTATCATTTTCAATTTGAAAGTTTTGCCGCTCAACTCTCCTTTATGGAATTTTCAAATAATTGCAATTAAATTCTTTATTTGGCGTATTTGAAATTATTGTTTCCTAAGTTTTATTTGACAGTAAAAACTGAGTAAAAAGATATTTGCCAAAAAATTGGATATATTAAAAACTGTTTATTTTATGGAGGTTTTCATATAGCAGAAAATCGTTTATTGTCATCCTGGCTTAAGTTTTAAGCGTTTATGCACTCATCTTCTACCAAAAATATATGTTTATTCAACAAGACAATGTATGGTGGGGAGCTCTTATGATTGGACAAAATTTCTCATAATTTCTAATGAGTCATTAGGAAGATGGTTTCTGCAAAGAAACGTTGAACTTAGCTGAAGATGTTAGACATCAATGTGTTGAACTATAAGAAAGAATCTTCTATTTCTTTTCGCAGAATGCAGTTCACAGCCCGACGGAGAACCTGATATCAAACGTAATCCTGGTTCTTCTTCTGCCAGACAACATTCACCTGACCGGGCATCTAATCAGGATCCTCCACTTCGCGCGAGATCCATTTCTCCTATGAGCAGGTTTCCTTCAGATCGAGTACTTGGATGTACAATAGAAGAACTTGGATATGTTCGACTTATTCCTTGTACAAATGAAAACCTGCAATTTGAATTTCGAAGATACTTTATTCCGACCGGTATGCCAATTAAATTTCGATTAGAAACGAATAGATATATGCCCGTGCCAGCCCAAGAATATATTGTATTATCAACATCCACTGATGACATTTTTGCAATATTGGATGATATTAGGGCTCTCCGTGGAATCTACAGGAAAGATAAATACAGTTCGCGAATAAAAAAAAATATGATAAGCGGCGCAGTTGATAATATGACTCCAAATGAAACAAGGGATTGTCCAGTAGGCAGAAGTCCAGCAATCTTCTCAAGAAGTTTTATTAAAGCTTATGCAAATTACGATTCACTACAGTCTGAACGGAATCCCAATATCGAACGTAATCCTGGCCCTTCTTCTTCTTATGCCAGACGACATTCACCTGACCGGATATCTCCTCAGGAGCCTTCCCTTCGTGCCAGTTCCAGGTCGCGTCCGGGCAAGCTTTCTTCAGATGGAGCACTGGGATATACAATGGAACAACTTGGATATGTTCGGCTTATTCCTTGCACAAATCAGAATCAGCGATTTGAATTTCGAAGATACGTGTTTCCTACTGGTAAACCAATTCGAATGCGAATAGATAAGCTGATCTATGTGTTTGACCCAACCCAAGAATATATTGTATTATCAACATACAGTGGTGACGTTTTTGCAATATTGGATTATGATGAGGCTCTTCGTGGAATTTATAGCACAGATAAGCATAAGTCACGAGTAAAAGTGAATATGATGAGCGGCGCAGTTGATAATTTGACTCCAGATGAAAAAAGGGATTGTCCAGTAGGCAAAGGGCAAGGATTCTTCTCAAGGAATTTTATTAAAACTTATGCAAATTACGATTCACTACAGTCTGAACATTCTGAACGGAATCCAAATGTCGAACGTAATCCTAGTCCTTCTTTTTGTGCCATACAGTTCAGGTCTGCTCCGGGCAGGCCTCCTTCTCATGAAGTACTTGGACATACACTTGCAAAACTTGGATATATTCGGCTCATTTCCAAGACAAATCCGAACCGGCAATTCGAATTCCGAAGATATGTTATTCCTGCCGGTTTACCAATTACGTTGCGAACAGAACTGAATAGATATGTGCCCGTGCCAACCCGAGAACATATTGTTTTATCAACATCTAATGGTGAAGTTTTTGCAATATTGGAGTATAGTGGGTTTGTTCTTGGAATATATAAGGTAGATGCATATAGATCGAGAATAAAAATAAACATGATAAGCGGTGCAGTTAAAGATATGACCGTAATTGAAATGAAGGAATGTCCTGTAGGCAGATGTTCCCCAATCTCTCCATTTCGGTTTAAAGAAGTTGCTTCCAATGAAGATACTCTACAGCATGTGTATCATTAATTCAATAGAACAAAGATGAAGTAAAATATAATATTCTTTGTAATTCGTAGTGTAACCAAAATTGAAGAAAAAAATTTAAATGCAAATGTATTATAGTTATCATGGCTTCCTTTGTTTTATCTTCTTCTAATCCCCACAAGGCCACTCAATTTTTTTTTTGAGTATTCAAAATTGATTCTTTTCTTTTTCGTCTATCATTTGGTAAACAACTATCCGACTGTTATTATTTTTTATATTCATTACGCAGGAGTATGAGCAAACAAAAAATGATTCATAAGTAATATTAATTGTTATAAAAAAATATAATTTCGAAAGAAATGATATTGTCATCATCGAGTATTCCATTTCAAGGTAATATTTTGACACAAAATTACTCTTTCTTATTGACAATGTATATTGGACCACAGAGAGGTATCACCCGATATCTTCTATTTCTTTTATAAACAAAGGCCGGAAAATTCTGAAAATGTATTTAACGAAAGGTTACGAGAGACTCGATTCTCCTCTGCCTTGTGATGTACATATTATATTCTTATCTATATGCATTTACTTATATCATTTGCTTATACAGTGAACAAGTAGCATCGTGATGTGACAAATTAAAAAAATATGATCAATTTTAGGACAGAAATAGAACACTTAAATTTTTAGTGAAAAACTTGATTCCCGAGTAATTGAATATTCAGACAATAAGGATGAATCTCCAGTGAAAAATGTGATATTTGCTTTTTTAATAGAACACATAAATTTACAACAAAATATGTTATCCCCTGATAGGGTGAAGTAGTTTTTGAACAACTTTTTTGTATTTTTAATCAGATTTAATCATGATAACCTCAAGCGATTTTCTAACGGAATAGCAGAAAGATTCCAATCGATCAAATTTGATCAAATTCGATTGCTTTAAATTTGAAATTAAATATGTTTTTTATTTCAGTAATAATTTCAAATTTCATTTTTGTTCTCAGTTTCAAACTTCTCTACCAATAATCCAATTTAAAAACGTCATAACTGAAAATAATATTTTTTCTTATCCGATGTCAGATAAAAATGTATATACACTGAACCCTCAAAGATTGGTCTGCTAATGATGATGTTGAGAGGTTTGGACCTTCATGTTCGCCAACCTTTTCGACTCGGTAGCGATCGTTATGCATGATTCTAGTTATACTATATGGACCGTGGAACTCGTGATGAAACCTGAGTTTGCCTCCACGTTGTGTTCTTAGAATTGCTACCAAATCATCATACATATACTTTCTGTCTACTTTTCTTTTCTTATCGTAGGGCTTTTTATTTTCAGCTTGGTTTGTCGATATATTCTCTTTTGCTTCTCTCCTCATTTCGTCTCAATTTTCTTGAAACATTGTGATCTACTCGTTCTCGATAATTTGTCTTATCTGTGAATCTTCTTTCATTTTCATATCTGTTCCGAATAGCAGATTAAACGGCGTTGTCCCAGTACTTCTACTTTCAGTTGCATTTAGGAATTTTTGAGCAACATCTGCTGACAATTGCGTTAACAGTGGTATAAGTATATATATATATATAGTATATATATATATATATATATATATATAAGTATATATATATATATATATATATATATATAAGTATATATAAGTATATATATATAACTCTTTCTACTTTTCCGTTTCCGCGCGGCACAGCTGAGGTAACACGTACACGAGTAATCCCCTCTTCTTTACAGTAGGCTTGGAACTCGTGCGATGAAAAGGCTGTTCCTCTATCTGATATGAATCGCCGAGGATTTACAAGAATCGTTGACTGCTTTTTCAAATGTTGAACAAATTCTGCGGTGCTTGTAGATTTTGTTGCATAAAGCCAAACGAACTTTGTAAAAGCATCTATCACAGCGAAAATGTGATTGTAGCTTTTCCTCGTAGACGGAAGAGGGCCGAGGTGATCCACGTGTAAAGTATCCAGCGGACTCTCGCCCTTTTCGATGCTGTGGAGCAGACCTTCCTCCTTTCCCTGTTTTCTTTCAGCTAAAATGCAGTTAATACAATTTCGCACAATTTTCTCAACTTTAGATCGCATTCGTTTAAATCAATAATATGTTTTTAAAATGGCTTCAGTTTTATTAATCGCAAAATGACCTCTTTCATGCGCTTGCCTAACTAGCTGTGACTGCATCGGCTTTGGTACAACTACTAGTACATTGTCATTAACTATTTTACATAAAAGGCCATTTTGTATCGGAAAATCATCCTTTTCCTCATTTTCGGCCATAGTCAGTAGACCTTGTAAATTTTTGTCTTTACGCTGAGCTCTTTTCAATCTAGCAATAATACTATCATCGCATTCTTCAATCAACATAACCTCAGGCAACGGATTTCGGCTTAAAACGTCGACATGTCCCATTTGTCGGCCTGGTCGGTGCTGTATGGTGTATTTGAGAGCCGCGAGGAAAAGTGGCCATTTATGTACACGCAATTAAAGATTCTTTTTATTTATGGTCATCGTGAAAGCTTGACAATCGGTCACAATCTTAAATTCAATGCCCAAAAGATATACTCTAAATTTCTCTAATGCTTTCACAATCTCAAATACTTCAAGCTCATAGCTATCAAACTTTTCTTCATCTGGTGTGGTTTTTCCACTCGCACGATATATCGGGAGAAACGCATTATCATCTTTATCACGCTGCATTAGAATCGCACGGTATGCATGCTTTGATGCATCTGTATGCAATTCTGTCTCCGCTCCTACTTTGTACAGTTTTAAAACGGGTTGGCCACATAATAATTTCT
This sequence comes from Andricus quercusramuli, assembly GCA_932178445.1. Lineage (NCBI taxonomy): Eukaryota > Metazoa > Arthropoda > Insecta > Hymenoptera > Cynipidae > Andricus > Andricus quercusramuli. The sequence continues at coordinate 39,768 of CAKNXH010000292.1, read as the reverse complement.
CAAGTGTCTGCAATGCTTGTTGTTCTTCTACTTCAAACTTGAACTTGATATCATTTCTCAATAAAATGGACAACGGACGTGCGAAAACTGAAAATCCTGGAATGTATTTTCGGAAATACCCACTTAAACCCAAAAATCTTTGAACTTCTTCGACACACGTAGGCATTTTAAAATTATTCACTGATTTAATTTTATCTTCTGAGGGACTTGTACTTCCGGATTCGATGACATGCCCAAAATATTCAATTTTTGATTGTAGAAAACGACATTCACTACAATTGGTTTTTAAACCAAACTGACTTGCCTTATCTAAAACAATCTTAAGATTCTTAACAGCTGTCTCGTAATCAATGGAGTGTACAATTAAATCATCCATATATGTCAATACAATTTTTTTCGCAAACAAATCTCTGAATATTGCATTTAAATATCTTTGAAATACAGACTTCAAATTGAAAAGACCGAAAGGCACCTTTAAAACTCGGGCAACACTATGTTTAATCCATGTTGTTTAAATTTAGGTACGTGGTCAAATGACAATTGTTGCAAGGACCTCGAAGACACTTGTCATGAAGCACCAGGATCTCTGATAGTTTAGTGCTACACTAAAATAAATTCCTTTCCAGAGACAGCCCACCCGAAGGACTCTCAACACAAGGACGTGACAACCCGCACTGCATCAGTGGACTTCACTTGACGAAACTCAACAATAAAAGTTCCAGACAAGGACTCTAGTCTAGAAATTCGTTTTAATAAAGTATCCAGTTTGGGATAAGAAAAACAAGGAACTATCTTTGAATTGTTTATAACCGGATCTTGCACAACCATTTCAAACTCAAAAAGTGATAGATCAAAATCATCTATAATTTGCTCAAAATCTGTAGACAAACTAGCAGAGATACTACGATTCGAAGATGAAATGATTAAACACTCGCGCTAAATGACATCCAACAAACAGTACTCGCCAGAATTCGAAGACGTCGTAGAGGTCGCTTTTAGACACAAAGAAAGTTCCGTCTTCGAACAGTACTCCTCGTATCCAATCGTAGACGCTGGAGAAGAACAACTATCGCTCGACATGATGGAGAAAGACTGAGTAACGAGCAAGCGATCCGGTTGTCATCCTCAGATATTTATCTAGAAATTGACGACGTTAGCCAATTCCATAAAGACTAAGAGGGACAAATGAACCAGCGCAAACACAGAAGAAGTCACGCACGTGCAGTGAGAATTCATTTACTCTAGCACTTTACACATCATAGCATTACATCATGAACAACGCGTGGAACAACCAGAACACACGTCACCAGACATGATACCGCGGTAAAATTGATCATAAATCTCTCTTATAATAACAAAATTCAACCCTAAGTATACCAAATGCACTCACAAAAGTTTTCTTATAACAAACGAAAATTTCAAAGGAGAGCAGTCAAAAATTTGCAAATGTTCTTAGTATAATAAAATTCATCGAGGACGATGAAATGTTCTAGGAAGTGTGGAGTGTCACGTCCCGGTTTACATTTTTAAATTTTTCACGTAACCTCTAACGATAAATAGAACAGATAAGTTACTTATGGTAATTATTCATGCGGTTAATCACGACGCTTGGTACATAGCGGCCAGCCATAAATGATCCGTGGTCGGTAACGTCATGATCGTATGATAAACCGAGGTACTTATCATGAGGAGATACAAATATCGGTAACAAAAAGATGTTACTTACAGATGGTACCGATATAGGATAATCATATTTATACCGCATATTTATACCGCTCGCGCAATCCAACACACACTAGCGTAAATCATTCAACGCTTGATAGTATTAGTCACCCACTAGCATTGCTTTCAGTTGGATAATAAATGTAACCAAATACATTTTAATCGGGACTAGATACGGGCAATATTATCGATAGAAACGTGCCAATGACATCCCTGTCAATTGTGGGATGTCCGTGAATGCAGGCAAGCGTGACTGTTGAATCACACCATAGATGAATGGGAACATCCAACAAAAGTGTTTGCTGAATGCAATGCACAAGTCGAACGAGAAGAACTGCTCCACACAGTTCTAAGTGTGGCAGTGATACTTGTTTCAAGGGAGCGATCTGAGTTTCCGAAATCAACAGCGAAACTGACTTCATATAAGAATGAGCGTTCACAAGAAGATAAACTGCTGCGGCGAAGGCTCTTTCCGAAGCATCTGAGAGTCCATGCAGTTCACAGGAACCAGAAGATGAACTGAATCTTATCCAACGAGGTACTTCCATTGACGATATGTGACGAAGACCGTCTCGATATGCAAGCCAGCGTTGGCGAACCTCGACCGGAAGATGATGGTACCAAGAGATCTTCAAAAGCCAGAGAGGTTGAATAAGTATCTTAGCTGTTATGATAATTGGACTCAACCATCCAAGCAGATCGAACAGTTGAGCTACCTGACTCAAAATGCTTCGTTTAGCGATGACATCTGGACAGGCTGGTAATTTGACGTCAAAAGTTATCACATCTCGTTGAGAATTCTAAGAGAGGACCATCATATGAAACGATAGCTGGAATTCCAAGGACAGAGGCTGAGACAAAGCTCGAAGTTCTTCTGAAATTTTCTGTAGTAGGTCAGAATCACTTCACATCCACTTGCGAAATGGGAAGCTGCCCGCTATGAAAAAAATATGTAATTGATTCTGTAAAGAAATTGCCTCCTGGAAGTTATCTGCACTTGTGATTACGTCGTCCACGCATTTCTCTCGACGTACAACTTCAGCTGCTTTTGGATAATTTTCAACCTCATCCAGGGCGAGTCGTTAAAGGCAACGGAGTGCAAGAAAAGTAGCACAAGACAAACCGTAAGTAACTGTGGTGAGACGAAACGTTTGAAGTAAGTAAGTCATTTGGTGATTTTCTCCACAGGATAAGTTGAAGATCCTGATCATCTCGGTGTACCTGGATTTATCGGTACATTTTTTCTACGTCAGCACAGAGAGCTATACGAAAACACCTCCAACGAAGCAAAATGTCTAGTAGATTTGGGAGAGAAGTGTGGCTCCAGTGTGCAAGCATTCATTTAGCAATATTCCAGCTTCACTCTTCTGAGATCCATTAAAGACGACTCTCAATTTAGCAGTAGAGCTTCGTTGGTCAGTACCCCGCGATGTGGGAGGTGGAAAGAGCGAGAAGAGTCACGATGAATAGAATACTCAGTGTCAGTCACCATGTGGCCAAGATGTTTGTGTTTCTTGAAAAATTCCGTATAGGCTCTAAAGGAGGAAGCGTCACTCGTGAGGCGACGTTCCATTTGCTGAAGCATTCGGGAGGCTGGCCGAAAAGAATTGTCAAATGATAAAATATTCTTCTTCATCGGAAGTCGAACAACATAGCGTCTTTCAGGAGTGCGCGAATGAGTTAAAACGAAGAAATCCTCACATTCCTGTTCTTCAGACGTCAGTATGGACTTTGATGTAACCTCTTGACTCTGCAGTTGATTTAGGTAACGAATCTCCTGTAGTTTTCCTAGATAAGGTCCAACCGAAGTATGTTTCCTGAGCAACAGGAGCGTTGAAGGGACCTTTCCGTATGTCCGGAAGAAGCAGATAGGTACAAGCTTCTGTTCCAATGATCACGTCTATCACTCTTGAGTTTCCGAAATCTGTGTCCGCTAGATTTAAACCTGAAAGATGAGACCAACTTTCATTGCCCCTTTCGAAACGTGGGCGGTATGGAGTGGAACGCGGAAGCACGAGATGATGAATCACTGAGATGATGAACGCTGGACTATGTACGATCTTCTCCTTTAGTTGAAGGTGACTGATGAGTGATGTTAGATGTCGTCGCATCTTGATGAAGCATGGCGTGATGTTTTTGATCACACAATCGACACGTTCTGGATGAAGGAAATCGCTTGTTGAATGCTGACGCAGACAGTTGAGGCGAAGTTTTCTTTTAGCTGCCAATTCCTTTCGTTGCATTGCACTCATCGCTCTAAATTGAGCACAATGCGTCAAGAAGTGTGCTGGCCCACAACCAAAACATTTTCGAACTTGATTACAATTCTGAGTTTGATCTGTTGAAAGATGAAATAATGATGCAGAACTCTTGTTCAGACCGCAGTTTCCTTTACCATATTTTAATGACTGCGATTCGTCATTCGACATTGAATTCGAAGAATCCTTTTACTTAAACGGATTCCCTTCAAGAATCTCCAAAGGATACCATTTTTCTTTTGTCATCTTTCAAATATGTGACTTCAAATATCTGACGTGTTCAACTGCGCATGTACCGAAGAAGCGCGGTACTATTTGAATTATATAATATATACTTGCAATATTAGTTTAAGATTATATTTTTCAGCAAATTAGATTTTTCTGTCATTCAATTGAATTCGCTTTAAAAAAGAATAGAAAATCTTAGTTAATATTTATCTGTATCATTATTCATAGTACTCATTGCTTTCAAATAGGCCAAAGCTTTTTGGCACATGCGCAGTTAAAAATATGAACAGTCATCTATCGGATATCAACTGACTAAAAAGAAACCCCAAAAAAAGAGTAAGAAAATAGAATAATTTTGAACTTAACTGACGAATTTTCACCAATATGTTGAATTTTCGACGAAAAAGATAAGATTTCAACCTGAAATGAAACAGATAAATTTGAGGTTTAAAACACTAATTTTCAACCAAATTTTCATTTTTAACCAAATAGTCAAGTTTTCCAGCTGAAATGTCTAATGTTTTAAAAACAATTGACTTCTAAACCTGGATAGAAGAAGAATTTTCAACGAAACAGATTAATTTCCAACCAAAAAAACCATGTCATCGTGATATTCTCAGTTCGAAAAACTAACGGAAAAAAACAAGATTATTTTCCTATCTAAAGAGTCGAGTTTTTCAACAAAACGAATGAATTTTCTACCTAATAATTGAATTATCAGGTTATAAAGGAGAAATTTTGAACCAAAACTGGAATAGCTACTGTAACATCATTCTACCTTGAGATCATTTATCTTTAATAAGAATTGAATTTTTTATTTAATTTATCTAGTTTGATTCTAAATTGAATTGTATCGCTAAATCTTAGTTATAGAAACTAGAAGCTAGATCTTAGTTATAGATTGTTTAGTGTCTTTTCGATTTTAATTCGCGAGTTATACAATATGAGCTGTCTAGATTTGTGATGTCAGAAAAACTCATTGAATGAGTCCCCATATTTAAACGAGTTAAAGTTCAATTTAAGTCCACTTCTCACAAATTTATATTATACTTATTTTATTCTTTCTGACAAGTTGGTAGCTGCAATTATCACGAGACAGAATTTTTCTTTGAGACACAGAGAAAATACTTCTTAGTCCCCATATTTATACGGGTTGAAGAAAAGTCCTTTTCTCAAAGTTATCAAAAATCAAATGGTGTTTACTTTCCTAGTTTCCAACAAAAACACAATGTAATAACATTTATTTCTGTTAGCGTTCCAAAGGGTTGATCGTTAAGTCCCCATAGTTAACGGGTTAAAAAAAGATCAAACTCCTAACGGCCCTCATTTTAAATGCCATTATTTGAATTCATCTAATATTAAATTTTTAAATTGTGGATATTGCACACACAGGGGTCCTCCTGGGCATTACCTAAAACATCAATTTCCGAATAAGCTTCGCACGGGGTGCTTCATTTTGCAGGAGGACCGATTGAGGAGGCGGACCAACACAGGAACTCCGTAAGTGGGTCTCACTTTGCAGTTGAATCAAAATTCGAATTTTTCAGATATAGGAATGATATTTAGAATTATGAAAGAGTGCAACAAAGTGTGCCGTTTTTCAAGGAGTTTAATTTTTTAATTCTTACCTTTATTTCGTACGATTAAAACAAAAACTTCGCGTGTTGTCAGAAAATCTCTGATGACTTTGTAGCTCTCTTTTGGATGAGCAACTTTCTTCAATTCGATTTTTTCATAGTTTGTCTCGTTTGACCATGAATTAAAGTTCTTAATTTCTAATGTTTTTCACGAATAAAACAAAAACCACGCATCCTATCAAAAATAATTCAGAACCAAATCTTAGCTCTCTTTTGGTCCAACAACATTTGTCTCATTATTTTTCTTCGTAGCTGGTATCGTTTGTCCAAAAATTTATTGATTGTTAATTCTTAATGCTGTGTTTCCATACATTTGTATGGAAACACTGTGTGCATGCAAATGAAAATTTAATCAGAAATTTAACCAGATAATTTTATCACATAATTTCTTCGGAAGCTGTCGTGTTGACAGACAACGACGAAGGACAGAAACCAAAGTGAAAACCATTCTTCCTCAATCAGTGAGGCCAAAAACGTCGAATCTTGTTAAATTTTCGACACTTGATTTGTACATAAAACCAATGCCTTCCATTTGAATGTCTTCATCAAAATGATCATAATAAGAAATTTCAAACGATATCAATATTTGTGAGAGAAAATTTCGACACTGATAACGTCGTAATTTCACATATGTGTGAGATAACGGCTACTTATGTGTATATTTGTACTCTGATGATGCAATGGAATATTCCTTAGATACAGTCTTTAACCAAGTTACTCACTGAAGTCTTGATCAGTTTTTTCTCTACTTTGCGAAAATGCGGGTGGTGTGTATTTTCGTTTTCACTTTGGTGGTTAGCGTTAGTTCTATTGGTAAATATAGTGATAAAATATTTATATAATTCTTATTATATATTTCATATATATATATATATATATATATAGATAGAGAGAGAGAGAGAGAGAGAGAGAGAGAGGGATATATATAGAGGGATATAGAGTCAATTGTCCGAAACGAGAAGTACCAGATTTTCTGGAACTACGATTTTCGGGCAGCAGTCTCCGTTGCGCACTCGAGGTCTGACATTGTTCTCCAAGACTTCGAGAAACGAACGATATTCGTGATCGAATTCTCGGCTCCGTCCGAATACAACATCACTGCAAAGGAGAAAGAAAAAGAGGAGAGGTATCAAGACCTTAAAAAAGAGCTGCAACGACTGTACCCAAAATATTCGGTACGAGTAATTGTCCTTGTGACAGATGCTCTCGGAGGTGCTAAATTATCACTGGTTCGTCACCTTAAAGCCATACCCACGTGCCAAAAATATGCCAAGGCACTTGCGAGATGGATGCAGAAAGCTGTCATCCTTGGGTCGCTTCGTGTCCTCAAGACACACGAGGGTTTCGCCGGCCTGCCGCTGTGATTTTTTCGTGCCCTGTGACCACCCATCTCACGGATGTGAGACGTGGCCATAGGTGTATTTTACCGCGGTTCTACTGGGGGCTATTGTCATTTTCTTTTTAGATGGCAGTTGCTCTTAGTGGTACCCTGCGGTGGTTGTTTAACTTTTTTTTTTAAATTATATATATAATACTTTTGAAGAGGATAACTTCATGCTGTTATTTTCAGTTTAAAAAGAAACGATTCTGGTTTCCCACCAGTGATCTCATTTGAGTACCACTTGAGGCTAATTTTTCTCCGTCTTATTGTTTTTACAGTCTATGATGTCAAGAATGATGACGGCATAGATATACATTGTCATTACATACCTAGGAACTTGAAAAGCGGCACTTGAAGTCAGTTCCCACGACTCACACTGGAAACATACATTCATCAATAATGTCTTTCTTTCCCGCCTTGGTGAACAATATACTATTAAGATTTTCACAAAGAAATTACTTTTTAACATAATAATGCATTTTCAAGCAGATGGCAGAGACGAAACAAATTAATTTTGTAGTTTTTCGCCAAACAGTTGGACCTATGAAGGCAGAGCTGGGCAGTATTTCACAAAAATTGTATTTGAGGTATCTGAAATACAAACTACATTGAGGCAAAATACATTTGAAATACATCACTGGGAAAATACAATTAGCTGATGTAGTTCAAATACAGCAACAAAATACATGTGAGTATTTTGAAATATTATTTGAAATACATGTAAGAATTGTATTTTGTAGTTGAGGTATTTCATGTATTTTCTTGAAAATACTTTCTTATATCAGCATCTAAAAATCATATCACAAATCCCTCGAGTATATAAAAAGTATTGGAATTTTATGATCAAAGAGAGGAGAGAATAGGGAGAAAGTGAGAGGAGAGGATGATGATGATGATGATGAGAGAAGGGGCGAAAAGCGTACTTTAGCTGCACAGTAGATCCATGTACTGTACAGCGCTGCGCAGTAGAAGTATGTACTGCGCAGTGATGCGCAGTAGAACCATTTACTGTACAGGGATGTGCAGTAGGGACATGTACTACACAGTGCTGTGCCGTAGAGTTATGTACTGTGAAGTGTTGTGTCGCGATTCCATTTACTGTACAGTGCTACTCAGTAGAGACATGTACTGTGCAGTGTCGCGCAGTAGAGTTATGTAATGTACAGTCGTGTGCAGTAGAGGCATGTACTGTGCAGTAATGTGCAGTAGAGTTATTCAACGTATAGTATTGCGCATCAGAGTCATTTACTGCACAGTGATGCGCAGTAGATGAATGTATTGTACATTGATGCACATTAGTACCATATGCCGTTCAGTGATGTACAGTAGAACCATGTACTCTACAATACTGCACAGTAGATTAATGTACTGTACATCGTCTCACAGTAGAACACTGTACTGTGCCGCGCTGCACATTATAGTCATGCACTGTGCAGGTATGCACAATAGAGTCATGTATTGTGCAGGTATGCACAGTATAGCCATTTACTGTGCAGGATGCACAGTAGAGTCATTTGCTGCGCAGGGATGCACAGTAGAACCATGTATTGTACAGTGTTGCACAGTAGAACAATGTACTGTGTTTTGTGTTACATAAATAACTACTGCGCATATATGTGGCCCATAAATAACTACTGCGTATCTCTATGTCCCGTCAATAACTACTGCGCAGCTCTATGTCCTATAAATATCTACTGCGCAGCTTCATTTCTCATAAATAACTTCTGTGCAGCGCTATATCTCATAAATGAATACTGCACAGCTCTATGTCTCATAAATACCTATATCGCATATTTATGTCTCATAAATACCTACTGCGCAGATCTATGTCTCACAAATACCTCCTGCGCAGAATTGTATATTTAAGGTCGCAACTGCGCATCCTTACGTACGTTATATGTATAATGCGCAGCTCTAAGCACTGCGAAATTCCAATGCGCATCCTTATGTATCGTAAATCTCTAATGCGTAGCCCTTCGCACCGGGATACTCTACTGCGCATCCTAATTTACCACAAAAGCATACTGCACAGTTGCATGTACAATAAATACCTACGGTGCAGCTATATGACCCATAAATACATAATGCGCATCCCTACACATGATTGGTATCTGCTGCGCAGTCTCATTCACTTTATGCCTCTATTGCGCAGTCCTGAATACTTCAGGGCTCTACTGAGCAGCCTAGTTTACAACAAAAGTGCACTGCGTAACTGCATGTCCCATTAACACCGACTGCGCATCTCTATGTTGCATAAGCACCCACTGCGCATCTCTACATATCGCATTTACATACTGCGCAGCTGTATGTACCACATATTTCCACTGCGCACCCATGAACAGTGCATGACTATACTGTGCATCCTAATGTATCACAATCCTAAGCTGCACAGCTTTATGCTTCACAGTCCTCTACTGCGCATCGCTACTGTGCAGTTCATGCATCTGCTGTGCAGCAGTGTAGAGTACACGACTCTATTGTGCAACATTGCACGACATGTTGATCTAATGCACAGTACTGCACAGTGCAATGATCTACTGCACAGTCATGTACAGTACCTGACTCTACTGCAAATCCCTACACAGTACATGAATCTGATGTGCAGCCCTGCATAGCACATGGATCTACTGTGCATCCCTGCACAGTACATGACCCCACGGTCAAGCGCTACACAGTACGCATCACTGATACGCAGCACTGCGCAGTACAAGTCTCTAACGTATGTCACTTCACAGTGCATGCATCTACTGTGCACAATTGCACATTACAGTGATCTACTGTGCACCATTGCATAGTTCATGGCTCTGATGTGCACCATTGTACAGTGCATAGCTCTACTGTGCATAATTTAACAGTGCATGGTTCTACTGTGCAGCCTTGCACAGTACGTGACTCTAATGGGTAGCGCCGCATAGTGAATAGCTCTTATGTGCATCATTGCATAGGACATGGCTCTACTGTTCATCATTGCACAGTGCATGGCTCTACTGTTCATCATTGCACAGTACGTGGTTCTACTGTGTATCCCTACACAGTAAATGGCTCTACTGGACAGCGCTGCACAGTACATAATTTTACTGCGAAGACTGCACATTACATGACACTTCTGTGCAGCATTGCATAGTATATGTATCTACTGTGTGTCACTGTACGGTATATGGCTCGAATGCGCACCGAGCATCACTGCACATTGCATGTCTCTGCTGTGCAGAATTGTACAGTAAATGGATCTACTGTGCATCACTAAACAGCACATGACTCTACTACGCCGTGCTGCGCAGTACGTGGCTCTACTGCGCAGCTTAAAGTACGCTTACCGCCCCTTCTCTCATCATCTCCCTACTCTTTCCTCTCTTTGATCATAAAATTCCTATGCTTTTTATACACTCTAGAGATTTGTAATATAATTTTTATATATTGATATTAGAAAGTATTTTCAAGAAAATACATGAAATACTTCAACTACAAAATACATTTCTCACATGTATTTCAAATAATATTTTAAAATACTCACACGTATTTTGTAGCCGTATTTGGACTACATCGGTCGAGTTGTATTTTCCCTGTGATGTATTTCAACTACATGGTGCTGAAATGCATGTATTTTATCAATGTAGTTGAGGTATTTTGTGCCCAGCTCTGTATGAAGGAAGAGTTGAATTTTCAATTAAAGTAGAGGAAGCTCCAACAAAATAGCTAATTTTTTTTTTTGAATAGTTGAATTTATAAAAGAAGAAGATGAATCTTCAAGAAAATGATTGAATTTCTCAATGAAATTGATTACTTTCTATCAATAATTTCTAAATCATTAATCAAATAGTTGAATTTTAAACCTAAAAACGCATATTTGACTAAATGATCAAATTTTGAGAATTTCCAAAAATTTGAGACAAGAAAGAAAAAATGATCAATTTCCTTAAAAATAGATTTAGAAACTGCAATCGAATTATTGACAGAGATTTTGATATATAAGTGGATAATTGTACACGTATATATTTATTATTATACTGTATATTATTATCTAAAATATAAAATCAAGTAGCCCATAACGTATGATGCTTATGCAAATCCATAGTTTTTGACCAGTCAGCACCAAATTATGCACAAATAGTTTTTGCGCTCTCAGAGAGGTCGTGAAAGTATTGGGGGCGAGGGTAAAATGGGAAGGTGGCACCGCGGCGCATTTAAGATCATGAGAAACTCCAACGTGTTTAAACGGTACCATTTTCGCCCCTGAGAAAACCCTACATGTTTATACGGTTGTTTCAGATGAAGTTGGGGGGGGGGGGCAGACAGGAGAATTAAATGCAAATGATAACGGGTTACAGCAAGTGTATTTTACATTATATTTCATTATTATTATACATGTATGTCAATACATGCATTTTTAATATATTTATATATAGAAAATAAGGGTCAATAAAGAGACATAACTAAAGTAAAGTCTAATCGTTATTTCAAAATCAGGTTTTTGTTCTTAAATACAGTTCCTTGACATAACAATTTTCCCCCAAAATGTTTCTAAAACTAACTCAAAGAGACTAACGTGTATTAGTAATGTTTCTAATGTTCTTTCAATTCAAAAATGTTCGATGGAGTTCCTAAGGAATTTTCTGGAATTTTGGAATAATTGCAATTACATTCTTTACTTGACGCATTTGAAATTATTGTTTGCTAAGTGTTATTTAACAGTAAAAACTTAGTAAAAAGATATTTGCCAAAGAATTGGATACATCAAAAACAGTTTATTTTATGGAGCTTTTCATGTAGCAGAAAATCGTTTATTGTCATCTTGGCTTACGTTTTGAGCGTTTATGCATTCGTCTTCTACCAAAAATACATGTTTATTCAACAAGAAAATGTATGGAGGGGAACTCTTGCCATTAGAAAAAATGTCTCATAATTTCTAATGAGCCATAAGAAAGATTGTTTCTGCAAAGAAACGTTGTACTTAGCTGAAGATATTAGACATCAATGTGCTCAACTAAAAGAAAGAATCTTCTATTTCTTTTCGCAGAATGCAGTTCACAGCCCGACGGAGAACCTGATATCAAACGTAATCCTTTCCCTTCTTCTTCTGCTGCTCAACAAGAACAATTGCCTGACCGGATTTCTCCAGAGGAGGCTCCTTTTCGTGGCAGGTCCTGGTTTCCTGCTAGCAGGAGTCCTAATGGCAAACGCAATCCTGGTTCTCCTTCTGCCAGACAACATTCACCTGACCGGGCATCTAATCAGGATCCTCCACTTCGCGCGAGATCCATTTCTCCTCTGAGCAGGTTTCCTTCAGATCGAGTACTTGGATGTACAATAGAAGAACTTGGATATGTTCGACTTACCCCTTGTACAAATCAAAACCTACAATTTGAATTTCGAAGATACTTCATTCCGACCGGTATGCCAATTAAATTTCGACCAGAATAGAATAGATACGTGGCCGTGCCAACCCAAGAATATATTGTATTATCAACATCCAATGATGAAATTTTTGCAATATTGGATGATAGTGGGACTCTTCGTGCAATTTACAGGAAAGATAAATACAGTTCGCGAATAAAAATAAATATGATAACCGGCGCAGTTGACAATATGACTCCAAATGAAACAAGGGATTGTCCAGTAGCCAGGAGTCCAGCAATCTTCTCAAGAAGTTTTATTAAAGCTTATGCAAATTACGATTCACTACAGTCTGAACGGAATACCAATATCGAACGTAAGCCTGGCCCTTCTTCTTTTTCTGCGAGACAACATTCACCTGACCGGATATTTCCTGAGGAGCCTTCTCTTCGTGGCAGTTCCAGGTCGCGTCCGGGCAAGCTTTCTTCAGATGGAGCACTTGGATATACAATGGAACAACTTGGATATGTTCGGCTTATTCCTTGCACAAATCAGAATCAGCGATTTGAATTTCGAAGATACGTGTTTCCTACTGATAAACCAATTCGAATGCGAATAGATCATCTAATCTATGTGTTTGAGCCAACCCAAGAATACATTGTATTATCAACATACAGTGGTGAGGTTTTTGCAATATTGGATTATAATGAGGCTCTTCGTGGAATTTATAGCACAGATAAGCATAAGTCACGAGTAAAAGTGAATATGATGAGCGGTGCAGTTGATAATTTGACTCCAGATGAAAAAAGGGATTGTCCAGTAGGCAAAGGGCAAGCATTCTTTGCAAGGAATTTTATTAAAGCTTATGAAAATTACGATTCACTACAGTCTGAACAGTCTGAACGGAATCCCAATGTCGAACGTAATCCTAGTCCTTCTTCTAGTGCCATACAGTCCAGGTCTGCTCCAGGCACGCCTCCTTCTCATGAAGTACTTGGACATGCACTTGCAAAACTTGGATATATTCGGCTCATTTCCCAGACAAATCCGAACCGGCAATTCGAATTTCGAAGATATGTTATTCCTGCCGGTTTACCAATCAAATTGCGAACAAAACTGAATAGATATGTGCCCGTGCCAACCCGAGAACATATTGTTTTATCAACATCTAATGATGAAGTTTTTGCAATATTGGAGTATAGTGGGTTTGTTCTTGGGATATATAAGGTAGATGCATATAGTTCGAGGATAAAAATAAACATGATAAGCGGTGCAGTTAACGATATGACCGTAATTGAAATGAAGGAATGTCCTGTAGGCAGATGTTCCCCAATCTCTCCATTCCGGTTCAAAGAAGTTGCTTCCAATGAAGATACTCTACAGCATGTGTATCATTAATTCAATAGAACAAAAATTAACTAAAATATAATATTCTTTGTAATCCGTAGTCGTATCAAGATTGAAGAAAAAGATTTAAATGCAAAAGTATTATAGTTGTCATGGCTTCTTTTGTTTTATCTTCTTCTAATCCTCACAAGGCCATCCAATTTTTTTTTTTTTTTTATATTCAAAATTGATTATTTTCTTTTTCGTCTATCATTTGGTATGTCGAATGAAGTGATACTGTCATCATCGAGTATTCGATTTCAAGGTAATATTTTGACACAAAATTACCTTTCTGTGTCTCACTTGACAGATCACCAGAGGAAAGAAAAGAAAGGAAAGCCCTATATCATACGGCCCCCAATCTAAAAAATGCGGGTTTTAACGTGTTCGTTAAGGGTAGCGGTATTACGCTGGAGGACCGTCAGCTCTCTCCCCTGGAGGTCGAATCACTTCTTAAAAGGAAGGGAAATAAACAACATGCGATTGAAACTCAATCCTCGTCAAGAAGCATATCCAAAACACGACAAAAACGCCCAATGGATGGATCGAATAGCTCGCTGGACTCGTTTTTAGGAAAAATTGTCTCAAAGCCGGAGAAGCCTCAGTCTAAGACTCACAAACCTACTAAGCCTGGAAAGGCTTAGCAACTTGCAGCAGATAATGAAGACGTTAACCAGGTTGTCTTATGTCAGTCTTCTAAGGGCATCAATCTTCGCATCTTATTATGGAATGTTCACGGTCTTTCCAATTTTTCTGACATTGCAAGTTACATACTCAGCTCGGACATCATTTGGCTGTGCGAGACATGGGTAACTTTACCGAATTTTAAATCTCCTGATTGGATCCCTGATCACATCGCTATTGTAAGTAATGCACAGCGTTCTGCTGGGGTTGGTCACCCTAGTGGGAGTTTAGCAATGTTTATAAACAAATCTGTATTCAACTTTGAAATTTTATTTATTTCCCCTACATGTATTTTCGTTAAATGTTGGCGGAGGGCATTTTAATTTATTGTGGGTAATGTGTACTTTAAACCATCCATGGAGGTTAAGCTGTTTGAGCAGACTTTTGAGGAGGCCCTTTCCGAGGTTATATCGGGCTGTCCAGATTTACCAATGTTTTTAGGAGGCGATTTTAATGCACTTATCGGCAACCTGAATGTTCTGGAAGGGTTACTCCTCCCCAAAAATTCTGCAGCATTGTATAAGCGACGATCATTGGACTCTAAAGTCAACGCAAGGGGGGAGGTTCTTGTTAAAATTCTTGAGAGTGCTGAATTGATGATCTTGAATGGGAGACTACCTAATGATTTTCCAGGGCATTATACTTTTCTTTGATTTCAGGGTATGAGTGTCAACGATCTTGTTGCGTGTAACATTGGCTCAATAGACTTGATTTCTAATTTTGAAGTACTCTCGGAAAATTGGGTACAGTACTTAGGGCGCCTCTTGGACTAGATCTGGGCTGAGGAAAAAGTCCCATCCAGCTGGGCTAAAATGCATGCATTTATGTTGCATAAAAAGGGCGATAAATCTGATCCTCATAATTACCGAGGAATTGCCCTTGTAAATAGTATTGCTAAGATCTTCTCTCAGATTCTGTTGGCAAGACTGAATGCGTGGGTAAACGAGGTAAACATTCTTCCAGAAAATCAGGCCAGTTTTAGGTCTCGAAGAAGTTGTATAGACCACATTTTTACCCTAAATTCATTAATTCAGATTCATTTGTCCACCCCAAGGCGACGAATCTTCGCTTTTTATACAGACTTAAAAAAGGCTTTCGATTTAGTAAACCACTGTCATCTATGGCGCAAACTTTTAAGGAAAGGCATTTTCACTGAACTTATACGAATTATAAAAGATCTCTATGATAACGGCAACATGTCCATTCGTACTCACGAGGGTCTGACTTCATCTCTTAAGGTAACTTGTGGGGTGCTTCAAGGAGAGATCCTTAGTCCTCTCCTTTTTGCGCTTTTCATATATGATCTAGAAGAGTACTTAAGAAATCACGGTATGCATGGAATTTCAATAGATCACTTATGTGACGTTGTCCTGCTTGCTTATGCTGATGATATAGTCGTGTTCGCTTACTCTCAGGCTGACTTACAAGCAAAAATTAACCATATCGCGCAATACTGTATGAGCAATTTTTTAACGGTCAATGAAGCAAAATCAAAAGTTATGGTGTACCACAAAGGTCGGCCATGTGAATACAAATTCTTCTACAGACAGACTCAGCTGGAAGTAATGAGTGCATTCGTCTATCTCGGTGTGAACACATCAGATTCGGGTCTTTTTTATAAAGAGTTCATAAAAAGAATGTCTGCTGCGAATATTGCTATGGGTGCTGTTTCAAGAATTTTATTTGCTTCTAAATCTAATGCCTGGCAAACTAAGACTACCCTTTTTCGTAGCCTCACGCTTAGTGTTCTCTTTTACGCAATAGAAGTATGGGAATTGAGGTACTTTGATTCAGTCGAGAGATTACAGTCCTCTTTCTTCAAGAAAATATTAGGCTTGCCATCATACACGCTGAATTTTGCCCTCCGCTTGGAGACAGCTAGATTACAGTTAGCTTATGATATATTTAAGTCAGCGCTAAGATGGTTGTCGAGGTTGCTGACTATGCCTGATGATAGGTATCCTAAAAGATGTTTTCTTGAATTGAAGGCAATGTCCTTAAAACCGGATGGCAATCCGAAGTATAACTGGGTTCTTCAGGTCAAAAATATGTTCACCCTAAGTAATTCGGAGCAAATGTGGCTTGACTTGGACTCAGTGTCTCTTGTTGAAAACCAATGATTTTCTAAATAACTTTTCTGACTATCTGTGGCGTTCCGACTATGAAAGATACCTCTATTTAAGTAGTCTTTAAGTCTTCCCACATCTTAAACTCTATCCGGGCTTTCAATCATATCTGCATCTTAGATTACCTATTTACATAATTTCTATTATTGCTCAACTCAGAATTCTAGGTTCTATCAGGGGTCATATACGTTTTGGAGATTATAAATTTACTTATGACCCTGCTAGAGTCTGTCCCATATGTAACCTTTCTGTTACAGAGGATCTTTATCATTTACTAGCTGTTTGTCCTGCCTACACGGACTCAAGAATATCAATCTTAGGTCAGTCAGCAACCACGACAATCAATAGTCAGTATTGGCTGAGTCTTTCAAACTGTAATTTTACACGCGAGCTGCGCAAAGTTGCATTGTACGTCCGTCAGATTCTACAAATTAGAACATTTATTCTGGAGACGTGGTTCTTTTGATACTCTTAAACAATTTCTCCTTTATACAATTTTTGTAATCCACTTCATTCTATTCCGCTGTTCAATCTGTCCGCATATGTTTACTTTTTGTTCATATTTGTATCTTATATTGTTACTCATTTGTATCGATCTTAGGTCGAAAAACAAATTATTGAATAATAATAATAATATTGACAATGTATATTGGACTACCGAGAGGTGTCATCCAATATCATTCATTTATTATATAAACAAAGGCCGGAAAATTCTGAAAATATAATTTACGAAAGGTTGCGAGAGACTCGATTCTTCTCTGCCTTGTGATGTACACATAATATTTTTATCTATATGCATTTACTTAAATCATTAGTTATATCATTTTCTTATGAAGTGAACAAATAGCATCGTGATGTAAGACATTTAAAAAATATGATCAATTTTAGGACAGAAATAGAACACTTAAATTTTTAGTGAAAAACTTAATTTCCGAGTAATGGAATATTCAAACAATAAAGATGAATTTCAATTAAAAATCTGATATTTGGTTTTTTAACAAAAAACATGAATTTACAACAAAATATGTCATCCTCTAATAGGGTGAAGTAGTTTTTGAACTACTTTTTTGTATTTTTGATCTTATTTAATCATGAGAACCTCAAGTGATTTTCTTACGGCATAGCAGAAAGATTTCAATCGATCAAATTTGATCAAATTCGATTGCTTTAAATTTGAAATTGAATATGATTTTTATTTCAGAAATAATTTAAAATTTCATGTTTATTCTCAATTTTAAACGTCTCTACCAATAATTCAATTTAAAAACATCACAACTGAAAAGAATATTTTTGCTTATCCGAAGTCAGATAAAAATGTAATTACACTGAACTCTCAAAGATTGCTCTTTATTAAGATATCCAGAACAATTATAGAAAATAACAGAATCAGAATCAGACGAAATGAGTGACCAAGTTTAAATTGTCATAGCTTCACCGTAATACTGACTTCGAACGCGATCATGATTCTCGCAAAGCCAGGATGTTTATACTTCATCTTACACCCAGTGGTCGACACGATATTATGAATACTTATACATATACATTCTCTGAAATCTACGGCACTTTATAGTCTCTAACTTAAACTCGAACTTAAACTAAACATTGATAATTTGGACACTACATTCGGCCATTCTGCGTTAACATCTGAACTCAGATGTTGACATCACTATCGCTCTCAGATGATTCATCACTGGAGCCGTCGATCCATGGTTTCATATGGTCTGCTGATGATGATGTTGTGAGGTTTGGACCTTCATGTTCGCCAACCTTTTCGACTCCGTAGCGATCGTTATGCATGATTCTACTTATACGATATGGACCGTGGAACTCGTCATGAAACTTGAGTTTGCCTCCACGTTGTGTTCTTAAAATTGCTACCAAATAATCATAAATATACTTTCTGGCTACTTTTATTTTCTTATCGTAGGACTTTTTATTTTCAGCTTGGATTGTCGATATATTCTCTTTTGCTTCTCTCCTCATTTCGTCTTGGTTGTCTTGAAACATTGTGATCCACTCGTTCTCGATAATTTGTCTTATCTGTGAATCATCTTTCATTTTCATATCTGTTCCGAACAGCAGATTAAACGGCGTTGTCCCAGTACTTCTACTTTCAGTTGCATTTAGGAATTTTTGAGCAACATCTGCTGACAATTGCGTTAACAGTGGTTAACAGTTTGCAAAAGCATGTATCACAGCGAAAATGTGATTGTAGCTTTTCCTCTTAGACGGAAGAGGACCGAGGTGATCCACGTGTAAAGTATCTAGCGGACTCTCGCCCTTTTCGATGCTGTGGAGCAGGCCTTCCTCCTTTCCATGTTTTCTTTCAGCTAAAATGCAGTTAATACAATTTCGCACAATTTTTTGAACTTTACATCGCAATCGTTTAAATCAATAATCTCTTCTTAAAATGGCTTCAGTTTTATTGATCGCAAAATGACCTCTTTCATGCGCTTGCCTAACTAGCTGTGACTGCATCGGCTTTGATACCACTAGTAGTACATTGTCATCAACTATTTTACATAAAAGGCCATTTTGTATCGCAAAATCATCCTTTTCTTTATTTTTGGCCATAGTCAGTAGACCTTGTAAATTTTTGTCTTCACGCTGATCTCTTTCCAACCTAGCAATAATACTGTCATCGCTATCAAACTTTTCTTCATCTGTTGTAGTTTTTCCACTCGCATGATATACCGGGTGGAACCCATTATCATCTTTATCTCGCTGCATTAGAATCGCACCGTATCCATGCTTTGATGCATCTGTATGCGATTCTGTCTCCGCTCCTACTCTGTACAGTTTTAAAACCGGTTGGCTACCTAACAATTTCTTAAGTGTCTGCAATGCTTGTTGTTCTTCTACTTCAAACTTAAACTATATATCATTTCTCAATAAAATGGATAACGGACGTGCGAAAACTGAAAATCCTGGAATATATTTTCGGAAATACCCACTTAAACACAAAAAACTTTGAACTTCTTTGACCACACGTAGGCGTTAAAAATTTTTTTACGGACTTAATTTTATCTTCTGAGGGACTTATACTTCCGGATTCGATTACATGCCCAAGATATTCAATATTTTATTGTAGAAAACGACATTCACTACAATTGAGTTTTAATCCAAATTGACATGCCTTATCTAAAACAATCTTAAGATTGTTCACACCTGTCTCGTAATCGATGGAGTGTGCAATTAAATCATCCATAATATGCCAATACAATTTTGTTCACAGAAAAATCTCTGAATATCGCATTTAAATATCTTTGAAATACAGACAGCAAGTTGCAAAGACCGAAAGGCACCTTTAAAAATTCATACTGCCCGTCTGGAAAAATGAAAGCACCATATTTTCGACATTCTTCTTCCAGATCAACATAGAAAAATCCATTCTTCAAATCTAGCATACTAAAAACTCTCGAGCCCTGTAGAGAATCTAGTTGATCTTCAATAAGTGGAAGGGGATAACGATCTCTCACGATTTTTTATCAAGCATTCTGTAATCTACACATAGCCTATTTGAACTATTTTTCTTTTTAGCAAGCCCAATCGGACAGAAGGATATCATGTTCAGGCGACAAGGACGAGTCCGAGGCATATATTCTGAAAATGACAAAAGAAAGTCAAAAATCCATATAACAGAATAACACAATAAAGCGATCAGCAACGCACAAGTCTCGGGCAAAAATATGGTTAATCCATCTTGTTTAAATGTAGGTACTTAGTCAAATAACAATTGTTGCAAGGACCTCGAAGACACTTGTAATAAAGCAACAGGATCTCTAATAGTTTAGTGCTGCACTAAAATAGAGTCCTTTTCAGATACAGCCCACCCGAAGGACTCTCAGCACAAGGACGTTACAACCCGCACTGCACCGGTGCACTTCACTTGACGAAGCTCAACAATAAAAGTTCCAGACAAGGACTCTAGTCTAGAAATTTGTTCTAATAAAGTATCGAGTTTGGGATAAGCAAAACAAGGAACTATCTTTGAATCGTTTATGACCGGATCTTGCACAACCGTTTCAAACTCAAAAAGTGATAGATCAAAATCATCTATAATTTGCTCATAATATGTAGACAAACTAGCAGAGATACTACGATTTGAAGTTGAAATGATTAAACACTCGCGCTGAATGACATCCAACAAACAGTACTCGCACAGTGGGCCAGGAACAACAAAAAGCGGCCAAAATTCGATTTTGCGTCGAGTTCATCTCAAACTTGGTATACTGGGGTTTTTGAGGACGCTCATTCCAAATTTGATGTCAAAAATTACAAATTCATAATGGCGGATCCAATACGGCGGACGAGTATTCCAAAATATTATTGAATCTGCTTCAAATGCGGTATTTAGGGGTTTTCGAGGGCGCTGATTTCAAATCTGGAGTCAACAATTCAAAAAACAAAATGGTGAATCGAGTATGGAGGACGAGTATTTCAAAACATTATCTATCGAATCGGCCATTTTGTTTTTTGGAATTCTGACGTCAGATTTGGAATCAGCACCCGCAGAAACCATATATAAGTATCTTCAGATTTTATTGTTGTAGATTTTGATGTGTTTTTCGACTTCTAGCCACAAAATCCACGAAAAGTGGAAAACAATTTTTTGTTTTGTTTTTTCCTTGATATGTGATTATTAATCCATCTAAATGGTGTAAGTATAGAAGTAATTCTTAAATTTTTCACTCATTTATGCTATCTCTTGCAGTTTTGATCTATCCGACATTTTCGCAAAATCAACACTTGGGTGACCACGTTTCGGAGGCTTACGGTCAAGAGTTTTCAATCTCAATTCAGGAACGAGAAAATTCGAATTCAGCCAATCTGCATTATATGCTTCAAATCTTTCTTTAATCCTACGAGAGGCTCTGTATTTATCATCATCCAAGATATACTGAACACCAGTCTCTCTTGCTTTATCATTTGCAATTTTTTCCAAAATCTTACGTTTCGTGAATGTTGTCATATTGAATAAATCAATAAATATTCATTTATCAATACATGGAAATGAGGCCGAAAAACGGACGGCAAGAAACTACAAGCTTCTTGCAGCTTTCAGTTTCTAAAAAAAATTACACTTAGGGTATTGCGATAATCTAGTATCATTTGAGGAGAAAAACAAGATGAATCTATCCATTCGGATCTCGTTCAATACATAGGCGTTAGGGGGAAAAATCAAGTATTTTGTGAATAAAACATGTAATTTTAAAAATTTTAGACGAGTTTTGTCGATTCTCCGCCATTTCCTCAATTTATGGATCCAAACTGTATTCAAAAAAATCAAAAACCGATTGCTTTTCGATAAATATCTTAAAATTGTATTCCTTCTTTTTAGTCACCAAGTATAGAAAATCGAGTTACATTTCTCGACTTTGACTATTTCTCAACGAAACACAGGGCGTCTGATTGATAAGAAACTCTAAATACGGATACTTCAAGGTGTCCAGAAAGTCGAAAATATGTTCAATTGATTCAAGTTCAAAACTTGACTTTTGGCCAAAAAAGTGCGATCCTGGCCCACTGTGACTCGCCAGAATTCGAAGACGTCATAGAGGTCGCTTTTAGACACAAAGGAAGTTCCGTTTTTGAACAGTACTCCTCGTATCCAATCGTAGACGCTGAAGAAGAGCAACTATCGCTCGACATGATGGAGAAAGACTGAGTAACAGATCAAGCGCTGCGGTTGTCATCCTCAGATGTTTATCTAGAAATTGCCGACGTTAGCAAATTCCATAAAGACTAAGAGGGCCAAATGAACCAGCGCAAACACAGAAGAAATCACGCACGTGCAGTGAGAACTCACTTACTCTAGCACTTTACACACCATAACATTATATCATGAACAACGCGTGGAACAACCAGAACACACGTCACCAGACATGATACCACGGTAAAATTGATCATAATTCTCTTTTATAATAACAAAATTCAACCCTAAGTATACCAAATGCACTACAAAAGTTTTCTTATAAGAAACAAAAATTTTAAAGGAGAGCAGTCAAAAATTTGCAAATGTTCTTAGTATAATAAAATTCATCGAGGACGATGAAATGTTTTAAGACGTGAGGACTGTCACGTCCCGGTTTACATATTTAAATTTTTCACGTAACCTCTAACGATAAGTAGAACAGATAAGTTACTTATGGTAATTACTCATGTGGTTAATCACGACGCTTGGTACATAGCGGCCAGCCATACATGATCCGCGGTCGGTAACGTCACGAGCGTATGATAAACCGAGGTACTTACCATGAGGAGATAAAAATATCGATAACAAAAAGATGTTACTTACAGATGGTACCGATATAGAATAATCATATTTCTACCGCATATTTATACCGCTCGCGCAATCCAACACACACCAGCGTAAATCATTCAACAATTGATAGTAT
The DNA here is from genome assembly GCA_932178445.1 of Andricus quercusramuli. NCBI lineage: Eukaryota > Metazoa > Arthropoda > Insecta > Hymenoptera > Cynipidae > Andricus > Andricus quercusramuli. The sequence continues at coordinate 16,614 of CAKNXH010000292.1, read as the reverse complement.
TAGTCACCCACTAGCATCGCTATCAGTTGGATAATAATGTAACCCAGCACATTGACATGTAGAAACATTAATCGGGACTAGCTACGGGCAATATTATCGATAGAAACGTGCCGATTTCAAAAGAGCGAACGTGACTTTCGGCACGTAATCATCGCCCTTATTCCTAGCATGGAGAACCCAACATATATAAACCCCAAAGATATCCCTGTCAATTGTCTGACGTCCGCAGTGTTACTCGTTCGCGGAAAGAAGTCAAGTGTAGATTGGGTATCGTTATAGAACCTTGTATCGCACTACCACTACTGAAAAGTGTTAATACGGCTTTTCGTGATTAAATTACTTTTGAGTTTATTCAGTCAATCATCCGGTAAGACTCCGTCGGTGTTTTACGTCACAAGCGAAGATCCAACCGACAAAAGCAACTCATTCTTGCCCTTTCAAGCATAGAACGGTAAATGTAACTTTATGTTATGTAACTTTCAACTCTGTTCTTATTCTTCACAATAAGATAATTGTTAAAAAAACTATCAATCGCTTATTCCAACACAGTACTCTGACACAGTCCGCGTAGGACTGATAATTGACACACAAACCCACAAACAAATAATTGGTCAGGTCTTCCCAGCCTGACATAATCAGCACACTGGTCTCTCTCTTTTTTCATTTTCCATACTACCCTCGCCTATTGTTCGGAACGTGAGAAAAGCACCCACATATCTGGAACACAACTAGAAGTATGAACTTTTATTGTCCGCTCTTGTGAATCCACTTCAGGATTAACTGATGATGGAATTCGTGGCCAAAGATCTGGAAACAGCAACCGATTTGGACCTTGCCACCAAAGAGAAAATGATAATAGTTCCTTGGCAGAGAGATCTCTTGAAGCACAATCAGCAGGGTCAATTGATGATGAAACGTGATGCCAAATTGCTGATGGTATTGTGGTTTGGATTTCGGAAACTCTATTGGCCATGATGGTCTTTCATTTCGTGGGATATCCGTGAATTCAGGCAAGCGTGACTGTTAAATCACACCATAGATGAATAAGAACATCCAACAAAAGTGTTTGCTGAACGTAATGCACAAGTAGAACAAGAAGAACTGCTCCACACAGTTCTAAGTGTGGTAGTGATACCTGTTTCAAGGGAGCGCCTGAGTTTTCGAAATCAACAGCGAAACTGACCTCATATAAGAATCAGCGTTCACAAGAAGATAAACTGCTGCCACGAAGGCTCTTTTCGAAGCATCGGAGAGTCCATGCAGTTCAGAGGAACCAGAAGATGAACTGAATCTTATCCAACGAGGTACTTCTATTGAGGATATGTGACGAAGGCCGTCTCGTTATGCAAGCCAGCGTTGGCGAACCTCGTCCGGAAGATGATGGTACCAGGAGATCTTTCAAAGCCAGAGAGGTTGAATAAGTATCTTAGCTGTTATGATAACTGGACTCAACTATCCTAGCAGATCGAACAGTTGAGCTACCTGACTTAAAACGCTACGGTTAGTGATGACATCTGAACAGGCTGGTAATTTGACGTCAAAAGTTATCAAATCTCGTTGAGGATTCCAAGAGAGGACCAGCATATGAAACAATACCTGGAATTCAAAGGACAGAGGATGAGACAAAGCTCGAAGTTCTTCTGGAATTTTCTGTAGTAGATCAGAATCACTCGACATCCACTTGCGAAGTGGAAAGCTGCCCGCTATGAAAAAAAGATGTAATTGATTCTATAAAAAATTGCCTCCTGGAAGTTATCTGATCTTGTGATTACGTCGTCAACGTATGTCTCTCGACGTACAGCTTCAGCTGCTTTTGGATAATTATCACCTTCATCAAGGGCGAGTTGTTGAATGCAACGGAGTGCAAGAAAAGTAGCACAAAGACAAACCGTAAGTAAATTTGGTGAGGCTAAACGTTTGAACTAAATCGTTTGGCGATTTTCTCCACAGGATAAGTTGAAGATTCTGATCGCCTCGGTGTACCTGGATTTGTCGGTACATTTTCTCTGCATCAGCACAGAGCTATACGGAAACACCTCCAAAAGAGCAAAATGTCAAGTAGATTTGGGAGAGAAGTGTGGCTCCAGTGTGCAAGCATTCATTGAGCGAAATTCCAGCTTCACTCTTCTGAAAAACATTGAAGACGCCTCTCAATTTAGTAGTAGAGCTTGGTTCGCGCAACACCCCGTGATGTGGGAGGTGGAAGGAGCAAAAAGAGTCACGACGAATAGAAGACTCAGTGTCAGGCACCATGTGGCCAAGATATTCGTATTCCTGGAAAAATTCCGTATAGGCTCTAAAGGAGGAAGCGTCGCTCGCGAGGCGACGTTCCATTTGCTGAAGTATTCGGGAGGCTGGCCGAAAAGAATTGCCAAATGATAAAATATTCTCCTTCATTGAAAGTCGAACAACATATCGTCCTATAGGAGCGCGCGAATTAGTTAAAACGAAGAATTCCTCACATTCTTGTTCTTCAGACGTCAGTGGGGACTTTGCTAGAACCTCCCGTTCCTCCCAAAACCTTTGAAGGTCAAAGGCTACGGTGTTTTGTACAAAAGCATGCTTTCCTAGTACTGGAGAAGACTCTACAGTTGATTGAGGTAACGAGTCTCATCTAGTTTTCCCAGATAAGGTCCAAGCGAAGTATGTTTCCTGAGCAACAGGAGCGTTGAAGGGACCTTTCCGTATGTCCGGAAGAAGCAGCTAAGTACAAGCGTCTGTTATGTGGTCACGTATATCACTCTTGAGTTTCCGAAATCGCACAAACACTGAACCACTAATTGACTTGACCTGGATCAAAGCTGTAGGTGATAGACCTTTTGCTCTGAGTCGAGTGACATGATGAATACTGAGATGATGAACGCTGGACAATGTACAATCTTCTTCTGTAGTTGAATATGACAGATGAGTGATGTTAGATCTCGTCGCATCTTGATGAAGCATGGCGTGATGTTTTTGATCACGTAATCGACACGTTCTGGATGCAGGACATTCGCTTGTTGAATGCTGACGCAGACAGTTGAGACAAAGTTTCCTTTTAGCCGCGAATTCCTTTCGTTGTATTGCATTCATCGCTCTAAATTGAGCACAATACATCAAGAAGTGTGCTGGCCAACAACCGAAACATTTTCGAACTTGATTAGAATTCTGAGTTTCATCTGTTGAGAGATGAAATAATGCTGCAGAACTCTTGTTCGGACCGCGGTTTCCTTTACCATATTTTAATGACTGCGATTCGCCATTCGACATCGAATTCGAAGAATCCTTTAACGTAGATGGATTCCCTTCAAGAATCTCCAATGTGCGAACCTTGCCCTCAAGAAATGTGTGCAAGGATTCATAAGAAGGAGACTCTGCTATGTCACCCAGTGATGTCTACCAGTCACGTCGAGTTTGTGTGTCCAGTAAGTTGGCCAGATGAAAGACTAAGAAATGTGACCAATGTTCGACTGGACACTTCAGTGCGTTGAGAATCTCTAGGTTTTCTTCAGCAGTATTAACTGAACCCTTCAAATTGGAAGCTGATTCTGACTTTAAAAGCCTTAATGAAAAAAAAATAGACAAGTGAGAATTTATCAATATTCCCTTATTTCGTAACGTTTTACTAACAAATCACACGCACGCTCATGATTTTCGTTTGTAACAGGAATGTTTTTAGGGAGCTGAGCCGGCTCTCCTGTTAAATTCATTTAAACAAGTCCGAAAAATTCGATCACTCGGTATAATTCCCAGAGAACGTTGTTGAGGTAATTTTTGGAAACGACCTTGTAGAAGATGATGAGAGATGCTGATTAACGTTTGTTGAAGAATTAGATGCTTGCACAGAGGGAAGAGCGTCGATTGCATCGAAGAATTTGCCCTTAGCAACTTGATACCATTTTTCTGTTTGAGACAAGATGTCATCTTTAAAATATGTGACTTCTCCCTCCAAAGGAGCTTTCAACAACTCCACATTCTGTTGCTGGAACTTCAAGTGATTTGCTTCGAGCGTCTCTAATCTTGCCCGGAGCATACCGCGCGTGTGTACCGTAGGAACCGATTGGAACGAATTTTTCATTCCAATAGCAAATGTCACTTGTTCGAGGAGGCATAGCTCAGCTTGTGTTTCAGACATTTTGAGTGGCCGAATTTTTTACTGACACGACGGATAATTAAATTAGTTGAAAGGTTTAAACGAAATGTCTCATTGTTGTCACGGGTAAGAAATGTTGGAATCGTCGTCCTGAAAGTTGATTAATGCAATCATTGGAAGTGTATTTGTTGACTCGAGACTAATACACTAACACAAATTGATGCTAATCATAGTTAACAAAATAACAGAGATGGATGACGTAATCCAAATGTCGGACTCAAAAGTGTTGATTGATATTCGAGAACAGAATTAATCAATTGTATTAATTACCATAATCGTTGCAAAATATATGTAAAGTTAATTATCGAGAGTCATTGCGTAGATTTCACTCCAAACACGAATCGTCCCGTGTGATTGGCAGATGTAAACATTAATCAGCTGTAAACATGTAATCCTGACGGTCCCTACGTAGGAATTTCGTGGAGGAAAGTGGCCACGCTCCAGCAAAGGAAATTTCGAATGACCCAATAAACGTTCCTGTTCAGGTTTTTTTGCGAAGTAAGTATAGGAGCGCGTTCCTGGACAGAAACACGTATAGGCGTACAGGGTCCTTTACAGAAAGCCATCGCAAAAACTGCTGTCGCTTACAGCTATAAATATAAAAAAATAATTTTTTTTTTACAACACGTAATAGTGAATATATTCAAGATATTCAAGATGGCGAAGAGCTAGTAGGACGTGTTGTGTGTGCTGTGCCTATTTTTGGATTAAAGTGTAAATGGTTCGCATTTTTTATTGTTGGCATGATTGCCCATGATTTCTGGTTTGCTGTTGGCATATTTTTTCATATTATCTGCCCCCTGTAATATCTTATTGATGAAAAAAAGGTTGATTTGTGTTCCTAAAATGCTGTGGATATTGGTGGCTTGAACTGGAACTAATACGTGTGAGTGCGACTTGATTGTATGGGCTGAATGTGCCTTACACATCTACAGCTTACATGGGAAACTCTTGTCGTTCTTATTTCCTTGCTCGATCGCTTACTAGTGTCGTACCTTTCTGTTGATTAGATTTTCTAATAGTGACATTTTTAATCATTTATTTTCAAACAGTTTTTCTAACAGATTTTCTAATAGTGACATTTTTGCCCACTCAATGATTGATGTTTTTATACATTAAATATTAAAGCTTAGCAAAATGTCTCAAAACACGCTAAATCCCAATGCTTCATCAATACCAAGTGAGTTCTGTGCTTATGGCAGATGTAAACAACCTTTCACAACTGATTCTACAATTATTAGTTGCCCCGGCTGTGGAACTAAATATCACGAGGCATGTACTGTTACATTAAAAACCCTAATTGATGGCCGATTTGCTAGATGTTGTGGCTCTAGAAAAACGTCGCCTGTTGATTCAGAGCGCGGACAGTTTTTATTTGACCTCGAAACATTGAAAAGTGCAATAAGTGATGTTGTTAAACCAATGCTCCAAACTCATGGCGATGCTCTTCGTGAAAACTTTCTTCAGGTTCAAAATTCTGTCGACTCTCTGTCAACAAAAGAGGATGACCTTTCCGAGCAAATTGCTTCATCTGATTTGAGGATTACTTCTATTGAAAAAGTTGCAGGTGAGCTGAAAACTCAAATTGAAGATTTTGATTTTAAATTTCTAAATCACGATCAAAAGATTGCGGAACTTGAGTCTAAAATAATCACTAGTAAACAGGATTGTAGACAGATTGTATCATTGAAATGGAGAAACGTCAACACTGCAAATCTAATATAATTTTATTTGGTTTGCCAGAAACATGATCTCTGTCAGACAAAGATAAAATTAGTGATATTATGAAAGTTCTCTTTGCACTCAATGCTGATATTTTTGATAAAATAAAACGACACCTGAGAATTGGAAAACAGATAAGTTCCAGTATAATTAGACCAGTAAAGATTGTATTTCAGTCGACAGATATGGCTCAGGATTTACTTCGTGCCTTCATCTCCAAAAAGAAACAATCTTCAACAGTGAACTCTGCAGAGGCACTTTTGTTTGCTCCGCTCAGAATCTCCATGGACCGAACTGCAATGCAACTTTCTCAATACAAAGAGACGAAGAAACTACTCAACGACCGATTAGCAAAAGGCGAGAGGAAATTAAAAATAATACACAAGGATGGGGAACCAGCGATAATTACTTTCAAGACTCCCACACTGTAATAACAGGAAGATCGCCTGCATTCAATAGTTATCTGCTTTATTATCAAAATACTCGAGGTTTGAACACAAAATTTGATTTAATTTTAACTTCTTAAGATCTTTGCTGTTATAAATTTTTAGTTTTTACAGAAACATGGCTTAAACCTTATACAAATACTTCGGAATTTCTTGATTGTTCTACTTACAATGTATTTCGTGCTGACCGTGTTACTAGGGTAGGTGGAGGTGTACTTCTCGCAATGCATGTTAGCCTTCTCTCTTCTCAGTTAAATCTGACTGAAATTACTACAGACTTGTCAGATATTGATATTGTTGGTGCTAACGCCTACATAGACTCTCAGTGTTACATCATTCTTGCACTATACGTACCTCCAATGACCTCAATCAACGTGTTTGAATCCTTATTAGAGGCTCTCACATTAAGACGTGACTTTTGGAGCCATAAATTACTCATTGTGGGTGACTTTAATACACCTGGATTTAAGAAGTTCTGTGATTCTGGCATTCTTGATGGTAAATCAGTATTATTGGCCTCTTTTATGCAATTTTTTGAGCTTAAGCAAACCAATTATATCTTAAACAAGAATGGTCGACTTTTGGATTTAACCTTATCTAATTCTAACAATATTACTACTAAATGCGAGTTTCCAATTGTCCCTGAGAACGTGTATCACCCTGCTTTAACTGTAAGTCTTATTACTCAATCTGATTCGCATACTGTTAATTTCGCAAAGAACATTCTACCAGAAGTGTTAAATTTTAAAAGAGCAGATATTAGTGGATTATGTGTTGCTATGAATGATATTGACTGGTCGTTTTTAGAAAATCTTATATCATTAAACCAGGCTTGTAAGCTTTTCTATGATACACTCGACATGCTGTTTAACATTTACGTTCCTAAATTTAATACTAGTAGGAATAAATTCACTCATCCTCCGTGGTTTAGAAAAGATATTGTTGATAACATTAGCTTAAAAGATAAGTATAGATCTAAATTTAATGCAACCAAGGATCCATATTACCAACAACTTTATAAAACTCTTAAGAACAAAATAGATATTGATTTGAGCTATTCGTTTAAACGGTATAACAGTAATATAGAAAGGGGGATTATTGCCAATCCTTCTTCCTTTTGGTCTTATTTAAATAAACAGAAGAGCATTACGCGTATTCCAGGGATCATGATATATAACAATGTTGAGCTTCTTAATCCTACGCATATTGTAAATGCTTTTGCAGATAATTTTATGAAAGTTTATAATCCATCTGATCTCCCAGAACCTGATTGGAATGACAAATATTCTGTTCCTATTGAAAGACTATTATTGCCTGGCCATATTTATACAACTCAACTAGAAGGATTAAATGATACCTATATAACTTTAAGGCAAATTCGGAATGCCATAAAAAAGATCCCCAATAAAGAAACAGCTGTTTCTGATCTGATCCCATCATCTCTCATTAAAAAATGTTCTGAATTTTTGCTTCCTCCACTAAAAATTTTGTTTAATTTCTCTTTTCAAATTGGTTATTTCCCTACTGTTTGGAAAACTAACCGTATCTGTCCTGTTTTAAAGAAAGGTGACAAGTCTCTTATTGTCAACTATAGACCCATATTGGTTTCTTGTGGATTCTCTAAAATATTCGGAATATGTATTTGCAATTTCATATCTCGGGTTGCTTTTCGTGTGATCTCGTTTAATCAGCATGGGTTTATCCCTAGCCGATCTACTTTTTTTTTTTTTTTTTTTTTTTCAAGGAGTAAAAACGGAAAATGATCATGCACTGACCACATTCGAACCTTGGAGACCACGAGCCCAAAATATACATCTCGCGCATATATATTTAAAACATATACACGCAAGAGGCACACATGGGCGCGCAGTCCACAAGGAACGAAGGTGAGTGTGGGACTTGCCGAAACGGCACCTACCCACTAAACCTTAACTCCTTTTCACGCCAACCCATGTTCCCGGAATCCGCTTTCGCATTACTTCAGGAACATGGGGGTAAGACCAACTCACCGTACCACGGTGCAACCATTACTGCCAGCTTGAGCTTCTCTTTAGTTTGTTCTCACCCTACAGGGTTACGCGTCATCCTCGGCAGAAGTGACAGATGCTTCATCTCGGGCTCGCCGGCCTTCGACCCTGTAGAGTAATCTCTTGTCCCACAGGCAAAAAGAAAACAATGAACAAACAAACATTCTCTTACGCCGCACGCGGCTCTTCTCTTTTCTTGGTGCGGATAACTGTTTCGCAGTATCTTGTGATGTTATTCCAATTTTGCTCTGAGTAAAGCATCAGAGCAACAACGTTTTCCGGCATGATGTTTTCGCCCAGCTCCTCTTGGGCCGCTTCCCTGCTCTCAGCCCATCTATCGCATCTAAAAAAGGTATGCTCAGAATCATCATCTACATTCCCCGTACAATAAATACATGCTGGTGTGTCCTTCTTCTACATTTTATACAGATATTTATAGAACATTCCGTGTCCACTTAGGAACTGGGTGAGATAGAAGTATACCTCACCGTGACCTCGTTTGAGCCATGCTTCTACGTCCTGTATAAGATGCTTGGTCCACTTTCCTTTTTTCTCAGCTATCAATCGCTGGTTCCACTTTGTGAGGGTATGCTCTTTCTCTTCCTCTTTTGTTACTTCAGAGTGATATTCCACTCTTCTTCGTTCGTAGACTCTCTTCCGTTCTGTGGCTAGGAGGTCTATGGGAGAGATTGATGCGATAACCAAGGCTGCCGCTTCCGAGACAGTCCTATACGCACATGAAACCCGTAAGGCACCTCTTTTTTGTACCGCCGCCATCTTCTTCCGGTAAGATTCAATGGATAGTGCGTCCGCCCATACTTCCGCTCCGTAAAGCAGGATAGAGTGGATTACACTCATCATTGTTCGCCTTTTACAGCTCTTCGGGCCAGCTATATTGGGCATCAATCGAGAAAGTGCCCCCATCGTGTTGTCTGCCTTCTCTGAAGCAGTCTTGATCTGTTCCCAAAACCTCAATCTTTTGTCTATTCTGATGCCAAGGTACGTCGACCATTTGGCTGCTTTTACCTCAGCTCCACAAACTTCGACTTGAAATGGATCAGGGAAGTTCCTTTTCCTCGTCTGTATGACGATTTCCGTTTTTTGGCACGCTACCTGTAGGCCGTGGTCTTCCATCCAATTTCTTACCTTAGTCGCAACAAGAGCAACCCTGTTTTTCACCTGTTCTTCGCTTTTTGCTACTATAGCTGCAGCTAAGTCGTCCGCGAAGCCTTCCAGTGTTGTGTGGTCCGGCAGATCCATGGTAAGGATCTCGTCATATACCACATTCCACAGATTCGGGCCTAAGGCAGATCCCTGTGCAACACCAGCAGTGATCTTCTTGCGTCTGGTGCCTTCAGTAGTAAGGTAGTGTAATTCCCTGTTGCACAGGTAATCGTCCGCTACTCTCCTGAGGTACCCAGGGGCCTTGAAGCGTTTCTCCAAGGCCTCCATGATGTCAGTCCATCTTACCGTGTTGAATGCGTTTTTAACGTCAAACGTTAGTAAGACGCATGCCTTCTTTTGTCGGTTGTTACCTTCCCAGGCTTCCTGCACTTTCTCAACGACTTCGCTGATTGCACCTATGGTGGATTTACCTTTCCTAAAACCATGTTGGTTTTTGGCGAAACTCAAAATATTCGACAATTGCTAACTGTACATAATCAAGTTGATGTAATTTACACTGATCTCTCTAAAGCATTCGATAAAGTGGACCATGCCATATTATTAAGTAAGCTACAAATACTTGATCTACCAGATAATATGATTCGCCTATTACACTCCTATTTATCCTCAAGGCACACATTTGTACAGCATTGTGGACACTCTTCTGCCGAATTTATCCCTTCTTCTGGAGTACCGCAAGGATCTAACCTTGGACCACTCCTATTCATTATATATATGAACGATCTTTCGGCTTTTCTCAATTGCTATCATCATTTTTATGCAGATAATCTTAAGTTAACCTATCCTATCTCTGATGTAACTTCATGTTTCTACCTCTGACCTTAATAGAGAGTGTGCCTGTTCTCGTGAGAATATAGATCTCTTTAAAGTATCAGTACATATTTTTTGCAATATAGTTTGCGAATTTATTTCTAATTCAGCACCATGATAGATATGTGTGTATGTGTATGTATGTATGCGTGTATACATGTATGCATGCAATGTATGTATGTATATAACACATGTTATTATAGCTCTTCATTTAGCTATTAGTATAATTCTACTATATATTATTATAAATATATGTAATAATATGCACTTTTGTAGCTCTGTAATTGGCCTCTGGCTGTTGGGCTTATTCTATCAATAAATTCAAATTCAAATTAAAAAATTTTAACAACAAAATATTTTAATCTTAGGTCAAAAACATTTGAATTCAACCCAGAAAATGAATTTTAGACAAAGTAGTTAAATCTCAAACCATGTCATTTTAAATTCAAGCCAACCCGTTAAATTTTCAACTAAGAATAATTTGCAACCAGAAAAAATATATATTTTTTAAATTTAAAATATGATTTTTCAACAAAGAATAAAATTGATTCTGAACAAAAAAAAAAAAAAAAAAAAAAACTAATTTTTGCAAAGGAAAACTAGGATTTCTATTTGAATCAATTTTCGGTTCCAAGGGTGGTGCAAAAAAAGGAACCTCTTTTGCTGAAAATAAATCTATAATGATAAATGGTCTCTAAATGAACCCAAAGCCAAAGTGCGGATCGAAACTGTTCCAATAAAGCCCTTTTTTCACTTCTGTCCTGATTCACTACGAAGATTTCGAAAGTTGATGATGCACATTTAACTTTGTAATTCGGATCAAATACTAATGCTCTGGGAAGAATGTAATGAAGAAACTAAAATTTTAGACATGAAGCATTCTTGAAAGGGAGATGCGGCTCATAAAATATTACATTTTCTAAGGTTATGTAGAAAATCCGACGTATTCAACTGCGCATGTACCGAAGAAGCGCGGTACGAAACGGATGAATTTCGAATCAAAAAAACTATAGTATCGTCAAATTCACAGTTCGAAAAACTAATGCAAAAAAAAAAAACAAGATTATTTTTCTATTTAAAGAGACGAGTTTTCCAACAAAACAAACGAATTTTCTACCTAATAATAGAATTATCAGGTTATAAAGGAGAAATTTTGAACCAAAACTAGAATAGCTACTGTAAAATCATTCTACCTTGAGATCATTTATCTTTAATAGGAATTTCTTTCTTTATTTCATTTATTTAATTTGATTCTAAATTCAATTGCATCGCTAGATCTTAGTTCAAGAAACATGTCTATAACCTCCGATTTTTCGACGGATTTAATTTTCTACGTTCAGGAAATTTGTCCCGAATATATAAATCGGCAACAATCCTGATAGAGCATTAAACCTGAAATGAAAGATTTTATTAGCGACCACGATTAAGATTTTAAGCTCTAAGTAAATTAACTTTATACCAGAAAGGAGTATGGGATCACAAAAGCGAAATAGATTTCAGAAGATTTCTTTCTGATTTGATTGAGCTTTTTATCAACTGTTTTGTGTTCTCAATATTCATTTTCGCAGACCTAACAGAAATTTAGTTTTCTTAAGCGTTGTGAATGTCCAGGATTGTTTAGTGTCTAGATTTGTGATGTCAGAAGACTCATTAAATGAGTCCCCATATTTAAACGAGTTAAATTTCAATTTATTTCCACTTCTCACAAATTTAGATTTCACTTATTTTATTCTTTCTGACGAGTTGGTAGCTGCAATTATCACGAGACTGAATTTTTCTTTGAGACACAGAGAAAATACTTCTTAGTCCCCATATTTATACGGGTTGAAGAAAAGTCATTTTCTCAAAGTTATCAAAAATCAAATGGTGTTTACTTTCCTAGTTTCCAACAAAAACACAATGTAATAACATTTATTTCTGTTAGCGTTCCAAAGGGTTGATCGTTGAGTCCCCGTAGTTAACGGGTTAAAAAAAGATCAAACTCCTCACGGCCCTCATTTTAAATGACATTATTTGAATTCATCTAATATTAAATTTTTCAATTATAGATATTGCACACACAGGGGTCCTCCTGAACATTACCTATCTGTACCAAACGAGGAATGTTCTCCATCGATCAGTTCTCGTATACATTGGCTCTCTTCATTCATCAGACCCGTTCATCCCCTCTTGTTCGTTGATGAATGCGCACGCAATTATCCAGTTTTCTTCAATTTGCACTTGTTTCGAGTAATGCCTCCATTCTTGAGATCTCTATGTATCACCCTTTCGTTTAGGAAATTGTGAGAGGTTATTCAGTAGCGTAATATAAATATTGGTTTCCTATTTTGAAAGGATATTATTAGATTCAAATTTTGAAATATTCTGAACTGCTTCACTACACTAGAAAAATGATTTAGCTGTCCAAGCAAGACATTTAGCTGGATTTCGTCTTCTAAGGAACCATAGCTGTGTTACCTCAATATCAAGCTGTTTGAGCTAAATGTGGCCATCTAGAAATTATTTAAATACATAAGCTAGAAATTAAGGTAACACATCTATATTTTCCTAGAAAAGGATATCGAGCTAAAAGTCTGGCTGCGACAGCTAAGCCATTTTGTTCAGTGTACCCAGAAAAATGTATCATTGCAATAAGTGACCGCCCGCAAAGAAAGGGCCTGATGCACGGTAGCTTCATTGTGCAGGAGGACCGATTGAGGAGGCGGACCAACACAGGAACTCCGTATGTGGGTCTCACTTTGCAGTTGAATGAAAATTCGAATGTTTCAGATATAGGAATGATATTTATAATTATGAGAGAGTGCAACAAAGTGTGCCGTTTTCCAAGGAATTCAATTTTTTTAATTTTTACCTTCATTTCTTACGATTAAAACAAAAACTTCGCGTGTTGTCAGAAAATTTCGGATGACTTTGTAGCTCTTTTTTGGATGAGCGACTTTTTTCAATTCGGTTTTTTCGTAATTTGTTTCGTTTGTGCATAAATTAAAATTTTCAATTTCTAATGTTTTTCACGAATAAAACAAAAACCACGCATCCTATCAAAAATAATTGAGAACCAAATCTTAGCTCTCTTTCGGTTCAACAACATTTGTCTCATTATTTTTCTTCGTAGCTGGTATCGTTTATCCAAAAATTTATTTATTGTTAATTCTTAATGCTGTGTTTCCATACGTTTTAATGGAAACACTGTGTGCATACAAATGAAAATTTAATCAGAAATTTAACCAGATAATTTTATCACATAATTTCTTCGGAAGCTTTCGTGTTGACAGACAACGACGACGGACAGAAACCATTCTTCCTCAATCAGTGAGGCCAAAAACGTCGAATCTTGTTGAATCTGCGGCACTTAATCTTTGCATAAAACCAATGCCTTCCATTTGTAATGAGAATGTCTTCATTAAAATGATCATAATAACAAATTTCAAATGATATCAATATTTGCGAGAGAAAATTTCGACGCTGGTAACGTCGTCATTTCACATATGTGTGAGATAATAGCTACTTATGTGTATATCTGTACTCTGATGATGCAATGGAATATTCCTTAGCTACAGTTATTAACAAAATTACTCACTGAAGCCTTGATCAGTTTTTTCTCTACTTTGCGAAAATGCGGGTGGTCTGTACTTTCGTTTTCACTTTGGTGGTTATCTTTAGTTCTATTGGTAAATATAATAATAAAATATATATATAATTCTCATTATGTGTTTCATATAATACTTGCATGAATAGGGCTATTTCTCAGGCCTGTGGAGAGGACCTAGAGCCCCATTTCCAGCTTATAGTCAGATAATAGCCAATTATATATCTACACCGTACCAACTAGAGATTTATTTTTTTACGGCATTAGTTTTTTCGCATCCTACTTTTGAGGAGGATAACTTCATGCTGTTATTTTCAGTGTAAAAATAAACGATTCTGGTTTCCCACCAGTGGTCTTATTTGAGTACCACTTGAGGCTAATTTTTCTCCGTCTTATTGTTTTTACAGTCTATGACGTCAAAAATGATGACGGCATAGATATACATTGCCATTACATACCTAGGAACTTAAAAAGCGGCACTTGAAGTCAGTTCCTACGACTCACACTGGAAATATACATTCATCAATAATGGCAAAGACTTAACAAATGAATTTTGTAATTTTTCGCCAAACAGTTGGACTTATGAAGAAAGAATTGATTTTTCAATTAAGACAGAGGACTTTCAACATGGCTAATTTTTTCTTGGAATAGTTGCATTTTTAAGAAAAGAAGAATCTTCAAGAAAATAGTTAAATTTATCAACAAAATTGATTACTTCTTATCAATAATTTCTAAATTAATAATTGAATAGTTATATTTCAAAGCTACAATAGCATTTTTGACCTAATGGTCAAATTTTAAAAATTTCAAAAAATTCAAAACAAGAAAGAAAAAACCATCAATTTCCCAGAAAATAGGTTTAAAAAGTGCAATTAATTTATTTACAATGATGCTGATATGGAAGTGGATAATTGTATACGTATGTATGTATTCTTATACTATATATATATATATATATATTATTTAATATATAAAATCAAGTTGCCTAAAACGTATAATGCATATGCAAATCCATAGTTCAAACTGTACCATATTCACCCCTGAGACAACCCTACATGTTTATACGGTTGTCTCAGATGAGGTGGGGGGGGCAGACAGGAGAATGAAATGCAAATGACAACGGATGACAGCAAGTATATTGTATATTATATTTCATTATTATGAAAGCTGTATATCAATAGATGAATTTTCAACATACAGTAAAAGTCAGATAAGTTGCCGTCCGATAAGTGTACACTCTCCTTAAAACGTCATCACACGCACGGCACGCACACTAATTGGGGTTTTTTAAGGAAAGAATTTTAAGGAACTCAGAATGGAGAAAAAAAAACAATAAGTTAAGTTCAATGCAAAGACGGTGAGCCGTTATCATTCTCAATTTGAAAGTTTTGCCACTCAACTCTCCTTTATGGAATTTTGAAATAATTGCAATTAAATTCTTCATTTGGCCTAATTGAAATTATTGTTTGGTAAGTGTTACTTGACAGTAGAAACTGAGTTAAAAGATATTTGCCAAGAAATTGGATATATCAAAAACTGTTTATTTTATGGCGGTTTTCTTATAGCAGAAAATCGTTTATTGTCATCTTGGCTTAGGTTTTAAGCGTCTATGCACTCGTCTTCTACAAAAATATATGTTTATTCAACAAGACAATGTGTGGTGGGGAGCTCTTGTGATTAGAGAAAATTTCTCATAATTTCTAATGAGTCATTAGAAAGATGGTTTCTGCAGAGAAACGTTGTACTTAGCTGGAGATATTAGACATCAATGTGCTGAACTAAAAGAAAGAATCTTCTATTTCTTTTCGCAGAATGCAGTTCACAGACCGACGGAGAACTTGATATCAAACGTAATCCTGGCTCTTCTTCTTCTGCTGCTCGAAAAGAACATTTGCCGGACCGGAATTCTATAGAGGAGGCTCCTTTTCGTCGCAGGTCCTGGTTTCCTGCTAGAAAGAGTCCGAATGGCAAAGGCAATCCCGGTTCTTCTTCTACCACACAACATTCACCTGACCGGGCATCTAATCAGGATCCTCGTCTTCGCGCGAGATCCATTTCTCCTCTAGGCAGGTTTCCTTCAGATCGAGTACTTGGATGTACAATAGAAGAACTTGGATACGTTCGACTTATTCCTTGTACAAATCACAACCTGCAATTTGAATTTCGAAGATACTTTATTGCGACTGGTATGCCAATTAAATTTCGACCAGAACCGAATAGATATGTGGCCGTGCCAGCCCAAGAATATATTGTATTATCAACATCCAATGATGAAATTTTTGCAATATTGGATGATAGTGGGACTCTTCGTGCAATTTACAGGAAAGATAGACATAGTTCGCGAATAAAAATAAATATGATAAGCGGCGCAGTTGATAATATGACTCCAGATGAAACAAGGTATTGTCCAGTAGGTAGAAGTCCAGCAATATTCTCAAGAAGTTTTATTAAAGCTTATGCAAATTACGATTCACTACACTCCGAACGAAATCCCTACATCAAACTTAATCCTGGCCCTTCTTCTTCTTCTGCTAGACAACATTCACCTGACCGGATATCTCCTCAGGAGCCTTCTCTTCGTGCCAGTTCCAGGTCGCGTCCGGGCAAGCTTTCTTCAGATGGAGCACTTGGATATACAATGGAACAACTTGGATATGTACAGCTTATTCCTTGCACAAATCAGAATCAGCGATTTGAATTTCGAAG
>CAKNXH010000291.1:0-69031 GCA_932178445.1 Andricus quercusramuli | reverse complement strand
ATATACATTCAAAATAAAAAAATTTGCTTTTTGGAAAAACGATACACGCTACAATAACATTTAATAGAACAGAATTTTCTGCCTAAATTATATTTAAAAATTTTCTTCGAACCACTTTACGCTAGGGTGCGTATTTTTTGTTCAAATCGTAAAAAATAACATTAAAAGTGAACAAATTAAATTTATGGAGAAACGAAACAACTTACAATAGAATGTATAATAACGAAAATTTTTTTTGTATAGGATGCGCACTTTTTCAATTATAAAAACAAGACAAAGAAAATACGTATGTTTCAATACTAATGCATATTATGAATTATAATAATATACATTCATTAAAATGGTATAAGATTTTCAAGGTAGCTGAGGAAAAAATTTAATGCAAAGTAAGAAACAAATATTAAAGTAATCATGATAAATAAAATTCATACTTCATTTTGCAATATCCGAATGAGCAACCCAAGGCCTAGAAACAGAAATGAATGTAATCTACATTTGATATAATAGTGTTGCATAGTGTAGAAAAGTTCGCATTTTGGACAAAATCGAGTGCGAAGCACGAGATACGTGATGAGAATGTATTCGTTAAAGCCGAAGGAACTTCAAAAAAAGAGAATTCACAATCACCTAATTACAGTTATCGATGATCTAATCCTTAAATTTAAAATGTCTGTGCACAAATGTGGGGGAAGTATAAAGACCGAGCGCGCAGCACGAGGTAAATACATTATCGAGCGCGAAGCGCGAGAACCAACTGTCGCGCGCCCTAGCCACGCTCAAACTTGCGAGTTAAAGACGCACCTGTTTCAAGTCTTACGTATTAGGTATTTTCACTTCATAGTCAGCTAACTTCACTTCGTTGAGTGCTGAGGGGAAAACAGTGGATCAAATGCATGGAACAAAACTTTATTTTTGTAATATCTTTGTAATGAATGATAATTATTAACATTTTATCATTTCATTAAATAGTTCTTAAAAAATAGAAACTATTTTTCAGAAGCACTTATATAGGAAAAATTAGTTTTTACGAAGATATTAACAAAATAGGGCAAAAATGGAGCAAATCCCATGCATTTGATCCATTGTTTCCCCCTCAGCAGTTAACGAAGTGAAGTTAGTTGACTCTGAAGTGAAAATACCTAAGGGAACGTACGCATACTACGTGACGCGTTATTCTTTTGTTGAAATAAAGATGAGAATAAAATTTCCATACAGTTAAAAAGGATACAACGATATGAACAAAAGAAAAACGCGTCACGTAGTATGGGTACGTTCCCTAATTTCAAGTGCCCCATTTTGGGCTAAATTCAAATTGCGCTGTTCCGTCAGCTCCCGCCACGGTCCCTGTACGGTCTTCCACGAGTCAATAGCTACCCAATTAAAAAGACGCCCGAAGAGCGGGAAGCTCTCGTTCGTTTGAATTGACTATTTCAGTATGACGTCATGAGAATGCATACCAGTTTTTAGAGAAAATATTCTAAACGTAGAAGTAAGTCATAAATGTATGAATAGTAATATTTGTCAAGTGTAGTATCTATTTTCTCAGCCATGTTCCATTCTTTCGTCGATTGACGACCTTTCAGTTTCACGAAATAAAATATCAAAAATTTGAGGTTAGTATATCAGACCGATTTGATCAGAATCGGGTACCCTAAACTCAAATTTCGGATAGTTGATTGTGTTTCGTGAGAATGAAAGGTTTTCAACCGATAAAAGGATGAAACAGAATTGCCCAAATGCATTCTACGCCTAATGCTACAAAACTCACTATTCCGCGAAATATTTTAGTCAACACTTGAAAAAGACTGACATGCATGGTGCGCGAATGTGTACACATGTTTACAGCGCCCTTATCGATACGAGGCCGGGGCAGCCAGTGAACATTGCTTGACAAAAATAACTTAACGACTCACCGTAGAGGTAGGGGCCTATCCAACGTTGAAATCCGCAAATTTTCATGTTACCGCGGCACTTGAAATACGCGAGAGTTCACTGTATAATTTTTTTCGAACGCATTTATTTTTTTTGTGAATTCGAAAAAATTTAGAAGCTATATAGTGTCGAAATTGAAAAAAATCCAATGAATCTTTGGACTACCCTATTAAATATGCATATAGAACATTTCATAGTATTCAACCGTAAAAGTTTTAAGCAAAGTTTAAACTGTAAAATCTGCAGCTTGAAACCATAACAGAAAATAGCTAGTATTAAAAATTGTCCGTGCTTACCTTATTAGAAGTATGTATTTTTTCTTCTTTGCAAAATTGTTAGTTCAAGAAACCCGCAATTCCTGTATTTTTATACTGTCTTTTCGCTATTCTGATTCACCCACGTACTCTGGACAAAAAAGTTTTTGATTGAAAACAAAATTCTTTGATTCAAAGAAATGGTGGTACTGAATACGTCCAATCATGTATTTCTTCAATCGAAAGAAATCGTTTAATTGTATGGAAAATAAGAAATTATTGAAGCAAATAAATAATTACTTCAGCCTCTGAAATATTATTTGAGCGAATGGACGATGTCAACTGAATGAAATTAAGGTAGATGTCCCAGTAATCGGACGGTCCCAGTAATCATGAGTTTTGAGGTGTAAACGCCAGAATTAAGTATTTTCCGCATAAAAATACAATCCTAAAATATTTTCAAGTAAGGTTGAACAATGCTTGTTGTGGAAACCAAATTAGTTTTTTTATACAAATAGTGCACATGGGTAAAAAAAATTTATTTGTATTGCCGGTGGCGATGAATCACGAAACGTGGAAAATAGCTTAACATTTTGATTAGGAAAGGCGTCTCTTTACTTAAGCTTTTACTATGTCAAGGAATTAGTTTATCGGGACGAAAATAATTTTTTTGTCATAAAAAATAATTTTTGTTTCATAAAATAAAGTAAAATCTTAATTTAGTACCTTCTCGTTCAAGAAATATCGGTCACGATTATAGGGACATTTCAAAATCATAGTTGGTCGAGTAATCGTGACCTGTCACGAAGACTAGGACGACTCTGTCAAAATTGTATTTCCATATTTCGTTACAAATAATAATATAATTAATTTCAAAAAGGTATGAAATGAAATCGGAGAACTGACTCATTACTGTGAGTAGTAATCGTAATATAAATAAGTGCTTAAAACTGAAGAAAGGTGATGTGAAATATTTGAATGAGTTTAGAGATTTCATTATCAATTTTTGAGTTTAATATCATTCTTCGGTGAAGTTAATACTTATTAAGTAATTTTTCATTAGATAACATTAATCTATACTGCATTATATAAAGAAAAATGTGTAATAGATATATAATTATTGATAGTTTTAATATTGTGACAACGTAAACAGAAAATAACCTCATTTTTTTAGTCACTGCATTTGATCAAATTTCGTGTGCTACATCTAGTTACTTAAAATGTTAATGATTTTTAATTATAATATTCAGTATTATAAAATAATTTCAGCATTGTCGTTATTACTTATCGTGATAAAAATTCTAATAAATATTTATCTCGGCTTATTTTTGTGACCACTTTATTTCTTATGAATAAAATATTAATTTTATTCTATAATATTTTTAACTGAAATAAAAACTAAACATTTTAAAAGAAAATTTATCTTCATTATGATTAATTTTCATAGAGTCCATCAGACTTATTAGAACTATCAGAAGATTCGATTTTAAGGTTGTTTCGACGGCTTTTATCACAGAGCTCTCAATCAATATAAAACTAACAATACATCTTTCATTTCATTAAAGTATAGTAAAAAAAACAAAAATACACTTAAAATACACGTCCAAATTGCTAAAAACTGATTTCAAGAAAACTTAACCTTTTTCACGAAGACTGGGACAACGACTCACGATTAATAGTACATGACAGATTTGGAAATCACGATAACTGGGACATCGGTGCTTTTTGACTTTTAATTGTTTATAAATAAAAAGTAATATTAAATATAATGTAAGAACAATTTTTATAATATTCTAGGATGTTTAATGCTTCAATCAGTACCAATCATTTTTCAAATAATCCTACAAAAACAATTTTCTAAATATTTGAAGTCGATGAAATCTCTTATGGTCACGATTACTGGGACGTTTACCTTAGATATTTGGATTTAAAACTCAGTCAGTTGATATGATCGAATACAACTTCAATTCTAAGGAATATTTTCTTAATTGAAAGTATTGTCCATCGGATAAAATAGACTTTTTTTGAATTGAAAGACTTGATTTCTTGTTTCAAAGAAGCGTACGGTAAACTTTAATGAATATTTCCTGGCATCAAAGAAATGACGGTTGACCAGGATAGAAATGGTTTTGGTTCGAATTAACGATCTACTATTTCAAAGAAATATTTATCAAATTCTGCAAAACAGTACTCGAGTGTAAGAACAGTATTATTGATTGAAAGAAATTGGAATTCCTTGGAAAGAAAAATGTGATTTTCTCATGTACTTTTTCTAGAAGTAAATAGAATTTTTTTGATTTTGTATAAATTTTGGGTATCAGATGGAAGGACGAATATATAATGCACGCAACGCACTTCCTCAACGCAGAATATCACACGCTGAGGGTATCGGTCGAAATGGTCCTTATGTACTAACCAAGGAAATTCTTACCGCTTGTGAGAAAAGACCAGTGCCGAACCAAAAATGTTTGGTGGCCCGAGTTATATTTAATTTTCTTACTTGAGCCGGGATATCTTGGTGCCATTTGTTACTGAAATGTTGTATATCTAGCTACCCTCTCAGATAGGCTCTCTTTCAAACACATGTGGGAAAGGTAAACCTGACAGGTGTTTCGTCATTACAGACTAGACGGAGATATAAATTAAAATGTATTAAATTCAAATTTATTCAGAAAAAAAGAATCTCTCTCTTCTCGCTCCACTGGGATTTGAACACCAGATCAAATGATTTCCGGTCAGGTGCTCTACCAATTGAGCTACAGAGAGATCAGAGAAAGATACTGTTTTTCTGATATACGCTTATTTAGCAAGGTGTTACACAATCAATATTTTATATAGGAATCTGTATTATCATTGGAGGTTAAAATACCGATCCGTTGAGAAATCCAATCACACATACTGTGAATAATGGAAATCTACAATTTCGATCAGAAAATACTTCCTCTAATACAGAAAAATTATTTCGTCATTACAGACTAGATGGAGATATAAATTAAAATTTATTAAATTCAAATTTATTCAGAAAAAAAGGATCTCTCTCTTCTCGCTTCACTGGGATTTGAACACCAGATCAACTGATTTCCGGTCAGGTGCTCTACCAATTGAGCTATAGAGAGATCAGAGAAGGATATTAGATATTAGAGGAAGCATTTTCTGATCGATATTGTAGATTTCCATTATTCACAGTATGTGTGATTGGATTTCTCAACGGATCGATATGTTAACCTCCAATGATAATACAGATTCCTATTTGAAATATTGATTGTGTAACACCTTGCTAAATAAGCGTATATGAGAAAAACAGTATCTTTCTCTGATCTCTCTGTAGCTCAATTGGTAGAGCACCTGATCGGAAATCAGTTGATCTGGTGTTCAAATCAAAGTGGAGCGAGAAGAGAGAGATCCTTTTTTTCTGAATAAATTTGAATTTAATAACCCTTAATTAATATCGCAGTGTTGAGGACATCAGAACGAAGCCAAGTTCCTGAGCTCACAAGAATATCAATGTTATACAAATGGATTATGTCTGTGAACACTCGCAACTGGTGTTTAATTTTGAGAGGATGTTCAAAATGACGGGGTCGGGAATACTTTGTTTAGCTGGAACAATTCTAGTAGATTCCAAATTAGGGCCACCCAACGGAGGAGAATCGTTGTGGGGCCCAAGGTTGCCCCAGAAGCAACCCCTCCAGAATCATCACCATCCGCAAAGCAGTCTCGACAGGAAACACACGCTCTTAAACAGAACCAGTGAAATTGTCACTGCTTGAATCAGCATTTTGAATTATCACTGTTGAAACAGTGATTTTTCCACTTTGACTGAATGAGCCAGTAAGTGATTCTAATAGAATAGCGCTACTGATTCTACCAGTGACGCCAGATGATATATTGAACCAGTGATATAGCGCTCCACGCGGGCAAGACGTGAAACTCTAGTCGTCTGGTACGCACGCGCCGCCGGTCGGGTCTTATAATTTCTCGAGTGAAAACGAACCTTATTGTGTTCTAGTATTTGTGTTATAAATATTTGGCGCCTGAGCAGGGGATGTCACATCTTTCCTTGATAGTGGGAGGCCATTGGCCACTTGGGTTTGATTTTGAGCGACGCGACACGGTGACATAACGACGGGTCTTCCCATAAATAAGCGCAACACATTATATCCCATTATATTCCAGCTCGGCCTTCATTTATGCCTTAACAGTAAAGTGCGGTTTCTAATTGATAATTCTACAACTGTTACCACAATAGTGATGAATGATAAGTGTCAAACCTAAACAGCTGACAGACGACAAGGCGTTACGACCAGATGACCACTGATACTGAGAAACCAGTGAACCTCACTGATTAAACCAGTGCCGGAACTCCACTGAATGAACCAGTGAATTCTCACTGATTGTCAGTGACACACTTCTGGCTGTTTCAACCAATGAAATTTCACTGGTAGTCAGTGAGATTTCACTGGTTCATTTTTTAAGAGAGCAGAGAAGTAGGTTTCCACCTTTCTTTTGTTCAGCCTCGTAAAAGTAGCAGCAACTCGTATGGAGAACAATATTGCAGGATGCGCGAATCCTCGCCTTTTCAAGTTTTTAAATTACTTTATTGCAAGTTTTGCAAATTTGATCAGTAGTAAATTGCTGAGATTTTGAGGAACAGTCAGGCATCTTAATCATTTAAGAAAAATAATAAATACGTGTCGAGAATAATAAAGATGAATCGAATTATAAATGGATTTTGGCGACTTAGGGGCGATTTAAGCATTCCTGTAGCAAAAAGTAAATGAGGTGAGTACATTTCTTTCACAGTTTGAAATCTTCCTCAACTCAAGGCCAATGTGTCCACTCATTGAAGATCTAATTGACCCCAGTGCTCTAACTCCTAGTCATTTTCTAGTAAGAGGTCCTTTCACCGTGATTCCAGAACATTCTGTGTCAGATATTAAAATAACACGACTCTAACGCTGAGATCTCAAACCGCAGATGTAAGTCAGCTTTTGGACAAGATGATCCAAACAATGTCTGCAACGTTATCAGACAAATAGGATCAATGTACTTCCTCGGTGCAAAAAGGTGCTCCAGCTTCAATAATAGATTAGTAATATCTGCCTTAGAAATGGCTTTTAAGACGGATCCTTGAGGTTTGCCCAGGTAAGTATGAACGCACACGAGTAGTGACCATAAAAACTCAAGAGTTCTACATATAAACGACCTATTACAAAATTAAGATTTCGACCACGACTGTGTGTCTCTTCGCTCGGGCCATAATCTGTCGCTGTTTATGTTTTAATGCTTTTACATTAATGCTTTTACTAAATTAATGTAATCTAGTATATATTCACTGATAACGAAAATTCCTCTATGCCTAGTAAACATGTCAGGGGCCGCTTCAGAATGACAAAACTTTGAAGGTTTAAGGTATTTAAAATTCCTCAATTTTGATCAGTGGAAATGACATTAAGTGTTTTTTTTTGTACAGAAATCTGATTTCTTAATTATGAAATTTATCCAATCACTTTGAATATCATTTGGTATTACATGGCATGATATATCTTAATAATTTTTATCGAATTTGAAATTTCTATGATTTTAATTCAAAACTATAGTTTAGAATGCGCAATTCTAAGATAGTTCAATTTTTGAGGGCTTTGAACTAAAGTTGTTTAGCTTCAAAAGTTGAAATTCGCAAATATTTGTTGTTAAGTTTGATTTAATGTTTTCTCGTTGTTTAGTTTGTCATGTTAGTTTTTTTAATCAGATGAAACTAATTTAAAATGTAGATATACGGGTATCAAATTTGAACCTAATTAGTTTTGGAGGTGACCAATTTTGAAATTTCACTATGTAAAAACGAGTACTCGTTACCTTTTGTGTGGATACTATTGTCTTCAGAGGTTTATGACTCTTCCAATATCAATTAAAAAAATGTAGTCCTCAAGATTAAGAAAAATTAAAAACTCTTTGCATCTTGGAAATTCTATTGAAATTCCTTAAATAATATGATATTGATTTTGATACCCGTTCAAATATTATAAAATCACATTAAATCATTACAATATGTTGAAATCGAAAAAAAATCCTGAAAAACACATGAAATTTCATAAAACCTGATGATATTTTTTGAAATCCTGGAAAATGTATTGAAATACCTTGAAAGCTTTAAAAATTCCTTAAAATAATTGAAATTCTCGAAAATCTTATGAAAACTGAGAAAATACTTCAAAAATCCCTCGGCATATTTTTAAACATCCTGCAATTTCGTAGATCCTATGAAATCCTTCCAAATCTTCCAAAATTCTAGGAAATCATTTAGAACGGCATAAACTTTTCTTGAATTCTTTAAAATCATTATAATCCTCGGAAATTTCTTTAAAGTCAAATCTCTGAACATTCCTGGAATCTTTGGAAACATTCCAAAATATTTAAAATCCTTGAAAAATCTTATAAAATACCTTGAAACTTTTTTAAGCTCTTAAAAATTCTGGACAATCTTTCTACACATATACTCTACAATCTTTAAAATCCTTTTATATCCCTTAAAGCCCCTCCAAATGAAACTTTAACTGTTGTGAATAAATTCTTTGAAATCCATTAAAATATTATGAATTCCGTTGAAATCCTTCGAGATTCTGGGAAATTGATCAAAATACCTTATTGAGAACTTTTAAAATCCCTTAGAATTAGGAAACTTAACGTAAACATTATAATATCCCTTGAAAAGTATTTGGAATGTTTTTAAGTGGTGGAAATCCTCTGAAATCCCTTAGGATCTTTTTCAGTATCCTAAAATCTTATATATTCTATAAAGTCCATTCAAATCTTATTCAGAAATTCAAGAAAATTCTGAAAAACCGAATATTAACCGCAATATTTGAACTTATCTTCAAATCTTTGAAATCCTACCAAATACCTAAATTCTTATCAGATTCTTTGCAACTTATAGATATTTTATATAATATCAATAGTTTTTTATATCATTTGGAATCCATTGAAAAATACTTAAAATCATCCCAAAAAATCATTTGAAATCGTTAACATTCTCTAAAGTCTCTTGAAATAATTGAAATTAGCCTAAAATCTTTTTTCTCCTGTAAAATTTCTCGAAAACTTATGAAGTTGAGGACATTCTTTGCAATCCCATAAATTTTGCAATAAATTCTGAAAAGTCTTTGAAACCTTTTAAATGATATTAAATCCCCAGGATTGCTCATTCAGATATTGCAACATAAAGTACAAATTTTATTATTTATCATTATTTTATTTATTATTTTATTTATTTTTGTTCCTCATAACGCATTAATCTTTATTCGTAGTTACTCTAGGAAACTTATCGTTTCAATACATGCATATTATGATAATTCATTGTGGACATATGATACAGACGTCTTACATGCCTTTGCAGGTCTCTTAAACTTATAAAACTTTTCTGTTGAATTTTTTTCAATCATTTTTTCTTTCATCGTATTTCGCGTTATTAATTAAAAACAAGACAAAACTATTAGCCCTATTGAAAAATGGTTAAAAATGATTTTGTATGTAGGTCGTTCTGAAGTGGAGAAATTTGTCTCTGGACTATTTATCATATCTAGCGTCCTTTCGTGGAAAAGTTGAATTTTTAGTTTCCGCAGTTTTATTAGGTTTATGATCAATGAGTCTCAAAATGGAGAGAATTGATGAAAATTGGATAGGTCCAAATTCACATGAATGATCTTCCCGAAAAAATAAGAAGTATGAAACAAATAAATTTCTTCTTTTATGGATCGTAAGTATTTTGATAATAAAATATGAATAAACGACGCTTATAAAAAAAACTGAATATTCTGAGAACGCTAGGAATGGTTGTTAAAATTTACTTAATCAAATATAGTATCTTTAGTTTTCAAGCACGTTTCCATAGTCTGAATACGCATAATTCTAAGCACGTGCAATGTGGTATAACTTTTTTTTAGGAAAAACAAAGCAGTTAAGGAGAAAACATAAAAGGACAATACAAACATTTAACTTTATTACAATTTAGTACGTTTTTTTACTGATCTAAGAAAGTAGAGAATTTTCGTAATTCAATTTGCAATGAAAAATGTGCCAAAAAAATTATGCTCTAAATTCCTAATTAGTAGTATTAGTTCATGAATTTTGATGGTTAATAACTTTAAGCCACTCTTATGGGTCCACAAAGACAACACCATAAATGACACATTTTAATTTTGCGTACTATTTCGGTTTATTAACGCTTTTTGAAAGTTCTTTCATCATAAGTAATCATTAATCGGTAATTTAAGAATACTCAGTCATCTGCTAACAAATTTTAAATTATTTAAACAATTTCAATGTGTTGAAACATTTTTTTTTTCAGGTAAGTCGCGAAATGAACGTATTTTCTAGATGATGTAAGTTCCTTAATCAATGATAACGATAGAATAATTTGTTTGAATAATTTTGAAATTATTTAATTAATAGGTGCTTTTTGGAGTATAAATTTCACCTGGAAAAAATCAAGAGGAACATTTTATCGAACCAAATTTTCAACAGATTTTAATATTTTCATGTACTACTTTTGTTTTGTAGAAACACTCGTAAATGCATGAATAAATTTAAATCGTTTAAACAATTTTATTATGTTGGAATGTGATATAATATAATCGTAAATGACAATAAAAAGCATCAACCTTATTAACATTCAACACATCCTTTTTTCATGATGTAACAAAGCATAATTGTCGTAATGCAACTTTGAAATGAAAAATTTTCCCCAAAAATACAATTCTCAATGAAATTCCTAATTATTGATCGAACTTTATTGACCTTTCCTTTAGGATTATGAATATTTTGTTCAATATGTTCAATTTAAGAGATGATTGTCCTAAACCTTAATAATGCCCATTATTGATCAGTTTAGAGCCGGTACAAATAGGAAAAAATTATTCTGCTCGATTTTATATTGTTCTCAAAAATCGTTTTAGATGCGATTTTTTTTGCAATTTTGATTATACTTAATGAAATAAAATATTATGAGCACATTTTATGCAATACATTCTTCTTAGCAAAGAAAGTTGAGTTTGATTCATCAAATATCGTGAGAAAAACAAAAAATGAACACGAAAATTGATTTCAGTTGTTTATAGCTATCTGCATACAAAATTTTCATCTTCATAAATTTTTAATGATTTCAATATTTCTTAGGGAACACATTATGAATAAAGAAGAAGTAAACTTTTGTCCAAAAACTTTACCGAATTTTCCTGTCTTTATCGAGTTAAATTCGAACAACCATGAATTTTATGCATAAGAAAAAAGAAAATAGAAACTAATAATTCTAATGTACATTTAGGCAATTAACTTTCCGATTTGATGCTCAACTTCACGTTTTCACGTTTTCATTTTATTTTTTTTTTCAATCAATAGAGCATTTCGAGCTAAAAAATGCTATTATTATTCTTTCAGGTTTTTCTCTTAAACTCTCGTTTGCGTTTTTAGTTGATAAATTATTAAACAGTGCAACGATTTCAAAATCATATTCTTTTTAGACGTTGAAAACGTGTACGTTTATAAATACTATATTTTTTAAAAAGTCACAAAAAACGACCCCGAAGTTAGCTATGCACATACTTTTGAAATTTCTAAATCAAATTAAAAATAAAGTGGTAGCATGTCATTTCTCCCAAAATTTATTTCACCCAAAATTTATTTTACCCAAAAATGAAAACACAGACGTGTGAACATAGAAGATACAGTCCGCATTCGTAAAAATGAAAATTTGCGGTGAGTGATAAGAAAAAGTTCACCGCAGAGGGAGCTGTAGTAGAAGTCGTCAAATGATAATAAAATTTAAATAAAAGGAACACTATTCAGCAAAATATATAAAGACGTGTATATTTGAAGACTTTAGAATAGATTTAATTTTGAAACATCTGCAAACATGATTTGATATTATAGTTAACTTTGAAATAAGCGTGCTATTAATAAAATGGACAAGTTTGCGATGGAAACTACAGGTTTGAAAATCGTAAGGTTATGATTGGATATAAGTACGGAAAAATTTATATTTTTCTAAAGAAAATTGTATTTTTCGCAAAAATCAACAGGACTTACTACAAACAAAAAATTTTAGTATTTTGAGGTTATGATTGGCTGAATTAATAGAAAATTCGTGTTTCCTGGTGAAACCCAACAGGTCCTGTCCACAAATAAGTAATTTGAGTATTTTGAGGTTATCATTGGGTAATTAACCAGAAAAATGGTATTTTTCCGCAAAAATCAATAGGACCTATCTGTAAATCTGTAGTTTCAGTATTTTGAGGTTATGAATAGCTAAGTTAATAGAAAATTGGTATTTTCTGGTGAAAGCGAACAGGAACTATCCACAAATAAGGATTTCGAGGTTATTATTGGGTAATTGACCAGAAAAATGGTATTTTTTCGCGAAAATCAATAGGACTTATCTGCAAATCAATAGTTTCAATATTTTAAGGTTATGAATAGCTGAAATAATAGAAAATTGGTATTTTCTGATGGATTACTTATTTGTGGATAGGACCTGTTGGGTTTCATCATAAAACACCAATTTTCTATTAATTCAGCCAATCATAATCCCAAAATACTGAAGCTACTCATTTGCAGACAGGTCCCCAGATAGCAATATGCGCGCATAGTGCGACGCACATGCGTCGCACGCGTGCGGATTTTGTCGCACGGCGTGCACGCAAGCAATGACGCAGATGCGTCCTCATATGCGTGACAGGTGCGTCGCACGTCGTGCGTATATCACGTCGTGCTGGTATAATGCGAGTACACGTTGCAGGTTCTTGCGGACGGTATATATATATATATGAACAATATTTAAATATAGATTGTTGAATAAAAGGCAGATAACAGGATGAACAAAAAAAGTTTCGTGCGAAAACGTTCTGAAACAAAAATTTTGTTGCGGGAGGAATGGGAAAAAACAAAATATTCTTTATCTACCTTGTCTTGAATCTCTTCATAATTTCGAAAACTGCGCGTTCTCTACTATAATAACCGGGAGAATGTATGGTAGGGAAATTTTTCAGTATGTTCAATGTATATTTTCTACTTATTTTGATTTTTGAAAGTGCAATCTACGGCGGTGTTTTGTTTACCGCACCAGAAATTGAGGTTATGTGTACCTATTTAATCAATATTTTCAGAATTTCACGTAACTCTGACTGGATTTGTGTCAATTTGAAATAAAGTGTTCTCTTATTTGCTATACACGTTTGGCTAAACATATAGCAATGTTTAAAAATCATTTCTCTCTTTTCACTTAAAAAAAATACATTGCGAGTCAAAATGATCTAAACGATACATTACAAAATATAAGTATTAAAATATCAAATGAAATATAAAATAAACTGAACACGAAAACCGTTTGCACTCCGAAATAAATTGTACGTACATATAAATTATGAAATATATCTAAGTGCCCAAGAACAAGAAGACTGCAAATTGTCAGCATTCAATAACGAATCAATAAAAGACCTAGCCTAACCACCGCAACCGAAAGGAACACCATTTTATATGGATTTTTCTTGCCACGTGATCAGGCGGTATCACGATATGCGACTCATATGCCTCGCACATATGTGCCTGCACGAAGTGCGAGCGGTAACGCTGCGTTTCGGCACGCACGGTGTGCCTCGCATGCAGTGCGAGTAACGTGCGTCGCACGCTTGCTATCTGTGGTCCTATTGATTTTCGCGAAAAAAATACCATTTTTGTGGTCTATCACCCAATAATCACCTCAAAATATTCAAACTACTTATTTGTGAATAGGTCCTGTTTGTTTTCAGCAAAAAATACCAATTTTTG
This sequence comes from Andricus quercusramuli, assembly GCA_932178445.1. Lineage (NCBI taxonomy): Eukaryota > Metazoa > Arthropoda > Insecta > Hymenoptera > Cynipidae > Andricus > Andricus quercusramuli. The sequence goes on along the minus strand of CAKNXH010000291.1, from coordinate 55,025 downwards.
ATTAATTTAGCTATTCATAACCTCAAAATACTGAAACATTTTATTTGTAGATAGCTTCCATTGATTTTTGCGAAAAATACCATTTTTCTGGTCAATTACTCAATGATGACCTCAAAATACTTATTTGTGGATAGGTCCTGTTCGTTTTCACCAAAAAATACCAATTTTATATTAATTTAGATATTCATAAACTCAAAATACTCAAACAACTGATTTGCATATAGTTCCTATTGATGTTTGCGAAAAAATACCATTTTTCTGGTCAATTACCCAATAATAACCTCAAAATACTTATCAGTGAATAGGTCCCGTTCGTTTTCACTAAAAAATACTAATTTTCTATTAATTTAGCTATTCATAACCTCAAAATACTGAAACTACTGATTTACAGATAGCTCCTATTGATTTTTGCGGAAAAATACCATTTTTCTGGTTAATTACCCAATGATAACCTCAAAATACTCAAACTACTTATTTGTGGACAGGACCTGTTCGGTTTCACCAGAAAACACGAATTTTCTATTAATTCAGCCTATCATAACCTCAAAATACTGAAACTACTTATTTGCAGATAGGTCCTATTGATTTTTGCGGAAAATACCATTTTTCTGGTCAATTACCCAATGATAACCTCAAAATACTCGAATTACTTATTTGTGGACAGAACTTGTTGGTTTTTATCAAAAATACCAATTCTCTATTATTTCAGTCAATCATAACCTCAAAATACTAAAAAATTTTGTTTGTAGTAAGTCCTGTTGATTTTTGCGAAAAATACAATTTTCTTTAGAAAAATATAAATTTTTCCGTACTTATATCCAATCATAACCTTACGATTTTCAAACCTGTAATTTCCATCGCAAACTTGTCCATTTTATTAATAGCACGCTTATTTCAAAGTCAACTATAATATCAAATCATGTTTGCAGATGTTTCAAAATTAAATCTATTCTAAACTCTTCAAATATACACGTCTTTATATATTTTGCTGAATAGTGTTCCTTTTATTTAAATTTTATTATCATTTGACGACTTCTACTACAGCTCCCTCTGCGGTGAACTTTTTCTTATCACTCACCGAAAATTTTCATTTTTACGAATGCGGACTGTATCTTCTATGTTCACACGTCTGTGTTTTCATTTTTGGGTAAAATAAATTTTGGGTGAAATAAATTTTGGGAGAAATGACATGCTACCAATAAAGTATGATAATTGTGAAAAAAAAATTCAATCATGGAAAAAAGTTTGCTTAAACATTGTTTTTATCCCCTCCAAGTTCACTCCTTCACGATACGCCATGCAGCATATAGATTTGGAAATTCAACTTTTTTTATAAATAAAACTACAAGTCCCATCGGAAAAGTGAAGATACCACTAGATTCATTTCGGCGATATCTCGAGGAGTTTTTTTCATTGTTTTGAAAAAGTCACTTTTAAACAATTATATTGTTTATAATGTTTGAGAATTTATTTAACAATAATAAAAGAAAATAAAATGTTACATACTGCAACATAACGTAGCCTAAAGTATAATAATTGGAAAAAAAATGCAATCAAGGAAAAAAGTTTGTTTAAACATAGTTTTTATCCCCTCCACGTCCACTCCTTCACGATACGCCATGCAGCATATAGATTTGAAATTCAACTTTTTTATAAATAAAACTATAAGTCCTATCGAGAAAGTGAAGATACCACTGGATTCATCTCGGCGATATCTCGAGGTTTTTTTTTCATTTTTTTAAAAAGTCATTTTTTAAACAATTATATTGTTTATAATTTTTAAGAATTTATTTAACAATAATAAAAGAAAATAAAATGTTACATATTGCAACATAACGTAGCCTAAAGTATAATAATTGGAAAAAAAATTCAATCATGAAAAAAAGTTTCCTCTAAACATTGTTTTTATCCCCTCCACGTTCACTCCTTCACGTTACGCCATGCAGCGTTTAGATTTGGAAATTCAACTTTTTTTATAAATAAAACTATAAGTCCTGTCGAAAAAGTGAAGATACCACTGGATTCATCTAGGCAATATCTCCAGGAGTTCTTTTTTATTTTTTTTTGAAAAATCAGATTGTTTATAATTTTTGAGAATTTATTTAACAATAATAATATAAAACGAAATGTTACATACTTTAACATAACGTAGCCTAAAGTATAATAATGGGCAAAAAAAATTCAATAATGAAAAAAAGTTTGTTTAAACATTGTTTTTATCCCCTCCATGTTCACTCCTTCACGTTACGCCCTGCAGCATATAGATTTGGAAATCCAACTTTTTTTATAAATAAAAGTATAAATCCTATCGAAAAAGTTAAGATCCACTGGTTTCACCTCGGCAATATCTCCAGGTGATTTTTCATTTTTTTAAAAAGTCATTTTTCAAACAATTACATTGTTAATTAAAATTCGTCTTTTATTATAAGCAAATTCAATGGTCGTAAAGTAATTTCAAGAATATAGGAAGATTCCTCACTACCATATCTCTAAGTGTTTGTTTCATTTTTTCAATAAACAAATTATTTAAACAATTATATTGTTATTAACATTTTTCCAGGTTTTTCAAGTTTAGCGACAAAGATATTAGCAAGACATATAATAATACTAGAGTAAACCATTATTCAAGCTGCCCAAACATTTACTTATCAATAATTAATACATTATCCATTGATTTTATCCCCTCCACGTTCACTCCTTCACGTTACGCCATGCAGCATATAGATTTGGAAATTCAACTTTTTTTATAAATAAAGCCATAAGTCCTATATAAAAAGTGAAAATACCACTGGATTCATTTCGACGATATCTCGAGGCGTTTTTTTTTCATTTTTTCAAAAAAGTCATTTTGTAAACAATTATATTGTTTATAATTTTTGAGAATTTATTTAACAATTATAATAGAAAATGAAATGTTACATAGTGCAACATAACGTAGCCTAAAGTAAAATAATTGGAAAGAAATGTTGTCCTGAAGAAGTGAACTGCAATGTTAGCGAAACGTCGATCACATTCATAGTTTCGCACACGATTGAAACCCGAAAAATCTTTAAATTTTAAATTCAAATTCATTATAGGAGAGACACTAGTTGACATTTGGGAAAGAAATGTCAGTTAAGGTGGTTCGGACATCTTGAAAGAATGAAAGATGAACGACTGACCAAACAAGTGTATAAAGGTGAAGTATATGGCAGAATGCCCAGAGGTAGACCGCCAAAAGAATGGTTAGAATCTGTCAATGAGACATTAATCCGAATATACATAAGAAGCCATAGAAACACGAGAGCTTGCTTGGAAAAATGCATGGACGTGAAGGAAGCTAGAAAAGTATGCCAGGACAGAAAAGTGTGGCCTGGCAACTTGGGTCGCAGCAGTGTTGCGGAACGAACGTGTTATTTAAATAAATAACACGAAAATTCTAGATCAATCTAAAAAATCTATAGCTTCTTCCCCACATTACTATTTTCCAACTGAGCGAGTCACGCCTACCCCGATAGGGAAATGTCTTAATGGTATAATAATAATTAATGCTCGTGGTACTTGAAAATTCGAAACATTTATTCTATTTTTACATTCTCGTCCAGAGAAGGTATTATATTTGTGTACAATTTGCCCCCCCCCCCGCCCCCGGGTTTTTTTCAAAGGTCCATTTTTGAATAATCATTTAAAAATGTATCAAATATATGTTCGAAAAACAACTTAGATACTTTTTTGTGCCCATTTGCAGATAGTGGGAAGAAATCTTTCTGATTGTATGATTTATTAGAAAGATACGGAAATGTACTCTTAAGTGAAGGAATTTCCTTCTTCATTTCATATCAAATAAAAATTTAGTCATTTTTATCTGAAGAACATAGAACATAACATATTGTCGTTGCGAAGCGCGACAACCAAATCGCGCGTGATGAGCGTGCTCAAACTTTTGAGTTTCCATTAAACGATGAACAGAAACGAGCGTGAAGCGCAAGGTTTACATGATTTTTAAATTAAATATCGAGCGCGTAGCGCGAGTGTCATCATGAGAATGTGTTCCTCAAGGTCGATAGAACCTCAAGTAAATTAGTTCCTCTTTCTATGTATAACGTACATAATTAAAACAAAAGCAGGTCATCACGATGAAGGTAACTAAGAGAGTATTTGCCCGCGAAGCGAGCAACAGTGAGCACACGAAGTGTGAAAAGCCTGTCGATGAGAATGTGCTTTCGCATCGCTTCTTTTGGCTTCCTCGCTTTTGAAGATCAATAATATAATGCTGTTAACATTTTTCCACTTTTTAAATGTGGCAAGATCAAAAATATACATAAGCCATGTATGTACCAACAGGAGGTTGCATCATTACGCAATACGGCCGCACTTGCGCTGGTCAATAATTAATCAACTATTGTTCTTATTACCTTCACGTGTCATCTCTGTTTCGACAGGTTTGCTTCTTTTACACAACATCTCTATGGTCCATTGGGTCTACAAGAGGGGCCCTATTCAGTACCTGTGACTGGATTGCAGTTATAGTTTTCAAATTTAAGAAAATATTTCCAGGTTCAAGAAGGTTGACAACAAGGGGCCCATTGGGTACCTGTAATTATGTTTCAGTTATGCTTTGCAAATTGAAGCATAGGGTTGTGCTAATTCTTCAGTCTGTGGTAAGCTGTACTGAAGATATTTACTAATGAAGTGACAGCAGTTACGCTGCGGAATAATTATTAATTTGAAGTGTTTTATTACCACCCGATTGTTGGACATCCTGAAATAGGTGTTTTTAAAGTGGATTTTCGTGTCTCCTCTTAAACGGTAAGTACTCTCAAATTACTATACTTTTTTTGTGTCCTAAAATTTGTCTAGAAATTTATTGTAAATATTTTTATCTGAAATTTCATGCACATGGCTCCCCAATTTATTTTGATTCACACAAAAAATAAATGCGATTAAAAAAAGAAGATATTGGGAGGTCTCGCAAGCTCTAGACAACGTATAAATGAATACTTTTCAAATATCGCCCTCGTAACTCTGTTTGACAGGGTCGCAAAAAATCTTATGGTTGAATAATGGATTTTTTTCAGTATTCATAACACAAATCTAAGAGCAGTTTTCGAATATTTTAACTTTTGTGTAATCTTTTTTTTTCTTTGTAAAGATTTGTGACTTGTAAGGTTGTGAATTTGTAAGTAAAATGCAGGAAAAAATTTGCTATTTACATTTAATTGTATTTCTTGTTGAATTTTGTAAATCTATTTACAAAAGGTCAAGTATTGAACTCCGGACAATTTTGCCGTATTTTATGTTTCTAGTCCGGCAAATGTTGGTGTCATTGAGGAACTATCTGTTCCGAAAATATTTTGTGCTACTTTAGAAAAATAGTAAAATATTTTACTATTTTATCATAGAATGAAGAATATTCAGTTGTAAATACACACAAAGTATCATATAATCAATAAGATCACACAGTAAAAGCACACTATAGAATGGCTCATCGCATTTTTGGCCAAATTTAAATTTTCTAGTACGGCAAATGTTGCCGGACATGAATTTTCCAGTTCGGATAATTGTGACATCAACGAAATTTCTTTTCGTATTTCTACTTTTTTGACAGTAAGCATTGTTTTAAAAAATATTTGAAACTTTATTGGTTAACGTCTCGTGATGCATTGAATTAAAAATGATACAATAAGTTGTACAATTGAAATGAATTGAATTGAATGAGACAGATCATTATTTGATCTATTTTTTGAATTAGTATTTTTTGAAGGGAGAGCTGGAAAAAGGCTTCGATGTATGAGAGATCATGGGACGTTAATCAATAAAAATGTCAATATTTTTAAGGAAATGCTCAGGCAAAAGGAGTTGAAATGCGAAAAGAAATTTCGTTGATATCAACATTTTTCGTACTGGAAAATGCAAGTCTGACAAAGCTTGCTGCACTAGAAAATTGAAATCCGGAAAAAATGCCGGAATACAAAATTAAAATACGGCAACAAATTCCGGGTTACAAAATTAAAATACGGAAAAAATGCCGTCAAAGAAAAGTTGAAAATTCCCGCAAAAAGCTTCAGAAAAAACCGGAACTATGTAGCATTACTATAGGAGAAAATAATAACACTATATAAACAATTATGTTTCTCAAATTGTATTACTTATCAACCCACTTTATGCGAAAAGCTGACAAAAAGTGGAACATTTGAGAAATAACAGCAACTTTCGAGCATTATTCGAAGAGAATATTATCAGAACAAATAATACATAGTTACGAACAATGAGGATTTGTAAAAAAAATATGTTTGCTACATTTAATTTATTATTACCGCTCTGTATGTGAACAGTGGACGAGAAGTTGAATATTCATAACAATTGCAATTACTTCTGCTAAATTTCATTTATTATTGCTTTGCTCTAGCTAAAAATTTGAAAGAGATTTGGAGAATACTCGACTTTCTAACTGTATTGTATTGTATTGTTCAAACTCAAGTAGCCTAATCTTGATGATTTTGCGTCATATTTACAAAAACATAATTTTATTAATGGAAAAATGTGTAAGAAAAAGGAGCGATATGCATGAGAATTCGATCAGAAAAATTTGGACTACCCTAACCTGGTAAATCCCCTTCTCCCCCCTCACCCGAGTTACCATTCAGTGCCTTTGAGGAGGCAAATCTCGCCTCACATCAGACAAGTGGGCGGGTATACTTAAGAACTTACGATTATCATCCACTGTAATTGCTGTCTCATTGTACTTCTTTTTGAATATTGTATATAATTTTGAATATTATTTTCATATATTTTTATATAATGTATATATATATATATACACATTACCACATACTGCGACCGAAGTATGTGGTACGGCGGTTGTAGGAAGAAAGTCTGGCGATGCGTGGTGGAACGATGAAATTGCGGCAGCCCGAAAAGAAAAGAAAGAAGCGCACAACAAAACGCTGAACATGACAGGTCTTAGCGATGAGGAGAGAACTAGACTTAAAAATGATTACAGACACAAAAATAGGAAAGTTAAACGACTAGTCAAAGAGAGTAAAGAGAAAATCAGAACAGAAGAAGAAAAGAAAATAAAAAACTGCTTTGAAGGAATTATGAAACTATTATATAAACAGTTGAAGGAAAGTAAAAGTATAGAGTTTGCTAGCATGAGAAACAGCAAAGGCGAAATGCTATATGATATAGACGGAATAGTAGACGCTTTGAAAGAGTCTTTCAAATAACTATTAGGAGGTGAAGATATCGCACAACAAATCTGCGACATAGAAGATAATGCATTAGAAAACCCAATTGAAAAAGTATGTGTCACTGAGGTCAGAGATATAATTAAGAAGTTGAAAAACGGTGAGGCTGCGAGTATAGACAATATTAGCGCTGAAATGCTTAAATACGGTGGCGAGTACATACCTCACAGGTTGTGCGAATTAATAAATTTATGTATCGAAACGGGAGAAGTCCCAGACGATTGGAGAAAAGCGATTATCGTACCAATATACAAAAGAAAAGGAGATAAAAGCAACTGCAGTAATTCAAGAGGTATCAGCCTACTAAGTACCGTAAGTAAAATATAATCAAAAATACTTATCCGTAGGGTAATGGAAATTACAGAAGAGAAAATATGGGAAGTCCAAAGTGAATTTATGTCAGGAAGATCATGTACAGATCAGATATTTAGCCTAAGACAGGTCGCAGAAAAAAGTTTGAGAGTAGGAAAAAAAGTCTTCTGTGCATTTATCGATCTAGAAAAAGCATTCGACACGGTAAATAGAAGTAAACTTTGGGAAGTCCTTAAAGAGTATGGAGTGAATGGAGGGCTCCTACAAGTAATAAAAACAATATATACAGGTAGTAAAGCGATTGTAAGGGTGAATGGGAAACAGAGTGAATGGTTCGATATTATGCAAGGCGTGAAACAAGGATGCGTTATGTCCTCGTGGCTATTTATCATATTCATGGATAAGTGTCTAAGAACTGCCCTCTTTGACGAAAAAGGTGTAGATCTCGAAACCGTCAAGGTACGTGGGTTGGCTTTCGCAGATGACAAGATTGTTATGGCAGAATCAGTCGAAGACTTGCAAAGAATTTTGAATAAACTTAATACAAGCATGAAGAGCATGGACCTCAAAATTAACGTGAATAAAACGAAAGTCATGTTGTTTGAGGGAAAAAGTGAGAAAACAATATGCAACATAGTCCTAAATGATGAGAAATTAGAACAAGTTGACAAGTACGTATATCTAGGTAGTCTATTCACTAACGACGGAAAAATAGATGGGGAATTAGATAGGCGCATAAATAAGGGTAAGCAGGTTATCGGTAGAGCAGGTTCCATCCTTACAAATAAAAACATATCAAAAAAAGCTAAAATGGCAACACATAACTCTATTTTCGTACCCACTGTACTATACGGTAGCGAGACATGGACCTGTCAAGAAAAGGACAGGAGTAAAATCAACGCGATTGGCATGAAACCTCTGCGCATAATATGCGGGAAAACACTGATGGACAAAGTACGAAACGAGACAATCCTCAAAGAATGTGGTACAGGGGAGACACTAGTTGACATATGGGAAAGAAATCAGCTAAGGTGGTTCGGAAATCTTGAAAGAATGAAAGATGAACGACTGACCAAGCAAGTGTATAAAGGTAAAGTAAATGGCAGAATGCCCAGAGGTAGACCGCCGAAAGAATGGTTAGAATCTGTGAATGAGACACTAATACGAAGAGACATAAGAAGCCATAGAAATACAAGAGCCTGCATGAAAAAATGCATGGACGTGAATGAAGCGAGAGTAGTATGCCAGGACAGAAATATGTGGCGACAAATAGTTTAAAAACAGAGTGACAATAGAGTGAATGATGCCTGAAACAAAGACCTTGGATACTAATGGGCCCAGGTGGGGAACCATACATAATAATTTTGTGAGGCTCCTCACTTGGGGTGATCACTAGAGAGATTGATCAGCAACCTGGGTCGGAGCAGTGTTGCGGAGTGAACGTGTCATCTATATAAATAACACGAGAACTCCAGATCAATCTCAAACATCTATACATAAAACCTACTTACCCATCCACCCTATACCCATATACCGATCAACCTCATACCTATATACCTATTTCACTACTTTCCAACCGAGCAAGTCACGCCTACCCCGGAAGGGAAAAGGCTTAATGGTATAATAATATATAGAATTTAGATATTTATTAGTATTATTTATTATATTATGAATGTAGATATTTTGAGTATTGTATATGGGTCAGTATACGTCAGGAATATCAGGATCTGCAAGTGGTCTTTCGATTCCAGGTAAACTTCGTGAAATTATAGTGTTATATAAGAGATATTTCGGGTCCAAAGTATTTTTGAAAATTTTCAAAATTACGGCAGTTACGCCATGTTCAATTTCGGCATCACATTTTTTTGAAATACCTATATCTCTGTAACCATTAAACGAATTTTGATAAAAATTGTAGGTTTTGTAGATAAAAGTATGCGCTTTAAAACTAAAATTCTAAAAGAATTTTGGTTTCCAATTTTGACCAAAAAAATTACCAAAAAAAGTTTGAATTCAGTTTTTTATCGAGAAAGGAAAAAAATTCTCTTTTCTTGTTAAGACGATTCAATTCCTTATAATTTCACCTTCAATTTGAGTAAAAAAAATTGATGGTGACTCTTCTAGATCACGAGATAATGGCATTTTAGTGGGACCGTGCGCTGCCACGGCGCTGCTCTCTCAGTGTCGCACAGTGCGAGAAGAGCACATTTTTGGACAAAACCGCCCAGCACGTACCATTTATTTAAAGACTTTCAAATTGATTAACAACTGACATGAATCGATGTAATAACTAACTAAAAATTATTTTTAGTCGGTTAGATTAACCAAAAAATTGTTAATAATGCTATAAATAAACTAATGAAAACTAAACTCACTTTTTCGTTATTTGCAATGATTAGCTACTTAAAATCCATAGATTTTGTATGACACACGATAGATACTAATGTGCAATTACAATTAGTCAAAAATAGTCGACTTTTAACAACTATTTAAACATTTTTTGTAAACAAATACAAATTTCGACCATTTTTTCAAGATTTTATTGCGTAATCAACTAAGACTTTGCATAAAATAATGACATAATGTGCAATTTGTCTATAGAAAATATTTACATTGAATCAACAATTTTTTACAAACAATTTTTTAAACAGAATCTTATAATCGTAATTAAGAGCTTTTGAAGCTATGAAAAACATAACAACCAGGGTTTTTGGCAAGACAATACTAATTCATTTAAAATAAAATTAGTCAATTGATTAAAAGAATGATCACAATGTGTATTTGTTAACAAAAATTGTTTATGAACATTATTGTTCATAATTTTATTACGAACACTCAGAGAAAAAGCACTCCAATATGTGAGAGACAAGGGGAACTCACTCAGAAAGCACCCGATATGTGAGAGGCAAGGGGAACTCACTCAGACAGCACCCCAATATGTGAGAGGAAAGGGGAATTCACTCAGAAAGAACCCCGATATTTGAGAGGCAAGGGGAACTCATCCAGACAGCACCCCAATATGTGATAGGCAATGGGGGCTCACTCACAAAGCACCCCGAATTGTGAGAGGCAAGGGGAACTCACTCAGGCAGCACCCCAATATGTGAGATGCAAGAGGAACTCACTCAGAAAGCACCCCGATATGTGAGAGGCCAAGGGAACTCATCCAGACAGCACTCCAATATGTGAGATGCAAGGGGAACTCACTCAGAAAGCACCCCGATATGTGAGAGGCCAATGGAACTCATCCAGACAGCACCCGAATATGTGAGATGCAAGGGGAACTCACTCAGAAAGCACCCCAATATTTGAAAGGCAAGGGAAACTCACTCAGAAAGCACTTTTTTTGTTTGTTAATCTAACCGACTGAGGATAATTTAGTAAATATTTTCTATAGACAAATTGCGCATTTTGTCATTATTGTATGCAAAGTCTTAGTTGATTACGCAATAAAATCTTGAAAAAATGGTCGAGATGTGTATTTGTTTACAAAAAATGTTTAAATAGTTGTTATAAGTCGACTATTTTTGACTAATTGTAATTGCACATTAGTATCTGTCATGTGTCATACAAAATCTATGAATTTTAAGTAGCTAATCATTGCAAATAACGAAAAAATTAGTTTAGTTTTCATTAGTTTATTTATAGCATTATTAACAATTTTTCGGTTAATCTCACCGACTAAAAATAATTTTTAGTTAGTTATTACATTGATTTATGTCAGTTGTTAATCAATTTTAAAGTCTTTAAATAAATGGTACGTGCCGGGCGGTTTTGTCCAAAAATGTGCTCTTCTCTCACTGTGCGACACTGAGAGAGCAGCGCCGTGGCAGCGCACGGTCCCACTAAAATGCCATATTCTCGTGATCTAGAAGAGTCACCATCAATTTTTTTTTTCAAATTAAAGGTGAAATTATAAGGAATTGAATCGTCTTAACAAGAAAAGAGAATTTTTTCCCTTCTTGATGAAAAACAGAATTCAAACATTTTTTGGTCATTTTTTTGGTCAAAATTAGAAACCAAAATTTTTTTGGAAATTTCTGTTTGAAGCGTATACTTTAATCTACAAAACCTACAACTTTCATCCAAATTCGTTTCATGGTTGCAGAAATATGGATATTTCAAAAAAATGTGATGCCGAAATTCAACATGGCGTAACTCCCGTAATTTTGAAAATTTTCAAAAATCCTTTGGAACCGAAATGTCTCTTATATAACACTATAATTTCACGAAGTTTATCTAAAATCGAAAAACCACTTGCAGATTCTGATATTCCTGACGTATACTGACCCACATGCAAACAGAAGAAAATTGATTAAATGATTAAAATTTGTTTAAGCATTTACGAGTGTTTCTACGAAACAAAAGTAGTACTTAAAAATATTCAAATCTGTTCAAAACTTGGTTAGATAAAATGTTTCTCTTGCTTTTTTAGGTAAAATATATACTTCGACAAGCACCTATTATTTAAATAATTGCAAAATTAATTGAACGAATTATTTTATTGTTATCATTGATTAAAGCATCTAGAAAATACGTTCATTTCGCGATTTACCTGAAAAAAACAAATGTTTCAACACATTAAAATTGTTCAAATAATTGAAAATTAGTTAACAGATAACTAAGTATTCTTAAATTACCTATTAATGATTATTTGTGATGAAAGAACTTTCAAAAAGCGTTAATAAACCGAAATAGTACGCAAAATTAAAATGTGTCATTTATGGTGTTGTCTTTGTGGACCCATAAGAGTGGCTTAAAGTTATTAACCATCAAAATTCATGAACTAATACTACTAATTAGGAATTTAGAGCATAATTTTTTTGGCACATTTTTTCATTTCAAAGTCGAATTACGAAAATTCTCTACTTTCTTAGATCAGTAAAAAAAACATACTAAATTGTAATAAAGTTAAATCTTTTTATTGCGCTTTCATGTTTTCTCCTAAATGTTTTTTTTTTCTGAAAAGAAAGTTAGGACACATTGCACGAGCTTAGAATTATGCGTATTTAGACCTTGGAAAAGTGCTTGAAAACTAAAGATACGATATCTAAATGAGTGAATTTTAACAACCATTCCTAGCATTCTCAATATATTCAGTTTTTTTATAAGTGTCATTTATTTTCTAAATTCTTCACTTCAGAACGACCTACATACAAAATCATTTTTAACCTTTTTTCAATAGGGCTAATAGTGTTCGTTTTCAGCTTGGGAAATGCTACGATAGAAAAAAATCATTTAATTATCAACGCAAAATACGATGAAGGAAAAAATTATTTTAAAAAATTCAACAGAAAAGTTTTTTAAGTTTAAAAGCCATGCAAAGGCATGAAAGTACGTCTGTATTATATGTCCACAATCAATATCAATAAAATCGATGAGAACGAGAGAAGTCAGCTAACGTTCGATATTTTACTGCACTCTTATTGGTTGACTCTAAGAATTGAACATAGCAATGTAAAAGTCCGCGAAATTTGGAAATATAAAATGAGAAGAAAACTATCATTAAATACAATAAAATTACTGAAACAATTACTATCTTGACATAATAGAATTTTATACGAAAGTTAATTTACGTCAGTCAAACTAATTTTATTCAATTACACGAAAAAGAAAGTACAATACTTTAATTATGATTCACAATAAGAGAGAGAGAGAGAGAGCAACTGGCACAATGAGAGCTTTTCTCAAATAAAAGAGATTTTAGAGGAAGAAGATTGGGATCAATCGAAATTTCCCGGAAATGGTCCAAATAACGACAGAATTCGAAGAAGAAGGGCACGATCAACTTTTGCAAGAAATATCGATTGGACAAAACCAGGACGATAAACTGAATGTCAAACAGAAAGAAATTGTCAGTTTGATTCTCCGAGTTGCAGAAGTATGTCATACTTTAGAGGAATTTTGTTTACATTGACGGACCAGGAGGATCAGGAAAAACTTTTGTTTATAACTCTGTTCTACTCATTGAAAGGTCGTGGTAAAAATATTTGCACGACGACCTTCACCAGCATTGCTGCAACATTACTTCCTCATGGGAAAATAGTGCACAAAACTCTTGGTTTGCCAGTGCCTCTATTGCGGACTCGAATTCCAACATTTCAGCTCAGACAAACGAAGGAAAAAGATTCAAAGAAGTAGACGTATTCATTTGGGACGAAGCGCCGATGGCACCATGTTTTGCACTCGAAGTCATGGTCAGAACATTGCGTGATTTCATGTCTAATGATTTGCCATTCGGCGGAAGGATGGTTTTTTTGGCTGGTGACATCAGGTAATTGCTGCCCGTAAATGGACGAGCAACTCGCAGTGAAACGGTCAACTCATCAATCAATCAAGCTTATCTCAATCGGATAACACTGTACTGTGAAAATACTTATCCATTTTTATTCAAAAGGAGACAATTTCCAGTCAAAGTAGCATTTGCAATGACAATCAACAAATCACACGGTCAAACTTTCGATCGAATTGGAATTGATCTAAAAAAATACGTTTTCAATCACGTACAGCTGCACGTAGCTTTTTCAAGAGTTACCCATGGGTGTGGTGCCACTCTTGTAGTTATTTACTACAAGAAACTATCCACCTAGAAACACTACCCGAATCGGGTAGTGTCACGCCTACCCTGAAACGGAAATGGCTCAATGGTATACATACCCTGGCGAAAGTATCGGATAGGAATTCCTTCCGAACCAATCCGAAATCATCTAAATCATTCCGGAATCTGTATCCACACCAATCCGAGTTAATTCTAACCAATCCGCAAAAGTATCTACATTTCGTTCGATCCAAATCGGTCAAAAATTAAGCCGACTCAATCCGAACTTCCAATCCGAATAAATCCGAACCAAATTTTGAATCCGAATGAATCGGAACTCGGACTGACCTGAAACGATTTTCAATCCGAATTAATCCAATTCACTCCGAACTCGGATTCATTCGGATTGACAACTCAGTGTATATCAATCCGAGTTCGGATTGATTCGGATTCATTTGGACTGAAACTTTGGTTCGAATTGCTTCAGATTGGTTCGTTTTGAAGTTCGGATTGAACCGGATTGAGCCGGATAAATTTTTAAACGATTTGGGTCAAACGAAATGTAGAACTTTTTTCGGATTGGTTCGAGTTGACTCGAATTGGCTCAGATGGGATTCCTATCCGATTCTTTCGCCAGGGTAGATCTTGAGATTCATTGAGAGCTTATTCAAGTAGCGACGTCATACAAAATGACAAGAAAGTCAAAAATTACGTTTTTCGAGAGATTTTTGACTAATTAGAAAACTCCGTGTCTCAATATTTTCGAGAAGTTTGATATAATATAATATATTAATATAATAAAATGTCTACCGTAGACGAAAATTTAATTTATATTCGAGATGAAAATAATTAGGTTCGATATTTTCAATAAGAATTTAGCCTTAGAAATGGAGCTTTATTTAAATGATATATTCTTCTAATTAGATTTATTTTACTCATGGATTGGAAGCTTCTAATGTGCCCCCTAAGGGTTTACATTTTTCTTGTATCTCTTCCCTATTCCTTTACACACACCCCCACGCACTTTCTTGGTGGTGGGAGAGGGACCTACAGTTTAAGGTGGGTTCCGAACCACCAAGAGCAACAGCCTTAAGTACTTAGAGAACCTTTTTCTCTAGAGGTACCGGTCCCACGACTCTCCGGAGATGAACAGCTCCCTTGCTAGGCAAGTGTTCACCGCATGGGCCACCGATGCTCTTCCAGAGTGCGAGGCGGGAATCGAACCCGCAAGCCGACGGAGTGGGTTCAAAGCCTATGCCTTAAACCCCACGAACATCGTCCCACTTCTAATTAGATTCATTTTGTATTTGTATGTTTTCAACAGGTGGTATATTGTTTCCAATTTATCTAGATTTTATGAATAATTCAATTCAAAAATTCATTGAAAAATATTTTAATAAATCTTAATTCACATTTGAATGGATTTAAACAAAATAGTAGAATTTCCGCGCGCGTAGCGCGCTGTATGTTCTTGTGCGTTGGTATAATATACATGTATTGAAACGATAAGTTTCCTAGAGTAACTACGAATAAAGATTAATGCGTTATGAGGAACAAATATTAAAATAATGATAAATAATAAAATTTGTACTTTATGTTGCAATATCTGAATGAGCAATCCTGGGGATTTAATATCATTTAAAAGGTTTCAAAGACTTTTCAGAATTTATTGCAAAATTTATGGGATTGCAAAGAATGTCCTCAACTTCATAAGTTTTTGAAAAATTTTACAGGAGAAAAAAGATTTTAGGCTAATTTCAATTATTTCAAGAGACTTTAGAGAACGTTAACGATTTCAAAGGATTTTTTGGCATGATTTTAAGTATTTTTCAATGGATTCCAGTAGATGCAAAAAATTATCAACATTGTATAAAATATCTATAAATTGCAAAGAATCTTATAAGAATTTAGGTATTCAATAGGATTTTGAAGATTTGAAGATAAGTTCAAATATTGCGGTTAATATTCGGTTTTTGAGAATTTTCTTGAATTTCTGAATAAGATTTGAATGGACTTTATAGAATATATAAGATTTTAGGATACTGAACAAGATCCCAAGGGATTTCAGAGGATTTCCAACTCGTATAAACATTTCAAATACATTCCAAGGGATATTATAATGTTTAGGGAACGTCCATAAATCTCGTGACATGTTTTTCTTTTGTTTATATCGTTGTATCCTTTTTCATTTCAGGAAAATTTTATTCTCGTCTTTATTTAAACAAAGAAAAAACGCGTCACGAGATTTATGGACGCCCCCTTACGTTAATTTCCTTAATTCTAAGGAATTTCAAAAGTTCTCAATAAGGTATTTTGATCAATTTCCCAGAATCTCAAAGGATTTCAACGGAATTCATAATATTTTAATGGATTTCAAAGAATTTATTCACAGCAGTTAAAGTTTCAAAGGATATCAAAGGTTTGAAAACATCTTCAAACATTTTCAATAGATTTCAAAAGTTTGGAGGGACTTTAAGGGATATTACAGGATTTCAAAGATTGTGAAGTATATGTATCAAAAGATTGCCCAGAATTTTTAAGAGCTTACAAAAGTTTCAAGGTATTTTATAAGATTTTTCAAGGATTTGAAATATTTTAGAATATTTCCAGAGATTCCAGGAATTTTCAAAGATTTGACAAATTTGAAGAAATTTCTGTGGATTATAATGATTTTAGACAATTCAAAAAAAGCTTAGGCGGTTCTAAATAATTTCCTAGAATTTCGGAACGATTTCATAGGACCTACAAAATTACAGGATGTTTGAAAATATGCCAAGGGATGATTGAAGGATTTTGACAGTTTTCATACGATTTTCGAGAATTTCAATTATTTTAAGGAATTTAAAAAGTTTTCAGGGTATTTTAATAAATTTTCCAGGATTACAGAAAATATCATCAGGTTTTATGGAATTTCATGTGTTTTTCAGGAATTTTTTTTCGATTGCAACATATTGTAATGATTTAATGTGATTTCATAATATTTGGACGGGTATCAAAATCAATATCATATTATTTAAGGAATTTTAATAGAATTTCCACGATGCAAAGAGTTTTTAATTTTTCTTCATCTAAAGGACTACATTTTTATAATTGATATTAAAAGAGCCATAAACCGTTGAAGGCAATAGTATCTGCACAAAACCTAACGAATGCTCGTTTTTACAAGGTGAAATTTCAAAATTGGTCACCTGAGAATTTCAATTACACAGCAACACAAAAAAAAATCGTTTTTCGGGCCTGGGGGTCAGAACATGTTGACTATATGTTTTTCGGGTCGCTGAATCCGAATCCGA
Organism: Andricus quercusramuli; assembly: GCA_932178445.1. Lineage (NCBI taxonomy): Eukaryota > Metazoa > Arthropoda > Insecta > Hymenoptera > Cynipidae > Andricus > Andricus quercusramuli. Next base: position 37,653 of record CAKNXH010000291.1, on the reverse strand, counting down.
GGTCCAAAAAACCCCAGCACGTCAAGGTTCTGACATAAAAAAAAATAAAAATTGATTAGCATTTCGAACTCGAAAGTTCATTGCCTCACTACCCGATTCGGGTAGTGTTTCTAGGTGGATAAATACTACCAGTGTGGGTCCACCACTCCCACGACGGGTCAACAACACGCAGTACTCCCCGAACGGTCACCCATCCAAGTATTAACCGCGCCCAACACTGCTTAACTTCAGTGATCTAACGGGAACTGGTGTTTTCAGCGTGGTATGGCCGTTGACAATAATTGGTTCTGACATAACCTCATAAAATTTTGTTTTACAAGTCCGGGGGCCACACCATGTTTTTTATATGTTTTTGGTGTCGCTTAATCCGAATCTGAGGTCCAGAAAACCCCAGCAATTCAGGGTTTTGACACAACCTCAAAAAACCTCATAAAACTTTTTTTCCGAGTCCGGGGGTCAGACCACGTTGACTATATGTTTTTGGGGTCGCTGGATCCGAATCCGTGGTCTAAAAAATCCCAGCACGTCCGGGTTTTGATTTTCAAAAAACCTCTTGAAATTTATTCATCCGACTTAGTGTGTTTGCCACTCAGAGAAATGTCCTCTTGTAACAAAAGGATGTTTCTTGACCTTAATGAAATTTCCTTCTAAATTTGAGGCTGAGAGGATTTTCATTTGTCTCAACAGGAACCCTTTTGCAGCAAAAAATTTCCTTATGCGACTTGGATTCAGCGACACCGAAAACATACAGTAAACATGGTCTGACCCCCGAACTTGAGAAAATGAAATTTCATGAGGTTATTTCAGAACCCTGACGTGCTGGGGTTCATTGGACCTCGCATTCGGATTCAGCGACCCAAAAAACATACAGTCAACATGGTCTGACCTCCAGGCCCGAAAAACGATTTTTTTTAGTGTGGCTGTGTTATTTTGAGGAATTTTTAAAGTTTTCAAGGTATTTAAAAAAATTTTCCAGGATTTCAGAAAATATCATCAGGTTTTATGAAATTTCATGTGTTTTTCAGGGATTTTTTTCGATTTCAACATATTGTAATGATTTAATGTGATTTTATAATATTTGGATGGGTAAGAAAATCAATATCATATCTTTTAGGGAATTTTAATAGAATTTCCAAGATGCAAAGAGTTTTTAATTTTTCTTAATCTTAAGGACTACATTTTTTTAATTGATATTAAAAGAGTCATGAACCGTTGAAGACAATATTATCTGCACCAAACTTAACGTATACTTGTTTTGACATAGTGCAATTTCAAAATTTGTCACCTTCAAAACTAATCTGGTTTAAATTTAATACCCGTAAAAATTAATTAATTCTAAAAAGCGTTAAGAACTCTGCATTTTAAGTTAGTTTTATCTGATTAGAAAAAACTAACATGACAAACCAAACAACAAGAAAACAGTAAAACAAACTTAACAACAAATATTTGCGAATTTCAACTTTTGAAGCTAAACAACTTTAGTTCTAAGGCCTCAAAAATTAAACTCTTTTAGAATTGCGCATTCAAAACTATAATTTTGTATTAAAATCATAGATATTTTAAATTCGATAAAAATTATTAAGATAAATTATGCCATGTAATATCAAATGATATTCAAAGTGATTGGATAGATGTCATTAATCAGAAATGAGATTTCTGTACAAAAAAACACTCAATGTCATTTTCACTGGTCAAAATTGAGGAATTTGAAATATCTTAAACCTTCAAAGTTTTGTCATTCTAAATTCGTTATTAGTGAATATATACTAGATTACATTAATTTAGTGAAAGCATAAATTAGTTGACGCTAATTATAATCTAAAATGTAAGCAATCAGAATGGTCAAACATTTTAAATTATCACACCTGAGTGTTTTATTACGGAGATTACATTTTCACAAGTGACTTGATTTATGATTTGAACAAGTACAAATATTTTATTTTATTGCAGTGGACAAAAATATGTTTACTTATTATTCTGAACCACCTGAGATATAAGTACAGCTATTCCAAAAATGTTATCCAGCACCTCCGCTTCAGGATATTGCTATCCTGTTTAACAAGGTCTTGGTTTAACGATTGACACACCTGAAATAGATAATAAAATTTATTACGACGCAAATAATAAAATATATAAAGAATCTCATACTTATGAAAAAATGGCATGTGTGTTATATTTATAATGTAAATAAAGTTTCCAAATGGAACTATTTCACATTGAATCTATTTTAAAATTAAACAATTTCATTTTGAAAGCGTTTGAGGTTGATAAATTGAAAATTTTGAGCGTTTAAAAGTTAACTATTTGTTAAATCAGTACCTATTTCAAGTGGTTTAAAAAATTAGTCATCAGAAAATGAGAAAAATATCTTTCTACACAACTTACCTGGTTCGCATTTTTTCAAGCAAGCATATGCCCCTTCACTCATAGTGTTATGATGTCCATTCACCAATTTTACGCAAATTTGGGTTTGACTGCCAGGCTGAAAAAATATATATATATATATATATATATATATTCTTTCAACATTTTGGGAAAAACTAATTGTTTTCCAATATGAAAAAGATCTTGTAGAATTTATTTTACTTACAGGGCATGGATCATTCTGACAACCAGCTGCGAAGATGGCCAAGAATAAGGTTGACATGGCTTTAACAATAAAAAGTCATTTATTTATTTATTTTATATCAAATTTCATATTCGGTAAAAAAAATGTTAATTACAAAACGGTATAGCATATTCACGAATATAAAACTAAGCTATTTCAAGCTTTTTGTCTGACCAGGTGAAAATGTCCAAATGGAACTCTATTTGGAAATGCACGTAGTAATCCGCGTGAAAATTCTTCATAGCAAGTATGTATTTTTTCTATATAGATAATTTAGACTTACTTAGTAATAGAGCAAACACAACTTTTCCCTTCATCTTTATCTGAAACATAAAAAAATATATTTAGAAGGTACACATTAATAAACAATGATATTGTATTAAAAGCAAAAAAAAGATTGGACTTGAAAAAATGTCATCAAATTGTTGCTTAAGTTGGAAAAATCAGAAACAGTTGCCTTTTTGAGATAATAGAGTTTAAAATTTTCACATGCTTTCTTTTAGATGGTATCACGATCGACAAAGTTGACTTTGGTAAGCTTCTTGTAGAATACTGGATAAGCTGAATCCGGTCGTATAAATTTGTGTTGCCGATGTTCCGCTATTTATTCAGTCTCACAACGTGAATATTTTTACGATTTTTCATGAGCAGATAATTAAAACTATGCTTTTAAACCATTTTTTAATTGTTATTTCTTTCAAAGGCATATGGTTTTATTGCATAATAAATTTCACAGGTAAAAACCGCCTTTTGAAAAACTATCATCTCACGACTAAGGTAAAAATTGAGAATTTTTATTTCTTTTCATATGTCGAATAATAAAAAAAAATATTACTAAAATATTTTAATGATTTTCGAAGCGATTGAAAAACGTTTTCCTTTACGCATACATTTTTACAAATGCATAGTTTTATTCAAGACAAAATTTTATCGCTAACATGCGCCTAATGCCTAAGATATTTATGACCTTTTGAAGTACTTAGACTCATAAAAAAAATGTACATTTAAAAAAAAACAAGTTTATTGATTTTTTTAATTGCCTAAATATTTCAGTAAATGCACTGCTACTAATACATATTAATGTATTATATCAAACAATTATGAAATTCACACCTTTGGCATTGGCTGGAAATACAGCGAATTCTTTAAATACAGAGACAAATCAGACAAATCAAATTTTGTATTCAAAATGATAATTTTTCCAGCTGGAAAAGAGAAGGGAAAAGTTCTGTCGCATCTAAACCCTTTCCCAGCTTTATGATTTCTTCACAGAAATTTTCAGAATCATTCTATTTGGAAATTTATTATCAAAAAGTCTTTTCTATTTAGTGATTCATTCGAGCGACACGATTCGAGAAACAATGTAGAAAGGCCTTTTTTCAAGGTTAAAGCTAGTTAACTTTCACTTTCATATCTGATGAATATTCAAAAATATATGCAATTTTGTTTCATAAAATATATCACACAAATAGACTAAAGAAACTTTATCAAATTTTTCTTTAAATTAAGAAAACGCAAAAAGACTTTGAAGTTTGGTATTTTTTAGAATTTATATTTTCTATAAAAACAAGTTTATTTCGAACATATTTTTATATATTACATTTTTGAAATATTGGCAATATTTAACTTGAAATTTTCAGTTTACTTTGGCATCGAAGTTAAAAACAGGATAAAGGAGATTTTGTGATTTGTAGTTTTATTATTAGAAATGATTAACAAATGATTAATGAAAGTAACGTATATTACTCGCTAAATATTTATATAATTGTATTGTGAAACAATACAATATATCATTCAGATTGAATGCACTTGAAAATAGAATAATTCTTTCTTTTCGTCCAATCATTTATACTTAAAAGTTCGCGAGCAACGTCTCTTTTTTGTTTGTTCCGATGTTTTCGCATTATCAAGGAAGAGCGAGAAAAGAGGCGTTCCACAGGCATAGATTTTGCTTGAATGCTGAATAAATCGCGAGCCATACGTGCTAGATTGGGATACATTTTTTGATGGTTTTTCCACCAGAGAAGAATGTCAGCAGTTTCATAGCTCTGTCTGACGTTATATGTTCATTAATTTCTTATCTCCAATCTTCTTCTGGCTTGTTTCGTCCACGTACAGCTTCTTGTTGCTTCTTTTCTGAAGAGTCTTTTCTATATTGCTGGTGTAAATCAATCTCTTCGTTACTTGATTCTTTTACTGAAAGTTGCTGATCAGAAACTTTAAGAACCTCTTCTTGAGGCGGCGCAACTTAATATTTCGTTCTGTATATTTCTTCGAACTTTTTAATCGACTCTGTTTTCATGATTTTTCCCCATTCTGTGAACGCGAAGACTTCGGTTTTATGCCTAGTATCAAGAATTACACAGAATTGCGCAATAAACCCAATTAAATTTTCGATAATTTTCCAATAATTTAGATTGGGCTGCGTAGAGCGCGTTTTTAATTTTCAGATCATTTGGAGTCGCATCCAGTTTTTCGTCTACTTTTTCGACAGCATCATCAATCTTATCGAACAGTAGATTGAATGCTACAATGTCTATTGGGAGAGTTGCATATTTTTCTCCTGAAAGAGCTTTTGATACCCATTGCCCATGTGGGTAAACTTTCCCTGACGTCTCGGTATTTTTCTGGTTTTACCCACGCTTGTGGGAAACTTTTGACAGTTCTAACGATTCGGCAAGTCAGCCTTTATGAAGCCACACTTATCCAATTTGCCTGTTACGCCAACCATCAGCTAACCTCACTTCAGCGATTCAAAGCTAGTGGCTTCCAATTTTCAAGACGGTGGTGACAACTTTTATGAGAACAAAAGACAGTTTCTGCCCATCGAGGGTAATATTTGTGTTTTACCAATACAAACAGGTAAAAATACGAAGTTACCTGTAACACTATTTACCCTAAGTTTTTTCTGTGGATGTTTGTGAGCTGCAGCTAGAAGAGTCCAGTCATTCTTGTCCAAGCAATAACATTTCAGATCTGGGTTTGAAATACACAAGAGGTCTATCGCTTTCTGCATTTTTAATCCTTTCGCCATCATATCATCAGTAGAATGCCATCTTGTTTTCACGTCATTACTCGGTGCCATCATTTTCGTATTTGTCATGATGCAGCAACATTCCAATTTGTGACGTAGTTGTTCGCTGTACTTTAACTTTATGAACAACTTTCCTAATTTCCCTATAGGCGACTGATTTTTACTACTTTCGGATTCTTCTATTAATATTCCATCCTCTTCAATTTCATAATCTGGCTCAATCTCATCCTCGTTTTGCAGTCTTACTTCTTTGAGGAAATCTTGTACACCTAAATTTTCAATGTGAGCTATGTACCTAAAATTTTGGTCTTCTGAATCAAACTCAATATCATCTTGGTCCATGAGCAACTCGAATTCAGCGATAAATTTTGTGTTGCTAGCAGCATTATCTAAACTTATTCCCTGCACTTTCTGCTGAAGTTTATATTCTTTCAAAAAATTTCGAAAGATCTTCGCAATATCACTTCCAGCGTGAGCATCATTTGCGGGGGTGAATTCTAAAGTTAAAGGCTGCAAGACCCAATCATCGTCGATATAATGACCTAATCAGAAAGTTATAAAATTCATATAGGTGATATGTAGCTAATAAAGCTGCTCAATGGAAATTATTTCTTTTTCGTTTTCAAGTATATTTTGCAATATATATATATTATGACTGATTTCGCACTTTTGATATATTATTTTTAAATTAATTGAATATGATATTTTTTAAATTTATCTCGAACATGCATAAACTAAAACCACATCTTTTTACTTTCCGATATGGTTTTTTCTACTTTTGATACTCATACCATACAATTGCAAAATGAAATAAAAATAAATATGCTTCTTCTTTTAATCATATTATTCAAAAGCCTTTAATTTGTGGTTCCATAAAAGCAAATATCAGCTACAGAGGTCAAACTATCTGCAGTAAGGGCATTTTCTGTGGAAGATTCGCATTTTTGTTCAAATAGGCGAAAAATTTTCGGGTTACTTCATTATCAAAGAAACTTATTGGCAGATATTTTCTCGCTACCCATTCCACCACCATACGATTAAAGATGTTTTGATCAAATTTCTAATAAAAGATTGATATGAAATTATTATATCAGAAATTGAGCAGAGAAATTACACTTTCCAGTTGTATTTATATTTTTAAAGAAACCCATTTGTTTAATTTTAAGAAAGACCGAATTTATTTTAAATTATATATTGATATAAATTTCAAAAAATCGCTTCTTTTGTTTATTTCTTGATTAAGTTCTCGTTAGTAACTCTAATTTACATATAACTCCTTTATATAAACGTAATGATATGGTTCTATTGACTTGAAAATAGTATTTTACTGCTTTTTAGTATTTCAAATAGGTTTTTCCAGACAAAAAAAAATCCGCTCTGGGAAATATTTTAATTTCATCAAAAATGGTTCCCCAGAAGCATTCATAACAATCTACTATGCATACCATTGGGGTACCTGAAAATAGAATTTAACTTTTTTAAAGGCCACCGTGTTGGGTTCAATGCGCAGCGGTATAAGAAAGAAGAAAATTTTTTTTTACCTTATAAAGCTAATTGTTGAAAGCAAATTTTATTAACAAATAATCGAGAGGGAAAAATATTTGATATTCAAAGTATATTCTTGCTCTAAAATTGCTTGCTTTTATTCTTCGGATGATACATGGCCATCAAAATTCAAGACTGAACGTTATTGACCAATTCTATAAACAAATTCTATAAACAAATGTACATCACAGACATTAATAGGCAGACACCAATGCTTTTTTTGTACTCTTGTTGTAGTGACATTACCAATGATGTTTTATGGAAGAAATTTACCATCCATTGATATTTGTTTATTTGATAAACAAAATATATCAACAAATGCACATTTTAGGCGTTTTTGAGCGAAATGAAATCAATTTTTCTTCTAATCTTGTTGCAATTATAGGGCCAATGATGTTTTCTACAATAATTTTGCCATGCATTAATATTTGTTTATTTTATGAACAAATTAAATAAAACACTGCACATTGTAGACGTTTTCAAGCGCCAAAATCTTTTCCTAAGAATTTTTTTCGAAACATTTTTTTTCAAAAAATGTTTTTCAGCACATTTTTTCCAAAAACTTTTTTTCAACGAATTTGAGTTCAACACACTCCTTTCACAAATTTCATCACAATAAATTATTTTTCAAACAATTTTTTCTCCAAACCTTATTTTTTTATCAAAATGTTTTTTAATCAAAATTGCTGTTCAAACGACTTTTTTCACAAAGTCGGAAACTATTTTTTATGTGTTGAAAATTCATCTTCTTGGTGGGAAATCGAGAGAAAATAATAATCATCAAATAATTATTATCCCGGAAAGAATTCTTATAAGTAATATGAATATTGATACATTTATTTAAAAAGCTTGAGAATTCATCGTTTTGATTGAATCTGAACTAATTATATATTTTTTGGAAAATGATTCGATTTGTAAAAAATTGAACTATTTCGTCGAAAAATCGTTGGTTTTAGGTGGAAATTTATTTTATAACTGTAAATCTAAGTGGTCAACTTGGACATCCATCATTTCAGCGAAAAAAACAATCTCTTCATTTGAAAATCCAACTAAAAGTTTCTCCTTTTGTTGTAAATTTAACTGCATTATTGAAAATACGTTTTCATTGTTTGGGCATTAATTTTTTCCATAGAAAATGTATCCATTCGAATTATGGATGACGCTTTATCTTATTCCGTTGAAAATTGAACTACATCATTGATTGAAAATTTATTTTTCTGTTTGAAAATTGAAGCTTTCTCGCGATGATTAGTATTTTTGGTTGAATATTAATTTTTCTAACAGAAAACAGAACTTTTTGATTTTCGAGTAAAAATTTGTTGAGAATTTCACTACAATGTTGAAAATTCATGTGTTTGTTCAAAATTTGTCTTTTTGGTGTAAAATTAAGTGTCTTAATTGAACATTCAACTTCTTGGTTGACAGTTGAGGCGCATTGTTGTAAATTCAGTTTATTGTTTACAAATGAACATTCATCAATTTATTTGAAAAGTAATTTCTTTACTTGAAAATTTGAGTTTTTGTTTTCAAAGTTCGTTTTTTTGAAGTGAATTTTTTTTCAGTTGAAAATGTGACTCCCTCCTTTTTGGTAGAAAATTTATCTTTTCAATGCAAAAAATTTACCTCTTTGTCTAAAAATTCATGTACTTTGTGAAAAATTAGTCTTTTTAGTATAAAATTTAACGTCTTCGTTGACAATTCAACTACTTGATTGAATTTTGATCTTTAATGTATTATCACAGTGTGCACATATTTACATTAATAATAATAATACAGAAGAATTATACCATAATTTAATAGTAGCAATAAAGATAGCCGCGCAGGAGGCAGGTATGCTGATCCATAAGAACTCTGCTTAAACTCTTGAGTCTGGTGATGGTGGAAATTCTTGGTTCAACTCACAGTGCGCTAATCTTAAGAAGCTCGCCTGCATGGCATTTAAACAATATTCGCGCAGTCTCTCTGAAAATTCATTAAACTACCATCTAAGAGCTCGCCATTCATATAGATTAAAAATTAAAGAAACAAAGGAAGAAAATTGCAGACGAAATGTTTTAAAATTATCAAATGTTAAAAATAACAGACAGTTTTGGCAAACAGCGAGAACTTTTGACATTAAGCGGGAGTATATAAATATAATAAGTATTAGCGAGTGGTTTGATTTTTACCGACACCTCTTCCCACCCCGATTTGAATCAGACTGTAACTATATTTCAGTGCTCGATCCTGTGCTTGATACAGATTTTTCATTGAGGGAATTGCAGCTAGTCCTGTCACATTCTAATCTGAACACAGCTGCGGGTCCTGATGGTCTAAACAACGGCTTTTTTAAAAGCTTGACTCCGGAATGGGAGCATTATTTGCTAACCTTTTCAATAAAGTTTTAAACAATGAGAAGGTTCCTGTTCAGTGGGCTGAGGTCGACATGCTTATGTTACATAAAGCGGGTGATAAGAGGGATCCCCTTAATTATAGAGGTATTGCTCTTATTAATTCAAAAACAAAGTTATTTACAACGTTGCTGTCATCCAGATTGTCGGTGTGGGCTAACACATGTAACATACTTCCAGAGGAACAAGCCGGCTATAGAGAAGGTAGGGTCTGTAGAGACTACTTGTTTACTTTTTACTCGATGCAGGGTATGCATTTTAGTTCCGGTAAAAAAGATGCCCTATTTGTTATTTTCGTGGATTTCAAACGAGCATTCGATTCCGTCAATCACGAGAAACTTTGGAACAAGCTTCATGCCCTGGGCGTTAGCGGAAAGTTTATAAGAATTCTGCGTTCTCTGTATGAAAACGCCAACTTGAAGGTCAAATGTGGTAGCTCTTACTCAGAGAGAGTCGAAGTGACGCAGGGGGTCCTGCAGGGTGACAGTCTGTCCACTTTCTTTCATTATGTATATAGCTGATATAATTGAATTCTTCATTAGAAAGGGGGTGAGCGGAGTGAGACTGTCCGCTGCTCGATCCCTCATTATGCTCCTGTTTTCGGATGATATTGTAATATTTGCTACATCATGGCATGATGTTAGGGACAAACTAAAAATCCTGGAAGAATACTGTGCCATCAATGGTCTGCAGCTTAATCCAAAAAAGACGAAAATACTTCATTTCCGTAAATCTGGTAAATTAAAAAAAAATTAAGGCCTCTCAAATGGAATAATACCGAGACGCTTGAATTCGTCGATGCCTATACATATCTTGGAGTTCCCTTTTCGTCTTCTGACAAATTTAAAAAAGCCAAGGACCACTTCGTTAAGAAAGGTTCTCTCGCTGCGTACAAAGTGTGCGCTATCCTAAATAAGAGTAAAGTTTACTCATGGGATGCGATTAGTACTCTTTTGAGTGGAATTTTGGATGCTACTCCTGTGTACGGGGCAGAAATCTGGGTTCTGAGATACTTGGAAGATATCAACGTTGTTCAGGACATATTTTTTAAACGCCTGTTTTATTGGCCCAGGAACACTCCCAGTCACTTCATAAGGGTTGAAACAGGGATCGATCAAAGCAGCTTTAAAACATTTGCAAGAGCGTATAATTGGTGGATCTCCCTCGCTTGTATGGAAGAACATAGATTGCCAAAAATATGTTTTAGAAGGCTATGTGAGTTGGACCAGGAGGGTAATTCAAGCTTGGAGTTCAACTGCGGGCTTCTCAGTTGAGATCCTTGCTTCAATCAGTAGGTGAGAGAGAGGCGTGGTCCAGACAGTGGACCAGCCCAGGGGTGGTTTCTGCAGAAAAAACTAACATTCTCAGTAAATGGTCAAATAATGTTTTTTGCAAAGCTATAGATAGAGTAATTAACTCGAATGATAATAAGATGTTCAGAAAACTACGCCACCTGGGTTCCACAGAAGCGTACCTTCAATTTAAAACTAGTTTAACTAAAGTAAGAATTCTTAGTCAATTAGAAATCTCTCGTGAATCTGAAATTAGGCTATATTTTAATGGTCTCTCATATATCATCTATGCTAACCAAATCTGCAGTCTGTGTAACAAAATGGAATATGAGGATTTAGCCCATATAATACTTAAATGTCCAATTTATAATGGCCTAAGAACTTTTTATGTTCAAAAATATTTGATTCTATCTGAAAATACTCAAGAATCGTTAGAGCGTTTGTTAGATATTAGAAGCATTACGCATTTGAATGATCTATTTAAATACATTGTACAAGCGCTTAGAATAAGATCTTTTATCATCTTTGAATAGCTCGTAGTCCAGTGCCCGATTAAATAGTTAATTTTAAGGTAAATTTTTTTGTTTTAGCTTTTATTTTTATACTCTAGCATCGAACTCCTTTGTAAAAAGCCATTGGCATATTACAAAGTGTAATATATTCTTTATGAAATTGTACGACAAAATTCCAAACGTTAACTGTCCAGGAATTTCCTGAACAAAAGTTTTACTCACTGAACAAACTATTGTACAATTGATATGTATCAGAATTATATGGGTTTCTTAATAAATTGAATTGAATTGTAACTATTTTGTTGAAAATTAATAAATTTGTTAATCATATAATTTGAAAAAATCTTAAGTGAAAAGCATTACAAATTGAGCAATTAACAAAATTTTAACCCGAGACTTGTTACATTGGACGTCAAATAATTCATATCTTAAACTATTTTTCAGTAATGGTTCTCCTATTATTATTTATAGATTAAAGTACAAAACTCTTTTTCACGAATTAACAATTTGAAAATAAAAAAATTACAATTGTAGAGTTGAAAATTTAAATGCAGGATGCAGCACTCTGAAATGTTCAGTTCACGATTCAATCGAATGCATTCTATTTAGAACAATTCAGTTGGAAATTGTTCACTTTTTAAAATCTGCTTTATATTTGCTCCTTTTCAATAAACAGTCCAATATATCCAAATATTAAGAAAAAAGATGATTTTTCATTGCAAAATAATTTAAAATTAAATACAGGTTGAAATAGGTTCTATAATTGCATTTACATCTTTCAAATTATTTACTAATGAGCCAAAGTACAACTCTTCCACTGTGGGGAAAATAAATTTCAGCATTTTAACTCCAGCCATAACCGCTTTAACCAGGCAGTGGAGGAGTCAGATGGGACCGAGTGACGTCAAGCCATTGTCAAATTTCCCTCTCCGCTCAGTTCAACTAATAAGTGCACATCTGTTGAAGGAGTATCGAAAACCCGACTCGATCCGAGTCGATATATCGACTTTCCGAACTAAAGTCGAGTCGAGCCAAAACCGACTCGATCTACACCCGATACTGGAGACTAGGATCGAGTCGGAATCGCGTCGAGATTGGGAAATATCGCTCCACGGCATCACTACCCACAACGATTCTCCTCCGTTGGGTGGCCCTAATTTGGAATCTACTAGAATTGTACCAGCTAAACAAAGTATTCCCGATCTTGTCGCTTTGAAAATCCTCTCAAAATTAAACAACATTTTTGAGAGGTTCAAAAAAGTCGAAGCTAATGGCTCACAAATGAGCTCAAACATCCAGACTCACAATAACCCGCGTGGGAATGATCACCATGGGACAAAACATAAGTAACATGGCTCAAGTCTTGAATAGCTTTTTGCCCATAGTATGGCTGAAGTATGGTTTGTGTCCGAATGTCCGAAATTACGAAACGCAATGAAAGAATGTATTAGGCAAATTTTCTGACGAATTGCGTAAATTATTTGGCTGTAAATTGGTCCAACTTCAGGCCAACTATGTTAGTCTGGATGGGAATTTTTATCAGCCAAATGTGAGGCCAACTTTGTCGAAGGTCGGTCGAAATACCGAAATGATAAATATCGAGCAATTTCGTTTGTCGATCATTGTTTCAACATATTCTACCCAGGTTTCGGAACTTTTCAGGTTAGACCGGAGGCTTAAAGGTTCCTTAAGAGTTCGGGTCCGCACTGGACCCTTTGATTTCTTAAGGAACGAGTCCCGACCCGAACCTTTGGATTCTTAAGGGTCCAGGTGCGGAAAAGGACCCTTTGATTCCTTAACGATCCGGGTCCGAGCCCTTTTAATTTCTTAGGGGTTCGGGACCGAACCCGGACCCTTTAAATTCTTACGGGCCCAGGTTCGGACCGGATCCTTGGTGAGCTCTTTAATATCGGGTCCAAACGAAAAGGGTCTTGAATCATATTTCAGAAATTGACATAGGTGATTTGAGAGAGAGAGAGAAAGAGAGAGAGTTTTGGTTTATTTTGAGGTATTGAAATTATGCAGTTAATTTGAGATTGCGCAAAACATTTCGCCGGGAACTGAGGATGCCCAGAAAAGTGGCACTTCGCAGTATTATTGCGCAGTAAAGTTACGGGGTATTCGTAGCTGCGTGTAAGAGTTCAATGTCACATATGACTGCGCAGTAGAGTTTCACATTATTCACAGCTGCGCAGCTTAATACGGGGCACATTTGGCTGCGCAGTGAGTTGCGAGGTTGCTCTTAGATGCGCTGTAGAATTGCATAGCAGTTACATCTGCGCCGTAGAGTTCTATGAAACTTACGGGCGCGCTGTACAGTCGCACGGCAGCTATGGATGCGCAGTAAGGTCAGAGGGTATATATATGTATATATAATTAAAAAAAAGAGTTAAACAACCACCGCAGGGTCCCACTAAGAGCAACCGCCATCTAAAAAATGTCAATAGCCCCCAGTAGAACCGCGGTTAATCACACCTATGGCCACGTCTTACAACAGTGAGATGCGCATCCATAGCTGTCGTGCGACTGTACTGCGCACCCGTAGGTTTCATAGAAGTCTACGGCGCAGATGTAACTGGTATGCAATTCTACTGCGCATCCAAAAGCGACCTCTTACCATACTGCGCAGCCATAAGTGTCGCGTATTATACTGCGCAGCTGTAAATGCCGTAAAACTTTGATGCGCAGTCATATATGACATTGAACTCTGACGCGCAGCTACAAATATCCCGTAACTTTACTGCGCAGAATAATGACAAGTGTCACTTTTCTGCGCATCCTTAGTTTCCGACGAAATGTTTTGCGCAATCTCAAATAAACTCAATAATTTCAATACCCCAAACTAAACTCTCTCTCTCTTTCGCTCTTTCTCTCTCTCTCTCTCTCTCAAATCGCCTATGTCAATTTCTTAAATATAATTCAAGGGATTTTTTTGTTTGGACCCGATATGAAAGAGTTCATCAAGAGTCCGGTCTGGACCCGCACCCGTAAGAATATAAAGGGTCCGTGTTCGGACTCGAACCCTTAAGAATTCAAGAGGTTCGGGTCCGGACTCGTTCATTAAGAAATCAAAGGGTCCAGTGCGGACCCGAACCCTTGAAGAACCTTTAAACCTCAGGTCTAACGTAAAGGCTTCAAATCCCTGGGTAGAATATGATGAAACAATGGTCGACAAACGAAGTTGGTCGATATTTCGATCGACCTTCGACAAAGTTGGCGCGACATTGGGCTGATATAAATTCGCATCCAGATTAACATAGTAGGCCTAAAGTTGGACGAATTGACAGCCATATGATTCACACAATTCGTCATAAAATTGACCTAAGACATTTTTTCAATACATTTCGTAATTTCCCATGGTGGAACTACGGGCGAACTATGGGAAAAATCTTATTTAAGACTTGAGCCATGGTACTTGTGTTTTGTCCCATGGTGATCATTATTGTGAGCCTGGATGTTTGAGCTCATTAGAGAGCCATTAGCTTCGACCTTCTCCAACCTCTCGCAAATTGTGTTCAATTTTGAGAGGATATTCAAAGCGACGGGACCAGGAATACTTTGTTTAGCTGGTACAATTCTAGTAGATTCCAAATAAGGGCCACCCAACGGAGGAGAATCGTTGTGGGCCCCAAGGTTGCCCCAGAAACAACGCCTCCAGAAGCATCATCATTCGCAAAGCAGTTTCGACAAGAGCCACTGATAAGTAGGGTTCCACCTTTCTTTTGTTCAGCTTCGTAAAAGTGGCAGTATCTCGCTTGGAAAACAACATTGCAGGAGGCGCAAATCCTCGCCTTTGCAAGTTTTTTAATTACTTCATTGCAAGTTCTGCAAATTCGATCAGTAGTATCTTGCTGCATTTGCGAGGAACAGCCAGACATCTTAAGCAAGTAAGAAAAATAATGAATACAAGTCGAGAATAATAAACAAGTATGGAATTATAAATGGATTTGGGCGAGTTAGGGGCGATTCAAGCATTCCTGTAGCAAAACATAGATCGCCTGTAGACGAGCAACCCGCTTAGCAGTAGCGCATACTAGGTAGTTTACCTCGAGTTACGGTAGAATTACGTTAGAGTTCTGCTAGTGACGTAATTTTTTGAATCCCTGTCGCAGGAGCACAACTCTTAATTTGTGGCCTCAAAAAAGTAGACACAATTGAAAAAGTTCCATATCTGAACCAGACTGGGTCAGGGGTCTTATGAGGTCAACTGCCAGCTCGAGTAAAATAAGTTCGAAAAACCGAAAAAAAAACATTTAAGATGCCATATAGGCTGCACACTCGTCGCGGAATACACGGAAAATTTTAGAAAGGAGATAACCACTGACTCGTAACAGAAACTCAGTCTGAAAGGCACACCAAGTTACCGAATAATGCACCAAAAATAAAAATATTGCGCGCACAAATAAGAAGAATTGCGGTAAAAATTCAAAAAAACGTCCAAAAAGTTGGAGCTGTCGCACAGACACAAACAACTTGTAGCCATCTAGTCATCATGTCTCAGTTGATTTTTCAACCAAAAAGGAGGACTTTTCAACAAAATTGTTGAATTTTTAACAAAATAGTTGCATTTTCATCCAAGAAAGATGCAATTTCTACTAATGTAGATTATTTTCTAAATTAAACAGAAAAATTAAGAAAAAAGTTGGCTTTTCATCCAAAAAAAGATTTCAGTTGACTTTGCAATAGACAAATATGAATTTTAGTCAAACAGTAAATTTCGGAAATGCGTTTTATTGACCTAAAACAATGTTTCTAACCTAACTCATATTTTTGTAAAAGGTTATGGCCCGGTTCGATTTAGAAGTGGGTCAAAATCCATTTTTGGTATTTTTGTTTATAAAGTGATTCAATATTTTTTTCTGTTATTTCCACAATTCAATAGAGCCAAGTAATAGTAAAGGGACATTGTTCTCTAAATCAACACCCAGAGAAAAATTATGATTTGACCTAAGAAAATGTTCCTTATGGAAAGACATGAAACGTATTTATGGAAAGGCATGAAAAGTATTTATGGATAGACATGAAATGTATGAAAATTTGCAGAAATTTATGAATTCTGCAGGAATGTATGAAAATGAAAATGATTGGAGAGTTATATAATTTAGACGAAATTGCTGGTAAATTATTAAATTTATAATAATTCGCGGAAATTTATTAAGTAGAAATTCCTAAAAATGTTATGGAAACTTATGTAATTTTTGGGAATTTCCGAAAATTTTGGGAAGTTGTGAAATGTATGTGAAGTGCAAATTTTTGGAAACTTTTGTGAAATGAAAATACACTTTCTCATCTATTGACACACTGCAGCATGCTGGTTTCCTCCTCAGTACGCAACACAAACTAATCACGACTCTCTCCATTCTAGTTCTCTCCCTATACTCCCCCTAGGTAAATGGGCTTATACTTCAGATAGTGAATTAGACAAACAGTAGAGTAGCCCCGGTATGGATTGAAACTTTGGTTGAAGAAAGTCATGCATCCAGAAACGTTTTAAGCGCTGAATGGAGGCTGGGTGTTTGGAATGCTAGAAGAGTGAATGACCTTAAGGAAGCTAGATATTTTATTTGTACCTGTAACAAACAAAAAGGAATGCAACAGTAGAGTGATAGAAAAAGGGGAGTTAAAAAACATACTCGAACTATGGCCAGAAGTAGACAGTGACCCAGTGGGCAGAAATTCACGAACATCTCAAGAACGACCTTGGGACGTTCCAAGGACGTCCAACGTCAGTCCAAACAACGTCTCTAAGACGTCTAATGTCCTAAAGATGTCCTAAAGACGACTTAAAGACATAGCACGTTCTCGGGACATCTTTCTTACTGACATTAGACGTCTTAAGAGCATCCCTAGGATGTCCAAAAGTCATGTTACAAAAGACGTCTTAGGAGTGTCCAGAAGACGTGTCTAGGACATCCTTAATTTTTTTGCCCACTGGGGAATCAAATGTTAGCCAAGGAGTCGGTATGCTCATGAATTAGAGAGCACAACAGCTTGTCAAGGAGCATAAATTCGTATCTGCTAGATTGTTGTGGGTTAGAATAAAAGTGGAAATCTGAAGGTTACTGATCATCGCGTGCCTAGCTCCAGTTACTGGTAAAACAAATTAAATAAAATACGCACTCTGGGACACTTTAAATTATAATATAGGTACTTGCGAGAGTGGATGGATGGAGTGCAAGGTCATTTCGAAGGCCCGAAAACGAATGGTAACGAAAACAAATTGGTTAGTTTATGCTTAGAAAAGGGGTTGTTTATTACAAATACTTGGTTTACACTTGTACACCTGGTGCTGAGGTGAAAGCCACAGTATGATTGACTTTGTTGTTGCAGATGAGAGACTAAGAGAGCTAGTAAAAGATACAAGGTTTATGAGAAATTCTGAATGTGGGGCCGATCATTACCTCATAGTCTCAAAACTAAACTTAAGTAAAGGTTGGAGAAGGAAGATTACTAAAAAGACGAAACGAACGCGAATCAAGATAAATACTGGGAAATAATTGTTAGGAGTGCGAATGAAGTGTGTGGTACAGCAATGTTAGAAATAATGACTCGTTATGCTTAGTGGAATGATGAAATCCCTGTAGCCATTAACGAAAAGAAGCAAATGTATCTGAGAAAGTTGAATATTACAGGCCTTAGATATGACGAAAGAATTGGACTAGAAAATCATTATAGGGACAAAAACAGAAAAGTACAAATACTAGCCAAAGAAAGTAAGGGTTATATCAAAACGAAAGAAGAGAAGAAAATGCAAATCAATTTTGAAGGAAGTCAGAAACTTTTTTGGAAATCGGCCAAGGTCGCTATGAAAAGAAGTAGTAGTACAGAGTGAGTCAACATTGAGAATACCAAAGGTTAAATAGTTTATGATACCGGGCGAGATGAAAGACGCTTTGAGGGCCTTTTTAGGAACTATTGGGAGGTGAAGCTATGGCTCAACGCAACAAAACAGAAATTAGAAGGAGTCAGGCACTACTGGGTTCAGATCACCCAAAGCTCCTCATTCGATAAAAAGCATAAACTCTTATTAAATTGAGAATCTTTACTAACTTCTCATCATCTCTCTAGCGCAACACCTTGTACTGATTCTTGAGGACTTCTGCGACTTGGAGGAAGGCTGCAAGCATCTTTGCTTCCACTTAATTTGAAACATTCATTTATTCTTCCGAGAGAGTATTCTTTAACTTAGCTTATTATATCTGAAGCTCATAAGCATACTCTACATGAAAAACCTCAGGATCAGTGTTGCCGGACCGTGGGAAATTTCCCATATTGTGGGAAATTTTATGATTTTTTTTCAAAAAGGGAAAAAAGGGGGAAAAAAATTCCACCAATGGAAAAAATGGGAAATTTTAGGCCAATGGCAATTGAATGACAATAGAAGAGATAAGCTACTTATGGTAGTTACTCACGTGGTTAATCACGACGCTTGATACATAGCGGCCAGCGATGAATGATCCGCGGTCGGTAAGGTCACGAGCGTATGATAAACCGAGGTACTTACCATGAGGAGATAAAATATCGGTAACAGAAAGATGTTACTCACAGATGTTACCGATACATGATCATCATATTTATACCATTAACACATGAATGTACTATTAATCCTGATATGTTAAATAATAACGAAAAAACCGAATATATAATATGTAGAATATTAGTAAACACATGTTAAAACTAATACAACAATTAATGCCATATTTAACACACCAGTCACCTAGCAGTGTACAACGTAATACTAGTGAAATAAGTATGTAAATAGTCAGACCCAAGGTAACCGAAAGTGTTTGACTAAACACATTACACATAATTAAGTTAGTAGTAGAATTCATATTCCTGAAAGAGCAAGAGATGAGGTAATCAGAAACCGAGAGTATCAGCACAGGGAATTTACATGTTGACCGCTCGTGCAATCCAACACACACCGGCGTAAATCATTCAACGCTCAATAGTATTAGTCACCCACTAGCATCGCTCTCAGTCGAATAATAATGTAACCAAACATATTGACATGCATAAACTTTGAGCGGGGCTAGATACGCGTAATATTATCAATAGAAACATTCCGATTTCAAAAGTTAGAAACGTGCCGATTTCAAAAGTTCGAACGTGACTTTCGGCACGTGTTCATCGCCCCTATCCATAGCATGGAGAACCCATCATATATAAACTCCAGAGACATCCCTGTCAATTGTCTTACGTTCTCGGCAGTCATACTGTTCACTTCGATCTACGATTAGCGAATCGCTTTGACAAAGTTACGGCTTCTAATTCATTGTGACCGAAGAAACACTCTGAATAATTTGCATACTTTCAAGTTCAATTTAAAATAGTTTACGTGTTCGAGCCTTGAACTAAGTCCCTTCGGCTGAGACTTTCGGTCGTCGTAAAGTGAGTCTTTCACGAATAAAGTCCGCAGTGTTATACGTTTGCGAAAAGAACTCAAGTGTGGAATGGGTATCGTCATAGGACCTTGTATCGCACTGTCACTCCTGAAAAGTATTCATACGCCTTTTCATTATTGAATTAATTCAGAGTTTACTCAATCGATCATCCGGTAAAACTCCGTCGGTGTTTTACGTCACAAGCGGAGATCCAACTGACAAAGCAATTCACTCTGGCCCTTTCAAGCATAGAAAGGTAAATGTAAGTTTATTTTATGTAATTCTCAACTCTCCTCTTATTCCTTACAGTAAAATAATTGTTAAAACAACTATATATCGCTCATTTAAACACTATACTCTGACACATTCCGCGTAGGGTTGATAAGTGACACACAAACCCATACACAAATAACACAGCCCCACACAAAAAAAATTAAATTTCATATCCCTGAACCAGACCCATGCGCCGCTATGTATTTTTTATCGCTGAATCCGAATCCGACGTCAAAAAAACTCTTATACCCCATACATTTATAGCTAGAGCCAAAAAACACCCCTATAATGGCGCGAAAATAAGATTAAGCAACGAGCATAGTTGTTGCATCTTAATCAATCGAATTATACTAACATCATTTTAAAACGAAATTTAGATTGAAAAATTTTAATCTGCAATTTCCAAAGCCTAACTAAACCACAACCATGTGGAAATCCCATCTGAAAGATGATGAAGTGGCTAGAAAGTTAATTAGCTTGAAAAGTCGAACCTTTTCGACATTCAAAGCCATCCAAATAATTTAAAAAAAGAACTCTTATAAGTTTGAAGTATCGATGAGCCTGTACATGGCCGTAAACTGGTCGAACATATAATTAGGAACAGGATTTTCACTTATTAATTGCATATTTTACGCTACATTATAACAAAAACAAGTCTCAATCCATTGTGAGTTTTGTTCTTTTTTGGATAAATCACCCGTAGATGGAATTCTTACAATAGATTAACTCATGACAATCTTTTCAAATTTTAACAAACGATTGAGATTATAACTTGTATTCACAGTATACCTATAATTAGCTACAGCACATTACCTTTCATGTCATTTTGCGCTTCAGGCCATACAATTCACTGAATTATTATCATGATAATTTTATACATTCAGTGATAGCGAGAATTAGCGCTGCAGAACTTATCATAAACCACGGATTCTTTTATTAGTTCTTTTCGAAGTTTATGTGTCTGACCGTTACTGCCCTTTTCCACTGTACAACGGAAGCCGCTCGTGGTTACTGATCAATGTGCACACACAGAAAAAACTAGGAGTAAATTTTGTTGCAGGCAATTTCGTATTTTTACTCGCTGGTGTAGGTAGAATATAAATATTACCTATGGTGGGAGTAATCTGTCTGCTATTACCTGCTCTGATGGATAAACAGAGAATATTACCGTGAGTTAAGAGTAACTGCCATTTATTCTTGCACTAACCTAACATATTAGTCTTTGAAAGTGAAAAGGCGAGTGTTTACATTTGCAATATGTATCTTTTTTTAATTATTTGCGCGCACGGGCAATTTAACCATCAAAGCCTTTAAAGTAGAAGGTATTCTGTCTAGGTTAGACTTTCGATGATTGGTTACCCACGTCGACAAATTCTACGGAAAACGTTCTTCGGAAATTCCATGTGAAAATTCCATACGAAAATTCTACAAACATTTCTACAAACTAATTTTGGACTAAGTTTCACTTCCGGTGATGAACTGCGATCGCGGAAATCATACTCCGGACGTCACACCCTTGCACCAGGTATGCGAATAACATCTTCTTCGAAAAAATTATGCTACCCGTGTCAAAACCTTGCACCTACTGTGGGTTCCTCGAAGACACGAGATTGAACCAATGCACCAGGTGTAAAAAGCACATATTCTTCGGGGAAGTCTGGGTTTAATAGTACTTTAGGGTGCTAAAAGTGAGTTCCTCGATAATACGAGATCCAGCCAATGCTTCAGCTGTAAAAAAACACATTTTCTTTGGGGAAGTCTGGTTTTTACAGTGCTTCAAGGCGCCTGGAGTGGGTTCATTGACGACAGGAGATTTAACCAATGCCCCAGGTGTAAAAAGCGCATCTTCTTCGGGAATGTCTGGTTCAATCTCGTCTCCTCGAGGAACTTACTTCAGGGACCGTAAAGTGCTGTAGAAACCAGACTTCCCTGAAAAAGATTTTTTTTCACACCTGGGGTATTGATTCAATCTCATGTCCTTGAAAACCCCACTCCAGGGACCCTAAAGTACTGTAAAAACCAGACTTTCCCAGAGAAGAAGTGTTTTTTACACCTGGGGCATTGGTTCAATCTCGTGTCTTTGAGGAACTTACTCCAGGAACCCAGAATTCCCCGAAAAGGATGTATTTTTAACACCTGGGGTATTGGTTCGATCTCGTGTCATTGAGGATCCCACTCCAGGAACCCTAAAGTACTGCAAAAATCAGACTTTCCCGGAGAAGATGTATTTTTTACACCTGGGGCATTCATTTAATCTCTTGTCTTCAAGGAACTTACTCCAGGGACTCTAAAGTGCGATAAAACCCAGACTTCCCCGAAGAAGATGTGATTCTTACTCCTGGAGCATTGGCTGGATCTCGTGTCCTCGAGGAACTCACTCTGCGCATTCTAAAGTACTGTAAAAACCAGACTTCCCAGGAGAAGATGTGTTTCTTACACCTAGGGCACTGGTTGGATCTCGTGTTTTCGAGGAACTTACTCCATGAACCCTAAAGTACCAGAACCCAAAGTAAAGACGCTGCAGCCCATCAGCGCGTCCTGTCAATGGCCTGGATTGTCTACCGGACAGCTTTCGATTTAACATCTCATAGACTTATCATTTGTCGGTTGGAAAGCTTGAAGGTACATCCACACGTAGTGAGATGCATAGAGAGATTGATGCCTCTTTGGAAAACTAGATTTACTATCTCATCTAGAAATTATCTTCTAACAACGAACAACGTCACCTTCCAGAGGGACGTCTTCCAAAGTGATACCATGAGCCCTTTGCTTTTTTGCATCACACTTCTGCCTCCATCACTCGCACTACGAAATTCTCCTGGATACCTCTGTGGCGACACTAATCAGCGCGAGCATAAGGTCACTCATGTATTTTATATGGATGACCTGAAGATCTATGCCTCTGGTAAAAGCAAACTTCATTCTGCTATAAATATCGTCAAGAACTACATAGGAGAGATTGGGATGGACTTTGGTTAGGACAAGTGTGCCAAAATTCATCTGAAGAAAGAAAAGGTTACTGGCATTCCCAAGGACCCTGAGCTTGTGGATATATGTGTTATTGGATATGTTATTACTGGAGAGACCTATACACACGTGGGCGTGCCTCAAAGGCGCCTTTAGGACGTAACATCAGTAAAGGAGTCTCTCCGAAGCAGATACAAGCATCTTCTTCGACAGATATGGTCTTCCAGTCTGTCTGTGAGATAAGTGGTCACAGTCTGCGACGAATTCAATACCATGATCCGGCAAAAATCTCGTGGACCCTAAGGACACGGAGCGACCCAAGGAAGACCGCCTTCTGCATTTTCCCCGCAAGTGTCTCAGCATTTCGTTGACGCGCAGGGATGCTTTTCAGGCTATAAACCAGTAAAACCTTGGCACATCCAAGTACGCCGATAATCAAGACGATTAGCTCAATATAATATTTCGGGTATAACCGTTGCAACTCCCTTATAAGGTGTTTGTACCCCTCTTTCTTTTCTTTCTCCTTGAATGTTGTTTGGTTTTCGGCTCGTCTCCAATAGAGGGCGCCACTTGAGGGCCGTCAAAGTCCCTCTCGTCGACTGTTGCGCGTCTACTCCCACAGTTACTCTTCCCACGTCGCCCCGAACGGACGTATGTCGGCGCGTATGTGGCTACGCGATAGCCACATAGTGTAGTTCCTCAGTGTACTCTCTCATCGTGTGACAGCCCACGAGACGTATGGTCAACCGGTACGAATGTGTGGTGCAGTGTGGTGTAGTGTGTTGGACCAAATAAACCATTGATCTCAACAACATTTGGCGCCTCTTATTTCTTGTGCTCTCCAGCCACCCCCTCCCTCCAGCAAAGAGAAACATTGGTCCTTCGAGCCGGATGCAGCTGCGACAGGGAGGTGATCGTGGCGTCGGAGGAGGCAGAGACCAGGAGTCATCGGGTGTCGTCAGCAAGAGTCGAGCCAACAGCTTTCCGACTACAAACCCAACGCGCCGCCGCCTGAGCAGCTCGGCTAGCCGACAGTGGAAGCGGATACCAGGATCCATCAAGCGTAAGTCGACGGCATTCGTCATCATGTAAGTGCATCTTCATTACGCATCTTCATTACGAACAATGGACGTGAGGGCGAGGGGCGGGAGAGGCGGTCGAATCTGTTTTACGCACAGATCTCGGCCTCTCTCCCGAACAATCTCCCACTCACGGTCGAGAGCATCACTCATATCGCGGGAGAGGCGGTCGAATCTGTTTTACGCACAGATCTCGGCCTCTCTCCCGAACAATCTCCCACTGATGGTCGAGAGCATCACTCATATCGTGGGAGAGGCGGTCGAATCTGTTTTACGCACAGATCTCTGCCTCTCTCCCGAACAATCTCCCACTCACGGTCGAGAGCATCACTCATATCGCGGTAGAGGCGATCGAATCTGTCCTACGCAAAGCTATCTCTGTCTCTCTCCCGCGCAATCTCCCACTCACGGTCGAGAGCATTCCTCATATCGCATATCGCACATAGCATATCACACATCACATATCATATTCGGACTTATATATTACTTTATTAATAATTCGCCATTTCTATACTTCTACGCACGCAAAACGCATTGCAGATACTTCACTACCTCCTCTTCCCTCTTATTCCTCCCTTATTGATTTTATTGTTTTAGTGGTCTCAATATCATTACTGTTACAATTGGCATTGTATATGGCGTTTTATGAACATGGATGCATCTATTCCATTCTCGCCCCCTTCCCTATCTGCCATCTTACTTATTATTTCATCAAGAGCTGCTGTGTTTCTTTGTTCAAATCATTCATTTCATAAACTGTTAAATTCAAGTTCACAGAATTACTGTTACGCATTGATTCAATAATTTCTTGAGCACTTTCTGTGCGGTATCCCGTGAATTTTCGGCAATCTCTTGCTCAATCTTCTGTTCAGCATCTACAAATGTCACCTGATCTATAATGTTTCAGACTGTCCTGTCACAAACTGTTGGACTACTTTCCACATTCCTCTCTGGTTAATTTTGTGTTCAGTTGATCTATATCTTTGATTCCCTTTGGTTTTCTTATTAATGCGACTACATGATTTCTGCAGCTTTTATAATTCACCCAATCTTCTACACTTTTCCCCTGCTTGAACTCTCACTCCCTCGATCAGACGCGGTCGAGAATTCTCCTATGCATACCTATATCGCCTTACTTCTTAAAGAAATTATAACTCTACTATTTAGATATTTACCAAGGGGTATATGTATATTGTAGGGGCATGTGTGCATATACAGACGTCATATAGGTCGTATATTGCTATCTCACTATATACTTTCATTTCATGGATGGCTTTATGTGGATGTTCATTTCTATGCTTGACATATCATGTATCTATTTATATTCATAATTGTATCTTTTTTCTTTGGTTTGGTTTCGGTCGAAAATTCGCCCATGCATGCCTCTATCTCTTTCTTTCTTAAAGAAATTATAGTGCTACTATCGAGACATTTATTGTGGGATATGTGCGTTCTATATACATTACAAGTGTCATGGAGGTATATGCATATTGTAGATTGTTGTATTATTAAACATTTTATTCCTTATGGACAAGTTTATGTAGATGTATAATTTCGATTTGGTATACCATATTTCGGGTCTCATTCATGGTCATATATTATTTCTGTGTTGGTCATTCACCATTTTTATTATTATAATAAACTTAGAAACAGTGAAACTCGCAATTGCTGATCAATCTCGCTAGCATTAACTTCAAACGAAGAGCTTCAAAATTCATCATGCCTCACAGTTCACACAGAAATACGCAAACTGACTGATAATTCCATAGTAAGATTGACACTCTTTACTGCAATCACGTTCAATAAGCAAAGCTCTTCACGAGGCCACATTAGTATCCAAGATCATTCATTTCAGGCGTCAATCACACAACCAAAACTTTTCGTCACACAGTTCGTAATCATTTCTCTCCACACATCCTTTTTCTGGCATACAACTTCCGCCTCTTCGAAATCCATACATCTTCTCAGACATGCTCTTGTGTTTCGATGGCTTTTGATATCTTGTCGACGTAGAGTCTTATTTACTTATCTCCACCATTCTCTCTGCGATCTGCCTCTGGATACGCTGCCATTCACTTTCCTTGGATACACATGTTTCGTTAGTCTTTCTCGCTTCATTCTCTCAACATGACCAAACTATCTAAACAAGGTTCTTGTCACTTGTCAAACAGCATCTCCTCCCTACCACATCCTTTGAAAATCCTCTCATTACTGCCTTTGTTGATTAGCTCCTTACATTCACCATTTTATCTACTTCTACGCATGCACACACGCGTGCACATACTTCACCGCCTTTTGCCTTTGTTCATTGATTATGGCGCATTGGCGGGCGGCATTTGACCCACTGTCTCTGCTTCATCGACTGTCGAGCTCAGTGACGTTTAGCGACGATGTGCCGCAACTATCCTGGACAATCCGCAGCTGATTGGACACCTGGGCACCGGCGTTCAAGGAGAATCGTATGGGACTCATCCATCAGCCTCCAGATGCGGACTACGAGGGAGCAACTCCTACGCAGACATCGAGAGTGCTTCCGTCCGTGCACGCACTCAAATCTACGAGCATCGACGCAGGTTCAGCAGCAGTCAGCCCAACAATAATAGCAGTAGGCCAATGGACAACACAACGTCGTGTCCACACAGGGTGGAACAACAACTACAACGATGGCTGCTCATCCACAGGCAGTGCAAGTCATTCAGCAATACTCAGCCGTCAGGCATACCACATGCCTGTTTATTCACAACATCGGAGAGCCCATGGGCACTGACACAGCGCTTTCCTTCTCGAAGAGCTTGGACGACAATTGGAGGTTTTTTTGCAACTGGGCCTTCGGCTGATAGTATCATGCAGATGAAGAGTCCCCTGCAGAATCAGATGCAGGAGCTGCAGAACAGATGAATCAACAGACTAATCGGCCACATCGATAGTCTAAACTGACATATCAACAGTCTGACCAGATCAACCAACAGGTAAATCAGCCGGTCAACCAAAGATGAATGTCCGGATGTGACAGCAGCAGCAGTCGCAGAATTTCACTCTTCGGAATCAACATCAAATTCAGCAGCAGAGACTGAAGGCATCGCCTCAGCAGAGTTACTCCCAGATCACTCAGATTCAGCTGACGACTCAGCAATAGCCTCTCGCTTCAAAACAAGAACAACTGATGACTGGTCCACCGATGACTCAGCAGAAATCGCAGCAAATTAGTCCTCAGGGGAACTTGTCGCGACACTTGTCTCTTCAGCAATAATTGCCTGCTCAACAGTTCCAAGGAAGACAACACATGGCAAGGACTGAATCTCGCCGACCCACGGTTCCGCCAATTTTGAGTTGTCAATCTTCCACCATGGAGCCGACCCAATTCTCACTCCCTCAAATCAAAATTACTTCAAAACTGTCTTACGCTATGTTATATAATTTACGTATTGTCATGTAGCCGCTTAATTTTTTCGGTTCTTAGGATTATTAAGTTATGGAATCTTCAATGATAATAGTTTTTTTTAAATATAAACTTCAAAAAGACATACTATTTATAACTTCTCTAAGGATGTTATGTGCAAATTATGTATGTTTAGAGTACATTATTAGTTTTATATTAGATTATGTTATATAACGCAAATGCTAATTGTAAAAATTCAAATAAAATGAAAAAAGAGCAAGAAACAAGAATAAATGTTTTCATAATGTTATTGTTGCATACATAAAACGTCTAAACACACACATAAAACGTCCAAAACTATAAAATTAGATGGAAATGATTTATAGTATAATTTTTTTATTATCAAAATATTTGTTATTTTCTATTGCATTATTCCCACGATTTTTAACTGAAATAATAAATTTAGAATTTTCAAGAAAAGATTTACTGAAGAATTATATTTCGCAATATTAATATTTTCATTTTTGGTCGACCCCCCTTGAAAACGCGCCATTACATATACGTGAAGCAGGCGTCTATTAAGCATTCGGCTATTTTGCTTCGTATGACTGCCGCGCTCGCTCCGCTCGGGCGGCAACTCCACACTTGTCAAAATAAGCTATCTTTCGCCTTCGATACACAATATACTATTTTGTCGACTTTCTTGTATGCTTTTTGGCCTATTAAGTAGATATTTTGCTACATTCAAGTGATCGAGGCTACTCATATTTTTATACATAAAACATGAGATTGTATGATCTGATATTTTACTTCGATGTCAAGTATGTGCTTCTTGTTTCTAATAATATTGTAGAGAAGATGAAAAAGCACATCTAAAAGAACTACTAATATTGTTTCCGAAAGAAAGAATTTATGAATAACAAGTTCATTGCTTTGTTGACATAATGTTTATATGCAAGAAACTATTCCTCATTCAAAATACTTTATAAAGATGTTAAAATAAATACATAAACATATTTTCAAGCTTGCTTTTGTAAGAACTGTATGGTTGAAAAAACTCGCCATTTTTACTTTTTTATTGGTGATGACTTTCCAGCTTATTGCGCTGAAGTTAATTTATTTGTTAAAAAACAATTTTATTTTGAACCAACAATTCTAGTTTTATCGATCAAAAAAGCTTTTTCAAGAATACAAAATTCATTTCAATTTCCGTACAACTAACACGACATTTATAGCTTATTCATAATATTATTAATGATAAAACCACAATTCAATGCTTATTCGGAAAAATTTTCCAAATGCATACATTTTTGTAGTTATACTGTTTTATCGGTCAATAAATTTTCCCAGAAGAATGAACAGAACACTGAGGCAGTAATTTTGGAAGTTATCGAACTCACGACTTCGATGCAGATTGAAAATTCTTGAAAAATAAGTTTGTAACTTTTTCATATTTTTTAAAACTTGTGCGCTCAAAAACATAAAAATAAGAAAAATAATAATGAATCTTTTTAATAACGCTTAAAGATATTAGGAAACAGTTTTTCATGCATACAGTTTTTAGAAGTATACATTTTAATTATTTACTATTTTTTAAGGGAATAATGCATCATGTACAGTAGGGTAAAAACTTTATTTTCAAAATTCCCAGATTTTTGCTTTACCGTTTTTCAATTTCTCTGTCCATAAAGATTCAAATATCAGCATTTTAATTTTGTAATATCTTCAACATAGGATCTCTTATAAACGGAGTAAAACTATATTTCATATACTTATTGAAAGTTTTCAATTTTATTTATATATTTTGAACGAAAAACTACTTTTCTACCCTAACACATAACGTTTTAACAAAATGCTTGAATTTTCAATAAGAATATTAACAAAAAAGTGTATCAGTTCATATTTGAACCTAAAAAGATGAAATTTCATAACAAAAAAATGAATTTTAAAACCAAAAAGAAGAATTTTGAACTAATAAAGATGTTTCAGTCATGCGAGAAAAAAATTTCACCTAAACTGTTAAACCTTCAAGCCAAAAATGAATTTTCTGTACAAAACTGGAATTTTCAGCAAAAAAAATTTAATTTTTAACAAATTAGTTAAACTTTTACCAACGCAGTTGAATTGTCAATTAAAAAAGATAAGTTTCTAACAAAATAGTTAAAACTTCAACCAAAGAGATGAATTTTTATCCAAGATGAAATTTCTACTAAAATGGAGGTATTTTAAAGTCAGAGGCAAATTAAAAAAAGTATTTGAATTTTCATCAAAAAAAGATTTTAGTTGATTTTTAAACAAGAAAATATGAATTTTTAACAGCAAGTAAATTTTCCACAATACAGTTGAATTTTTAACCCAGGATACGAGTTTTCAACAAAACAGTCGAATTTACAACCTAAAACGATGACTTATTAACAAAGCTTTTGAATTTTCAACCAAATAATTGCATTCTTTTCCAAGGAAGATAAAATTTCCACTAAAAAAGAAAACTTTTCAAATCAAAAAGACAAATTTGAGGAAAAAGTAATTGACCCTCCGTCCAAAAAAGATTTTATAACTTTCCAATACCAAACTATAAATTTTAAACAAAAAGTAAATTTTCCAAGAAATAGTTGAGTTTTCAACCAAAAAAGATAACTTTTGAACAAAATTGTTGAATTTTCAATCAAATAGTAACATTTTTTCCAAGAAAGATGCAATTTCTTGTAAAATAGATAAAATTTTGAATGAAGAAGACGAATTTTCAAAAAAAAGTGGGATTTTCATGCAGAAAAGATTTGAGTTAACTTTTCAATACCAAAATACGAACTTTAAACAACAAGTAAATTTTCCGAGAAATTGTTGAATTTTCAACTCAAAAAGACGAATTTTCAAAAGAAAAGTGGAATTTTCCTGTAAAAAGGATTTCATTTTACTTTTCAACGCCAATAGAATATGAACTATAAACAAGAAGTAAATTTTCCATGAACTAGTTAAATTTTTGACCCGATGAATTTTCAACAAAATAGTTGCATTTTTATCCAAGAAAAATGATTTGAGAGGTATATGTATAGTTTTACTAAACGCTAAAATTTTAGCAGAAAAGGCAGAAAATTTATAACATTATCAGTCCCACGGCTACGGTCGAGATTCGGAATTTTTTAAAATGTGTTCATAAATACTTCATATATTTGAAACTTTACATGTATCTGGGCGTGCTAAGGAACCTCGCAAAATAAAATTTCACTTTATAATATTAACGAACTTAAATAATTCCCATAATAAATTTTAGGGATTTTGGAAAGGTATACTTTTATTGTATAATACATTAGTAATATGCAAATAACTCGAAAGCAGTAATCAAAAAAATTATCAAACACAATTTCCGTAGAGATTAGGAATTAGGTAGAAACTAGTTTATCCATTTTTTGATGTTTTCAAAACTTCTTATGTCGTTCGCACCCATTATTTTGAGGTATACATATAGTTTTATTCTAAACTGAGCCGTATTCTATACATTTGTAAAAATTGGGAATTTTTTAAAGAATTTCATAAATGTCTTTCACTTTTAAAACCGCGTACATTTTTCGAATAACGAAAGCATAATAAAAAGCTGGCTGGAACTTTTTTAAAAGAAATGTTTTTATCTTTTCAAATTTTCAATTACTTATTTTTTTTTTCATTCCCAAAATCCTTTCCATTTTTCTCTTAAAATTAATTTTTAAAGACAAAAAATCATTTGTAATTTCCCCAGGAATCTTAAGAAAGTTTTTAATGTTTTTCAATTTTTTTTTCATCAGGTTTTCACAAAACAAAACAAAATCTTATTTTCAGCCAAATACTCCCTTAATAAAGCATGTATATCACGATCATGTATATAATAATTCATAACTACGCCATTTTACTATTAAAAGCAAAAAACGATTGGATTTGGAAAAATGTCATCAAATTGTTGCTAAAGTTAGAAAAATCAGAAAAAAATCCCTTTTTGAGATAATAGAGTTTAAAATTTTCACATACTTTCTTTCAGATGGTATCACGACCGACAAAATTGACTTTGGTAAGCTTCTCGTAGAGTACTGGATAAGCTGAATCCGGTCGTATGAGTTGGTGTTGCCGATGTTCCCCTATTTATTCGGTCTGGCAACGTGAATATTTTCACGATTTTTCATGAGCAGATAATAAGAAATATGCTTTTAGTCATCGACTAAGGTAGAAATTGAGAATTTTTTTTTTCTCTTCATATGTCGAATAATAAAAAAAAATATTACTAAAATATTTTGATGATTTTGGAAGTGATTGAGAAACTTTTTTCTTTACGCATACATTTTTACAAATTCATAGTTTTATTGAAGACGAAATTTTATTTGCAGAGCCTAAGATATTTATGACCTTTTGAAGAAAACATGTAAAAAGTATTTGTTTCAAACTTCGAGAATTTCTCAAACTTTGTACCTAGACTCATAAAAAATATACTGAAATCGGAGGCGCAGCGATTTAAAAAAATTACCAAACTCACGACATCGGTAGAGGTTGGAACATTTTGAAAAAACAAGTTTATTGATTTTTTTAAATTACCTGATTTTTTTTAAATTGCCTAAATATTCCAGTAAATGCACTGCCACTAATATATATTAATGTATTAAATTGAAAACTTATGAAATTCACACCTTCGGCAGAGATTGGAAATACAAAAAAAAATTTGTAATACAAAGACAAATCAGACAAATCAAATTTTGTGTTCAAAACGATAATTTTTCGAGCTGGAAAAGAAAAGGAAAAAGTTCTGTCGCAGCCTATCCCTTTCCCAGCCTTATGATTTCTTCACAAAAATTTTCAGAATTATTCTATTTGGAAATTTATGATCAAAAAGTCTTTCTTATTCATGCATCAACTTTGAATTATGTCGATGAAATAAGTTTTTCTGTTTGAAATAGATAGCTCAAATATAATAAATGAGCATAAGTTCCTGAATCTTCAATAAAGTGTACGAATATTATAAATCAATCGATTTGCCTCAAATCAGAGAATCTTTTCCGTTCTTGCATCAATTTCGAATTATTTTTGTGAAAAAAATTTTACTATCAAAACCCGTGTTTTCAAATATAATGCATTACCATAGCTTCCTTACTCTTCAATAAAATGTATTAATGTTATAGGTCAATCGATTCGTCTTGAATCAACGCAACTTTTCTATTCTCGCATCAGCTTTAAATTACGAGAATGAGGAAATTTTTAGTATAAAAAACAGATTTTTAAAATATAAAAATTACCATAACTTCCCTACTCTTTGATAAAATGTATTAATATTACAGGTCAATCGATTTGTCTGGAACGAAGGAAAGTTTTATATTCTTGCATCAACTTTAAATTATGCTAATGGAAAAAGATTTAGTATGAAAAAAAAACAATTTTTCAAATATTCTTGAGTGCTAAAAAAATGAAAACAATATTATTTGAAATCCTTCGGTCAGTTTAGATATTAGTGGTGCAAATAAGCCTTCCAAATTTCATCAATTTATCTGCAACCGTTTTCCAGTTATCGTGCTCACAAGAAAGTGTGACATTCACACACACACGCACATCCGGACAATTGCTTAGAACATTGTATTAGACATTTTTAAATGAAGGAAAGTTTAATTAAATGAATTTGAACATTTTGGAAAATGTTACCATTGCAAAGCTTCCTCTATGAAGAAGGAAAAGGTTTCAATATACAATTTGCTAGAAGCACATGTAAACCACAACAATTTGAAGGAGGCAATCACATAATCAGAAAGCGTATCTGCAGGGAAAACCTCCCTACAGTGGATAATGCAACCTACAGTGAATAATCATTAATTGAGAATACTAATATATGTAAAATGAATAATTTTATTTATTTAATAGTTAAAACACTATATGGTTCCATATATTTAAATTAATGATTATTTCAACTTTTTCTCTCTCCCTCTCTCTTTCTCTCGATGTAAAACCCAAGACAATCAAATAAATACTTTTGCATTCTAATATAGGAAGCTTCGTAATGATAAAATTTTTCAAAAATTTTCAATTCATTTAATTAAACCTTCCTCAGTTTAAAAATGTCTCATACAATGTTCTTAGTAATTGCCCGGATGTGTGTGTGTGTGTGTGTGTGGTTGTGTGTGCGTGTGCGTGTGTTAATGTGTGTGCGGATGTCACACTTTTTTGTGAATACGATAACTTGAAAAAGGTTGCATATAAATGGATGTAATTTGGAGGGCTCGCTGTCACCACGAATATCTTGAAACTGACCAAAGGCTTTCTAAAAATAATTATTGAATTTTTTTAGCTTCTTCATAGCAAAACTTTTTTCATTGACATAATTCAAAGTTGATGCAAGGATATAAAAGATTCCTTCGATCAAGAAAAATCTATGGAGCCATAATATTAATACATTTTGTCAAAGAGTATGGAAGTTATGGTCGTTTATATTATAATAAAAACCGATTCTTATAGTAACAATATTCTTATTCTCATAATTCAAAGTTGAAGCGAGAGTAGAAAAGATGTGTTGATTCGACACGAATAGATTCAATTATAATATTGGAACATTTTATTGAACAGTAAGGAAGCTATGGTAATGCATAATATTTGAAAAATCGGTTTTTTATAGTTAAACTTTTTTTTTCATTAACATAATTTTAAGTTGATACAAGCATGCAAAAGATTCTTCGGTACGAGACGAATCGATTGACCTACAATATTAATACATTTTATTGAAGAGTAGGGAAGTTATGGTTATTTGCATATTTTGGAAATCGATTTTTATAGTAAAAATTCCCTCATTCTCATAATTTAGAGCTGATGCGAGAATATAAAAGTTGTGTTGATTCAAGACGAATCGATTGACCTATAATATTGATACATTTTGTTGAAGAGTGAGGAAGCTATGGCAATGAATAATACTTTAAAACACTGTTTTTTAAAGTAAAACTTTTTTCTTCAACATAATTGAAGTTGATGAAAGAATAAAAAAATCCTTGTTTCGAGACGAATTGATTGAGTTAAATTATAAATACATTTCATCAAAGAGTAACAAAGTCATGGTCATTTATAATATTTGAAACATCTGTTTCATACAGAAAAACTTTTTTCGTCGACATAATTCAAAGTTGGCGCATGAATAGAAAAGACTTTTTGATCATAAATTTTCAAGTAGAATAATTTTGATAATGTGTGTAAGGAAATCATACAGCTAGGAAAGGGTTTAGGGTGCGACAGAACTCTTCCCTTCCCTTTTCCAGCTCGAGAGTGTTTAAAATTTTTTTGTACCGCTTTATGATTTTGTACTTTTTTTAAATTTGTATTTTTAAATTGATCAAAATGAAGACTTTGGTTTGTCTATTATTCCAAAAAATCACTAATGCTTCCTCTATACGTAAGTAAATACATTTGCGAACAGGAAGCAAAGTGCTCGTGAAATGAGCACCATATAATTATCAATACAAAGAAAGTGGAAACACTCGAGGTCGAATGCACAGCTAGTTTCATAAGCAAATATACATAAATTAAGCAACAGTTTTTTTGGGGGGGGAGGGGGGTCCAAGATCACTTTAAGATCTGTTACATCAGCGGGCGCTGGGGTGAACTGACACTTTTACGTAATATTTTCGACTATTTAAAAATATAGTGAAAATCATCTTTTTATGCATAAAACATGAGATTGTATGATCTGACATTTCACTTCGATGTCAAATATGTGCTTCTTGTTTCTAATAATATTGTAGAGAAGATGAAAAAGCAAATCTAAAAGATCTACTAATATTGTTTCTAAAAGAAATATTTTACGAATAAAAAGTTTATTGCTTTGTTGGCATCATGTTTATATGCAAGAAACTATTTCTCATTCAAAATAGTTTATAAGGATGTTAAAATAAATAAATGAACATATTTTCAGGTATTCTTCTGTAAGAAATGTATGGTTGAAAAAACTCTTAATCTAAATTTTTGTATTGTTGGCGACTTTCCAACTTGTTGCGCTGAATTTAATTTATCGTTAACAAACAATTTTGAACCAACAATTATAGTTTTATCCATCGAAAATAAAAAATTCAATTCAATTTCCGTACAACTAACACGACATTTATAGCTTATTCATAATATTATTAATAATAAAACCGCAATTCAATGCTTATTCGGAAACATTTTCCAAATGCATACATTTTTATAGTGATACAGTTTTATCGGTTAATAAATTTTCCCAGGAAAATGAACAGAACTCTGAGGCAGTAATTTTGGAAGTTATCGAACTCACGACTTCGAAACATATTGAAAATTCTTGAAAAATAAGTTTGTATCTTTTTCATATTTTTCAAAAATTGTGCGCTCAAAAACATAAAAATAAGAAAAAAATTGATGAATCTTTTTGATAACGCTTAAAGAGATTAGGGAACTTTTTTACATGCATACAGTTTTCATAAGTATTCATTTCAATTGTTTACTATTTCGTAGGCGAACTGAAATCGGACGCAGCGATTAAAAAAATATTATCAAACTCACATCGGTAGAGGTTGGAACATTGAAAAAAAAAACAAGTTAAGCGATTTTTTTAAAATTACTTGAATATTTCAGTGAATGCAATGCCACGCATAAATTAAAAACTTATGGAATTTATACCTTCGGCAGAGATTGGAAATACAGAGAATTTTTTAGATACAAGGACAAATCAGACAAATCAAATTTTGTATTCGAAATGATAATTCTCGAAGCTGGAAAAGGGAAGGGAAAAGTTCTATCGCACCCTATCCCTTTCCCAGCTTTATGATTTATTTACACAAATTGTCAGAATTATTCTATTTTAAAATTTATGTTCAAAAAGTCTTCTCTATTCATGCGTCAACTTTGAATGGCCTTGAAAAAAGTTTTTCTGTTTGAAACAGATGATTCAAATATTATAAATAAGCATAATTTCCTGAGTCTTCAATGAAGTGTATTGATATTATATTATATATATATTTTGAATTATGTTAGTGAAAAAATGTTTTACCATCAAAAACCGTGTTTTCATATATTATGCATTACCATAGCTTCCTTACTTTTCAATAAAATGTATGGGTTCGGGTCCGCACTGGACCCTTTGATTTCGCAAGGGACGAGTCCGGATCCGAACCTTTTAAATTCGTAGGGGTTCGGGTCCGAACCCAGACCCTTTAAATTCTTACGGGCCCGAGTCTGCACCGGACCCTTGATGAACTCTTTAATATCGTATCCAAACAAAAAGCTTCCTTGACTTATATTCAAGAAATTGACATAGGTGATTTCAGAGAGAGAGACTTTAGTCTGAGTTTGGATCAACTTACAGCCATATAATTGACACTATTCGTCATAAAATTGGCCTAAGACATTTTTTCAATGCATTTCGTAATTTCCAATCGTGGAACCATTGGGTTCGGATACTTGTTTTTTGTCCCATGGTGACCATTTCCACGCGGGAATACAATAGGTAAATTTAATTCAACGGTCGCAAACCTGTGAGTGAGCTACAATTCTTTATCGGCTAACTTCAAAAAAATGTCCCAGCAAAATACGCTCCTACTTGAAGAGTTCGAAACTGTAAAGTCTCAAGTCGCCAACCAGCAATTCTCGAGTATACAGCACTTCAAGAACTATCAAGAGTGCAAGAAGAAACTCATCATCCTTGAGTGCACATAAGAAAAGCGTATAAGAAGCCTGGAAGAGGCGGACCGCGACAGGGAGGTAATTATCACTGGTATTCCGGTGTCCGCTCAGGAAAACCTCCCAGACCTCGTTGACTCGATCTGCAGGCCTATTGAGTCAACAGTCAATAAGACCAACATTAAGGACGTTTTCAGAGTTCCAGTTGGAAACAAAACCATTTCTAACCCAATTATCGTCAGGTTCAACGTCGCTAAACTTCAAGATGATTTGGTCGCAGCTAGGGTTAAGAACAAAAAATCTCTAATACTCTACGATGTCGATTCTAACCCCACTGACGGCCCTGTACACATCAACTGTAAACAGCCTAAAGAACCTTTGTAAGCTACTGAAGGTGGTTAAGTCTAAATTGTGTTCTGGTAAACTTCAGCAAAGCAGTGTGAATTTTCCACGCCTCAAATGTCTCGTCCCAGCCAATAGTTCACTGATTTGACTGACTCGTTCGATCTTGATGCCTTCCTTTCCAGCTAGCTAAGTGAGGTAGCCAATTCTAGTCAATCTTCACTCAATAC
>CAKNXH010000290.1:182264-237331 GCA_932178445.1 Andricus quercusramuli | reverse complement strand
ATATTTCTGCATTGGACTTCTGTGCATCTTTCCGATTTTAGCATATAATAAAACTGTATGCCTCTAAAGAATGCATGCTTACAAAAAATGTGTCTCTTTCAGGGTTATCAAAAATTTTTAATACTTTTTTTATTGCTTTTATGCTATATAAATTCAGAGAGACACATATTGTCACACGCCTTGTTTAGTTCCTGCTACAAAGAAGCGATAGCACACTCGAAAGAAATTACAGACATTGTAAAGGTACGTGCTCCTAAATATTTTTTATATTTTTATTGTGAATGATTTTTCAATCATTGAAAATAATTTTCTTTCCGATCACGTTGCTACCAAAGTATAATTTTTAAGAAGTCAAATCTTGGAGTTGAAGTTTTATCTTTGCTTGAAGAATAATCTGTTTTAGTTGTGGATACAAATATTTTGGTAAAACTTCGTATTTTGTTGATAAATTAACTTTGTTTAATTCACTTTTTTGATTGAAGATTCATTGTTCTAGTTCAAATTTCATCTCTTAGTTTGAAAATGTAACCATTTTGATGAAAATTCTTCAGTTTTGGTTTAAAGAAGCCGTTTTTTATTTAAAACTGAGATTTGTTTGTATTGAAATATCATCTATCACTTTTTTTTTACTTTCTTATGAAATAATTTTTCTGGATGAAGGTTCATCATTATAGTTGAAATGCAAAGCGTTCCAAATAATTAAATAATTGTGAGGCTGAAGTGCAAAACAGTTCAATTTTAAACACTAATAATTGCGAATAACCTAATTTGTATTGTTCAAGTGAGGAATTATTTTATTTTCAATCCAATAATTGTGAACCAGTATAATGTAAAATTGATAAATGCTTTAAAAATTTTTTAATTCTAACTACTTTGAACAAAAAATTTTCAACTTCTCATGGTGAAATCTAGTCATTGTTTTCTAAACCTCCATTTTCTAGGAGGTTAGTGAGAAATGATTTAAGTTAATTTTATTATCGTTAAATGGAGAGGAGGACAGTGAAAGGCGGTCAAGAAAATATGCGCAAATGTCCGTTTGTTATTAACAATTTCCGGCTATTTCCAAAATTATTTTCACAATTTTGAAACAGGTTTGAAACTTGTGTCATCAATCTAGAATAAAATTATGATTCTATCCAAAAACCAAAGATATCAATGGATTCCTCTCGGATATATCTTCAGGTGCTTTTGTCATTTCACGAAAAAATGATTTTGGAATAGATTTGAAACGTGTGCCATCAATTTAAAACAAAATAATTATCCTATCTCAAAACTGAGGATACCATTCGATTCCTCTTAAAAATATCTTCAAGTATTTTTTTTTTCACTTCACCGAAAATTGTGAATAAAAATAAAATTACAGAATTTTCGCATTCGTTTTAGTGATTTTTGTCATATTTTTACATATAAAAAAATTTCAAATCCAATGCTATCTTAATATTTTTCCGTTGATAACAAGAATTAATTCTATTCAATTCCACTTTTCAATGAAGAAAAATTTAATGTATTGAAATAAGAGATTTTGAAAATATGAAAAATTTATGGACTTTTTTTTAAAAAGTTCCTAATCTTGACGGAGAAAAATTTATCTACTTGTGAACCATGTTTGCGAACAAACAAATATTTTCCTAATGTCTTGCTGCATTTTTGAATATTTTTGTAATTCTTCATGGAATAATTCTGATCTCAAAGCTTTTGAGTTATTGAATAACTTTGAATTTAATGTCCAAAATCTTTAATTTGAAAAACTATGAATTGTAAATAATATATCTTAGATTTGTGTATGAAAAATATATTCAATGGTTCATACATTAGTCATAAACCATTCTATTTAAAATAGAGCTATTCTCTATGCTTTCGAAATCATTTAACGCTAAATGCTTCGAACTAAAAAATTTCCATTTTGAATTTTCCAATCTAAACCGTTTTCTTCTTTTTCGGGCCATTGAAAGAATACACTAGTATCCACACCTGCCGGATCTGAAGTTTCTTTTGCCCAACAATTGTTTACGATGCTGCTTCACAATGAGGTTTCTTTATGGTTAAGAGCAGATTTTTTTTTCATTTTTTGGTCAAATACATTTTTTTGTATTCAGTAATATTTTAATACCGTTGCAATGCTGAGGAGCGGTTTTCCTTCAAAGAATGAAATTTTTAGAAGAAGCTGAATATGATTTACTCTTGATGTCTTTGTTTGATGTGGGATAATAATCTGTATAATTTCGGCTTAATCTTTCAAGCTTTTTATTCTGATTTTACTAAAGAGTTTGGAATCGTCGAGCCGTATTTAATGCTAACAATGTATTATAAATAGTTTCTTTGTCAGTTGTTTTAAATTAATTCGTTGGGAATTCAAGTATCTTTTAAAAATTCATATTTTTGATCGGAAAATTATTTTGTTATTCTTGAAAAATTATAATTTTTTGTTGTTGAAAATTGAACCACTTGATTGGAGGTTGAACCACATCTCTTTTCTTGAAAATTTAACTATTTTGTTGAAATCCTTTTATTTTTGGGTTAGAATTAATTTTTCAAACTAATAGCGTGACTTACACATTTTTATTAACTAGTAGAAAATGTATTAACAGAATAAATAGACAGAATAATAGCGAATCATAAACAAATTTCCACGATTCTTCGATATCACTGATTAAATTTAGATATAAAAGCTTGTTTTTATCGGATCACAGCAAAATTTTTTAAAAATATTTTTAAAGAACTAGCATCATCATATTTCTGTGAACATTTTCGATACAGAAAGTATACAAATAAACTGCATGCCTCTCAAAAATGTATGCCTACAAAAAAACTTTTTTCAATTTCTTGCTGCGTTATTCAAAAGTTTCAGTAATTTTTGAAATTATTTTCAGAATATTTGATAAACAAGTGATATGCTCCTTACTTTTGGGTGGGATATGTTGGGTGTAGTAAGAAGGATATACGTCGGGATAGTGGATGATTCTCTATTCTGAGGGTGTGAGAAGGAATGATCTCAGGGGGTAATAAGAGACAGGAGAGGTAGAGGAACGATAGGAGGGAGTGAGAGGGAAGGTTCCATCTTAGTGAAGGAGGGATGTATGGTGGATAGGCTTCAAGGGAGGTAAAAGGTGGGTGTGGTCATGGGATAGAAAGAGATAGCGGGTAGGAGAGTGATCTGGAGATTAAAAGAGGAGGGAGTGAGAGGATAAATGTCGAGAAAGGTGGAAAGGGGGAGAAGTGATGTTTCTATCTCGTAAGATAGAAAGAGATAGCAATTTGAGCAAGCGTTTTCTCTTTCTCTCATCTCCTGAAAAGAACTAAGTTAGAGGACCAGAGAAAAACAAAGAATTGTGATTAATTAAAGTTTATTTATATAAGTTTCTCAATATGTTGATTACAGAGAAAGCCGGAGAAGTAAGCGTTAGATTTCGTTGTCGCGCCCTCACAAGAGGGCGAAGGCGAAGCGTAGTCAATGATCCTCTGGGTGGCTTCCAGCTGGAGAATTCTTGAGGTCGAGAGAGAAAG
The DNA here is from genome assembly GCA_932178445.1 of Andricus quercusramuli. NCBI lineage: Eukaryota > Metazoa > Arthropoda > Insecta > Hymenoptera > Cynipidae > Andricus > Andricus quercusramuli. Next base: position 233,827 of record CAKNXH010000290.1, on the reverse strand, counting down.
TACTCTTCGGGCACGGCAATGGCTTGCGGTGAAAAACCTAGGGCTGGCTACCAGCTGTAGGCACCTACTGCTGGCTTCCAGCTGTAGGGTTTTAAGTGAGAGGGTTCTGGCTACCAGCTACCAAACACTTTCTGATCGTTCTGGGCTCGTGCGCGCCCTTATAACGGGGAGGCTGCGTGGGCGTTGCGTGGGAGTCGAGCGGAGAGGGTAGAAAATCGTTGGTGGGAGATGCGCGCGTCGAGTTTCGAGGGCGCTCTACTCGCGACTCTCGCCTCTACTCGCCCTGTGCCTTGCTGACGTCACTGCTGACGTCACTTCATGGAGTACCTATTTCTCTCTCTTTTTAACTTACGGGTCTAATAACTAGTTATTATAATTTGAAATGGTTGCCTATTGAATGAATAAACGTTTGAAGCGCTTTGTTAAAAATCCTGAAAAATGTACCCGAAATATCATTTTTATCCGCAAAAAGTTTCTTTGGATTCCACATAAAATCATTAAAATTTTTCCGTAATTTCCAAAATTTTTTTTTCAATGTTGGATGTGCGATATTTAAAAAATATGACAAATTTAAACTTTTTAGAATTTTTTGGTTCGAATTCTGTGCATCTTTACGATGGAATTTAGTACAAAATAAAACTGTATGCCTTAAAAGAATGTATGCGTATGAAATACATTTAGCTACCTCCATAAAATTTATGCATACGAAAAAAAGTTTTTCAATGGCTTGTGGTGTTGGTAAATTTTTAAGTAATTTTAGAAATTATTTTGCATTGTTGAATGTACGAGGCTTCAAAGATATGAAATATTTAAGGAAATTGAATCATTTCTGAATTGATCAGAAATTTCCCAAATAAAGGATTCTTATTTCAATGCTTTCAAATTTGGATAGTATTTAAAAATTCGAAGTCTTGAATATGAGATAATTACCTACTAAGAGTACATTAAAGTTAACGAAGTTATCTGTGAAAAATCCTAATCTCTACCAAAGTCGTAAGTTTAAACATTTTCTAATTTCTGCATTGGACTTCTATGCACCTCTCCGATAAAATTTAGCCTACAGTAAAACTTTATGCCTCTAAAAAATGCTTGCGTAAAAAAATGTTTCCTAATCTCTTTCAGGGTTCTTAAAACGTTTGAGTAATCTTTTCATTGTTTTTAAACTATAAAAAAACAAAAAAACACATATTGTAACACAATACTTTTAGTTCTCATTCCAAGGAAACGATACTGTCCTCGGAAGAAAATACAAAAATTATAAAGGTAAGGGCTCGAAAATTCTAATTGGTAGTGAGTTTGTATGCATTTCGAGCGCATTTGAATCCATATTGTCAGCGATCTGAAATCTTCAGAACTTTTTTTGAATTGTTGAGGAATCTCAATTGAAATATATCGATTCAGATGAAGGAATCAATTAAAAATGAATTGTTCGTCAAAATTTTTAGTTTGTATCAAAAATTAATTTTCCTCTTGAATGGAAATATGTATATATATTTATAGAAAAACTCTTACAAGATTATAAAATTTTATCAGAATTCCGAGTAAAAGTTAAAGAGATATTAAGAAGTCTTGAAAAGATTCAAAAATAATTTTAAACTTGAGGAGATTAAAAATAATCTAAGACAAAATGTAGATTTTTAACATTCCCAACAAAAATCTTAAAAGCTTTTCAAGGATGAGAATGATTTAAAGAGAATAAAATGCATTTTTTAAGATTGCTGGCGAAATTTGAAGCGATTTTTCAATTTCAAAATCAATCATTGAAGAAAATTGTTAACGATTTAAAAAAATTTTGGAATATGTCGACAACAAAAATGTGGAAGATTTCAGGACAATTGTTTGAAACTAGGAACACTTAAAAAATTCCTAAATGTATTTTTTATTGCTTCGAGAATTGCCTGAAATTTTCTAAAATCCTATAAAATACAAACATTTGCGTACATATTTTCTAGACACTTTTCCGTTATCTGAAATCTTCAAACATATTTTTGAATTATATCAATAATTATTATAATTTGGTTAGATTTTTTTTGTATCTTGACTGAAAAACTTTTTTTTTGTTGAAAATTCAATAGTATAACAATCATGTTGGGAATTCGTCTATTTTCGTAGAATTCAACTGGTTTTCATTCAAAATAAAAAATTTTGTTTCTATTGAAATATCAATTATTAAATTTTTCGTTGAGGATTCATCTTTTTTGGTTTAAATTCAATTAATTATTATTTAAAAGCTTATCTACTCTCTTGAAACTTTTTTTTATTTTGGTCAAAGATTCATCATTTCAGTTAAAAATTATTATCTTTGGTTGAAAATGCGTCTTCTTTGGTAGAAAATTCACCTATTTGGTTAAAAATTTAACTGTTTGGTTAAAAATGATCTCTTTGAATGGAAATGAATATTTTCGTGTTAACAGATGAAATCGGTTTTTAGAAAATTGATCACTGTTAGCAAAAATTTAATATTTTTTGCCAAAAAAGCAACTACGGTTGAAAATTCATTTTCTTGTTGAAATTTTGATTTGATGTATCTGAAATCTTCAAAACTCATTTTCAATTCTTTAGGAATCTTAGGAAAATTATATTGATTTGAATAAGAATGAATTTAGTAATAAACATATTTTATTCTTTAATTTTTAGCGCGATGATGATTCGGGTGATCCAAATTTTTTTTTCTCAAATTTTCATGCATATCGCCCAAAATTTTGTTTGAATCCACAAAAAAATTAATTCATTTTTTTGGCAAAACTGTGATATTTAGAGGTAGCCCAAGCACCATGCAGTTTAACTTGTATTTTCCATAAGAAAAAGATACCTTTTTGTAAATTTATTTCAGAATCGTCAATATTAGCTGAATCAAGGTAAAACTCAACATTTATCTTCAAAAATAGCCATAAAATGTGAATAAAATATTACTTTTTGAATATCAGCCCCATAAGTCTGATTGATAGAATACCAAAAAAACCCCATACGTGAAAAAATGAGCTTTGCGAGTTTTCGGCTCTAATTATGAATTTTTCGCGTTTGTTTATGCAAATTGTTTCTGAAACATAAAATACTACTTTGTGCTGATAATAAGATGTTTGAATAAATTAAAAAAATTTTTTATTATTGTTTTTAGCAATAATTTCTTAGAATAGAGATAGAAAGTCGCAGTTTTTTCAAATATTTCACACTTCTCGTCCAATTTTCAATTAATTATAAATTAATTACTATTGTTGATAATATTCTTTTAGAATAATGCTATGAGATTGTAGTTTTTCACAACAATTTTCCATTCTTTTTCCAATTTCCAATTAGAGTGAGGCAAATTATCAGGGTTAACTAAATTAATTGTTTTCATTATTCATTATTATTGTTAATAATATTTGTTGCGGTTTCTTTTTGAATGTTCAACTTTTAACCCAATTTTCAGTTATTACAGTGATAAATAATGCGAGTTAGGAAACATAGTTATTGAAACAATGAATTATTGTTCCCTGGAATCTTTAGTTTTGCTCAACAAGAATAATTTTTCAAATCGTGTTTAATTTTTTAAGTGAATTATTTTTGCTCTTTTTCCTAGATTAAAAAAAATTGAACAAAAAAGCTATTTTACACAAGAGAGAAAAAAAAGAGCGGAATAATTTACTTTTGTTAACTGGCATTAATTATTACGTCACTAAGTGAAATGTGGACAAGAAGTTGAAAATTTCTGGAAGAACCGCAATTTCCAGATGAGCCCCCCTAACTAGGATTACAGAGTCTTCTTCATATCCCTGAGTATAGTACCCCTCTTTATTTACGCTTCGAACGATGCCGTCCACCACAATGCAACACAGAAGGGGCGACAGGACATCTCCCTGTGGGCAACCCCGTGAAGCTATCCCCCTCACTAGGCCTTCAGGCCATCTGGTTTCGAGGCTCCTCCGGCGTTCGATGATTCCTATCCAGCATAATAGCTGGTCTGGAACGCCACATCTCAAAGCTTATTGACAGGTGACTTTTGAGGAGTTTTACTGGAAGCACCCTCTATATCCAAGAAAGCGCCCACAGCATACTCCTTTCGTTCCAACTGCTGCTCCAATTTTGCCACAACAGCATGAAGCGCAGCTTCTACCGAGCAGCCTGCCTGAAAAGCATACTGCTCTCTATGCAGCAGAGAGGCCAAGAGCACCTCATCCCTAATGTATCTCTCCACCAGCTTCTCCAGCGTCTCCAGGATATAAGACGTTAGGCTGATTGGTCGGAAATCTTTGGTAGCAGTGTATACCTCCCTCCCAGGTTTGGGTATGAAGGCCACTCTGCCATCCTTCTATGCCAATGGCATAGAATAATTTCGTCCGAGGAGGGACGACTAAATCCATACCTTTTTGTGAAAGCGATGGATGAATGCTTATTATCCCTGGTGATTTAGAGAGACAGAAGGACCCTATGGCCCATTCCACCTTTTTGTAATCAGTGGTCTTAGTGGCAAAATCCCAGTCGGCCTTTTCCACCCCTTGGCCCCAGCCTTCTTCCTCTGGGTCGGTTCGGATTCGCTGAAAAACCAGGAAGTGAGCTTCTTTCAGATGATTCCGCAATCCTTATTTGTCTTCGGCAAACTCATCGTTATCGAGCCTTATGAACTCGAGGCGAGCTCCCGGATTTTTCGCCAGGATCTTGTGGAGCCTCGCTGTTTCCGGAATGTTTTTCGATTCCTCGCAGAAGCTCCTCCAATCTTTCTGCTTATACTTTTGTATATTATTATTATATTCACACTGGGCCGTCTTATAGATGTCCCAGGTTTAAGGCAATTCAGTTCTATTTGCCCTATTGCACAACATTCTTCTCATTTTACGGAGTATTCATCGGAGACTCTTTGAGTCCACTACCCTGTTCCTCAGTACATCTGAACATAGATTCAAGTCGAGAGCCTCACTCCTCTTTTTAGTCTGCAATGTGGGAGTATCACCCCGAATCAGAATCCCCAGATCGGTGCCTGCTATGTATTCAATTAAATCTCTTCCTCTGTCATTGTTGTTTATGCCTCCCCACACCGTGTGGTGAGAGTTTGCATCACAGCCCAAAAACAGAGGAGTCTTGTTCCCTTGACAGTTCCAAATTAGAGCCTCGACTTCTTTGTGAGGCGGGGATCCCTCGACATTGCCAGGGAAATAAGCTGCGGCAATAAATACCTCTAGCTTTGTCCTCTTCTACCCCTGAGTCTCACCTCAATAATGGTGAGGTCTCTTGAGCAGAATTTAGGCACCAAGATCGCATCCATACCCTTGACGTCTATGCATGCCCTTGGCGTTTTTTCCGCGTGGCCCCTTATATGTGGAGCCACATCCTGACAAGCCACATATCCTTCCTCCGTATAACCAGGGTTCTTGAATCAGGGCGGGCCCTGGCTGCGCAACAGACATGCGTCTGGCTAGAATCGCCGAGGCGAATTAGCTGTGGTGCAAATTAATCTGGGTAATGGAGATTCCCGTCCTAGCCATTTGAAGGCTAGCTTGGGGTACTTTTGGACGCTTCTGGGACCCCTACGGATCCCAGTTATGTCACTCGGGAAGTCAACCATTCCCCCTCTCCAGATAGGGTCGATAATCTAGAACCGCAAGGGATTCGGGTGGAGCAACGACTAGAATCCAGCCTCTCTCCTTCGGCCTGGATCCCTGCCCGTCGGAAAACACTTTCAATGAATCTGTTCGTAGAGACAGGTTTTGAAAGCTCAGGTGCTACAGAACGATCACCGGACTCTCGGGGTTGCTGGGAATCAGTATGGTCGCTCTGTGGTTCCTTCGCAGATACTCCGTCCCCTTGATTTCCAAGTTCAGACCTTCTTTAAGTCTAAACATTGGGGGTTTTTCCACAATCCAGTCTCGCGACCAGATGTCCGTGGTCTCCACGGCGATGGCCCCAAGCTGATGAAGATGTCGTTGAATATGGAGGCGCGTCCCTCTCAAGGTGACGCGTCAATCCCCTAAGAGATTTCATCTCTCGAACTGTCCAAATATTCGAGAGCTAGACAGTTATCAGGAAAACCCGACGCAACGACTACTCGCACCAGGGCGTTGTTGGCTATCTGCGTGAAAGCAAGGCCCTGTGTTACCAGACCATTCTGCCGTTTCAACGCCCTATTTGAGGGAGTTTCTCTGGAGCCCTCCTTCCTCTTTCCTATGGAATGAGCCTGGGGAGTTGCTCCGGGTGAAGTTTTCGCAGTCGCTGCCCCCTGTGAGAAGCCTTAGCTGCTGTTTGAGAGACGCGCATTTCGTGCTTTCTTCCGTCGTGCCCACAACGGTTCTTCTTCGAGGATTTGTTGACCTTGATGCCATTCAGCTCTTGACACAGCGATCACATCTTAGCTTGAATGCATGATATTCTCTCGATATTCCAGGAGGCTTTGCCTCAGGTTTACCTATTTCAGATCTGTGGCCTAATGAGCCCCACAAGCCCTCCCACCAGCTACAAGGTCCCGCGATCCCTAGAGAGGGGCATATGAGGTTATTATGTGGCTGATTTTGTTGAGAAATGTTGAGTTTCAACTCGACTCAGCTAATATTGACGATTCTGAATAAAATTTACAAAAACGTCTTTTTTCATATGGGAAATACGTCTCAAATTTCATGGGCATTGCGCCACCTCTAAATATCATTTTTCATGGGATTTATTTTCTGTGTGAATTCGAACAAATTTCCAGGCGATATGCACGAAAATCCAAGAAGAACTCCTAATGCATTTTTGGACCACCCTGTTGATGATAGTAGTTTTTAATAAAAAAAATTTCAGATCCTCAGTTTACTGGAATTGCCATCATCAAGCATTTTTAATAACGATAAGAAATCTTCCAGCATGAAGTACTTTATTGCTGTTCAATTAATTTTTATCGTTTGTAAGTAATTTAAAGTTCATATTAAATTATTTATAATTAGGATTAGCTTGATGTATACCAATATCTTCACATTGTAGGTTTCTCAACCTACATCTCAGCCCAACTCTTCGTACCACTTGGAAGTAGTGTAATAAAACAAAAATTGAAAATATCCCAGGACGAACTACTTATACAATGCGAAAAAAGAGGAGTACTTGATGAAATGATTGAAAATCATACTTCGGGTATTAAAGTCGCACATATTTTGGCTCGAGAATTAGCGAAGATTGCAAAGAAAAATAAACCGGTAGATGACCTTGTTTGGGACAAACTCATTACCTATCGTTTACTCAGAAATCCTTATATTCAAGACATGTATAGACAACGTGCTGACACAATAAATAAATGTCTTTCTAAAAGAGATAAATTGAAGGGAAGAAAGAAAATCGATTTTACAATTTCACTCACTGAAGCATACTCTCTTGCAGTGATACGATTGTGAGTTGTGAGAAGTATATTGTTACTTAATCATTTATATTTTCAGTTGCATATAATATACGAGACAATAATTATTCTCTTTTTTTATTAGGGCCCAGAGGAAGTTGGAATATGTTTATAATGATTAATACAGAGTATGACTCAATGAAGATGTCAATTGAATAGTAGTTTTTGGTGGAGGGAATATTGGTATTTTGTTATTTTGTTAAATTTATTATCAGAAACTGATTTTATAATGAAAGTGTAATAAGTATTCTTTATATTTTACCATCATATCAAAATGAGCATGTTTGCTTTGTTAAATCTATTATGAGAAATGTAATTTATAATAATGATTGAATATACAAAAACTGTAACGTGAAGATTGATAATATATACTGTGAATATTCATTCAATTTATGAATTTTTTAAAAATTACAAATCACTATCGAAGTCGCAAGTTTAGACATTCTTTAAATTTCTGCATTCCTATAAAATTTCACATAAAATAAAACTATGTGCTTCTGAAAATTTGCGAAGCCTGAAGAATGTTTCTTAATATCTTGTGGCGTTCAAAGAAGTATAAGCAAATTTTATATTATTTTTACATTATTCGATATACCAGGATTCAAAAGTCTACCGAATTCATTGGTTTAATCTAAAAATGTATGGAAACTGAAAAAATGGCTTTTTCATATCTTTTGGCGATTTAAAAAACTTTGAGCGATGTTTGTATAATTACTTTTACGTTATTCGATATATGAAGTTGCAAAAATATAAAAAATTTATGAACTTGTCTTTGAAAAATTCCTAATTTCTACCAAGTCGTGACTTCAAATATTTTTTATATTTCTGCATTGGAATTCAGTGCATCTGCCAGATTTTAGCATGCAATGGAACTATATATCTCTAAAGAATGCTTGCTCACAAAAAGGTTTCCTAATCTTTTTCAGGAGTATTAGAAAGTTTGAATACTTTTTTATTGCTTTTACGCTATATAAATTTAAAGAGACACATATCGTAACACACCTTGTTTAGTACCTGCTATAAAGAAGCGATAGTACACTTAAAGGAATTACAGAAATCGTCAAGGTGCGTGCTTGTCAATATTTAAGATATATTTATTGTGACTGATCTTTCAATAATTGGAAATAATTTCTTTCCGATCACTTTGCTACCAAACTATAATTCGTATCCTTTTCCACATTTTGGAGATGTAGATTTTTTGAAATTTCGTAAAAGCTGTTTTTCGAAATTTCAAAATAATTCAAATGATTTCCTAAAATTTCAAGAAGAATGCAGAAGATCTTGAAGCAATTTTGTATGAAAAATTCAAGTAATTCTAAAAAATATTCAAAAGTTGCAAGAAAAAATTCAAAATTATTTCAAAGTTGAAAAGACACAAAATTATTTCGAGAAGAATGTAGATTTTGTATTATTTCTCACAAGAAGTTTGGAAGCTCTATGAGAATTTGAAAGGTTTCAAGAGAATACAAGAATTCTCAAGAATTGAAACAATTTTTGAAAATTCGAAAAGATTTCTAAAAATCTCGAAAAAAGTCTGGAATATTCCAGGGCAATTTATTTTAATTTTATAGATTTCAAATGATTTTAATTCGACTATTTCCTAAAATTTTGTAAAATCCCATAATATAAAAAAGTTTTCTACAAATTTTTTATATACATTTTCGGTATCTGAAATCTTTAAAAAACTTTTGGAATTTTCTTAAAATTCCTAAGAAAATTATTATTGAATTAATTTTGATAATTTAACTGTTTAATTTACCTTTTTGATGGAAGAATCATCATTTCGGTTCATATTTCATCTTTTAGTTTGAAAGTGTAACTTTTTTGACAAAAATTCTACTGTTTTGATTGGAAGAAGCTGTTTTTGATTTAAAACTGAAAGGGCATAGCAGGATAAGCATGTGTGTCCTGCCCCTGGTCCGATCAGATTCACATTTTCATCATAAGATGGCATCAATCGGTGGTGAAATACCCTCGAGTATCTTGGAGTGTCTCGCAGAAATGATTTTTATGGGATTTATGGGGGCTAGAAGGAAAATCGAAAAAGTCGTTTCTCTTGATAACGGCTTGAACGATTTTGATGAGCAAAAATATGTTGTTGGAATCAATAGTAGGATTCTGAAAAAATTTTATGAATTTTTTTACACAAACATAACAAAAAAAAAAATAAATTGAAAATTTTGAAATTTTTTCCATGGGTTTTGTTCCCAGTAACACTTTCAGCTTTCACCGAAAAAATCTTCAATTCATGCAACGTACACTGGATGCTGTACATTGTGAAATGGGTGTGCAGAGCAACGACTATCACCAGAAATGACGCTAAATACTTCAAAATCTAGGAATATACTTGAAAGGTTCGACAGTCTGATTGTTAGGCAAGTACCTTGCCTAACAACCTTAAAAGCCCTTTCCAGCGTCGCAGGATTTGTTTTGTCACGAAATTTTTCAGCTGTATTCAAGTGTTCCGTCACTCCAACTGTTTCAGTAACATTCACTTGTTTTTTCGTTGTTTGTTCATTCTTTAGTAACATCTGTTCCTTCCCTGGAGTTGAAAGCAACATTGACATGGGGGTCAGAAGTACCTCGGCCTGCAGGCGTATATATAAACGTATAAGCGTATAATTTATAAGCGTATAAACAGGCTCTACTGCGTGAGAGAAAAAGGATACCTATAAATGTGCTCTCCTGCTTTGCGTGATTACAGTACGGTAGAAGGTTGAAAGAGCCTAGCTAACAATCTCGTGGGATCAAAATGAACACGCCTAATGATAAAAATGGAAAAGGAGGAGGAAGGGTGGTGGCGTATGGGGAGAGGGGTTGGACCTTAACACGTCTAACATAACCCTTTCCTCCCCTGAGGAATCGACGGTCCCACTGAATAAGGCTATGGTAGCGGGAGAGGTCAATTAGTCCCCCATAACAAAGAAACGCATCAACGGTTCCCTGAGAAGGAGACTGAAGAGGTAAGCGCAGCAGGCTAGTAGAGTAGCTGCGCGACCTGGGACCATATCCAGCACTGAGGCCCAGAAGAGAGGTAGCAGCTCAGAGGGCAACCTTTCGGGGGTGGCCAAGCCTTAGAAGAGGTACAAGGCGGTCCAGCAGCCGACGAACAGAGAGTCGTTGGGAGCTGGACTGGCGGCCGCTCAGAGTACTAACCCCCTAACGATGGTGGGGACCCTCACTAACAACCTGGACTCGATTCTCACTATGGAGCAGTATGAGAGCTTCAGGAAGGCTACTTGAAGGGCGATTGATAGAGTGCCCCCAGATCAATGGCCAAAATTCGTAACCTCCTTCTGCAGGGGAGGAGTCTCCGTATTTGTGGCAGCCGACCTAGCGACTAAAGCTTGGCTACTCAAAGCAGTGGTCGGGACAAATCCGCGGGAAGGTGCAGCTCTTAAGGTGGGTAGGGTTGAGTTGCTCCAGAAGATGGTGAGGGCTACGGCGTGGTTCCCGGTTGAGCTGGAAAACCCGTCTGAGGTTCTGCGGCGGCTAGAGTGATTCAACCCCTCACATAAGACAGCGTTCTGGCGAACCGTCAGGTACGATAGGACTCAGAAAGAGGACACAGAAAGAGGCACCAGGAATCTCCTAGTTGTGCAGATTCGTTAGTCTCAGACGATGGCTGTTGCGGTTCTCAACAGCAGGAGCTTCTATCAGTTTGGACAAGTCAACCTTAGGGTTGCCGGAAAGGGACAGAAGTCTTTTTTGTTAGAGGGACCCCAAGGCGGCCAAACCAAGGGCCTGCATACTAGCGAAGGGAGTAAACGCTGTCCCACTGCTTGAGCTATGTTCGCGAGACCTGATGGTGATAGCCACGGATCTCAAAGGAATAGAAAGGCTTGTTCCATGATCGGCTTATTTTCCTTACGACAGCGACACCAACCCACCAGTGGAGGTATGTACAATGTACACTGGTGGAATATTGCAAGGACGGGGGTATTCCTCTTCTGCTGGAATGCGATGTTAACTCCCACCATACTTTGTGAGGCAGCACGGACATCAGCTCAAGAGGTAATGACCTACTGGAGTACATAATCACGACTGATTTAGATATTCTTAACACGGGAAGCTTCCCGACGTTCCGTAACTCCGTCAGGTAGGAAGTCATCAACATCACTCTCTATATCCATAGTTTCAGAGATAATATCAAGAAGTGGAGAGTTTCCAATGAACCCATTTTCTCAGATCACTCACAGATAGATTTCATGTTGAAATCCATTGTACCCGCTGGCCCTAAATGGATCAGATATCCAAGAAGAACCCCGATCCGTGAAAGGCATTGACTCACGATAATTGAGCACCTTGGTTCTTGAGAGGTCAGGGGACTCATGATAATCAATCACCCCATTCCATGAGAGGCAAGGGGACTCACGCCTATTAAGCGACCCATGAAACGGGTTCACAATCGTACTGTAACCTCCACGTGGTGGGCCCTGGGAACTACAATTACTGAAGGCTGACTATAGGCGCTGAAACAGACAAGGGAACTATTTCAGTACATATATCACACAGATTGTGAAATTTCGAACTCCTAACTGGGTGCCAGCTAAATTCGGAAGCACCCAAATTTTTTTTGGTGATAGTCGTTGCTCTACATACCCATTTCACAATGTACAGCATCCGGTGTACGGTGCATCCACGGTTTTTATTTTTTCTAACTATGTTCTACCTGTCCGATCCCTTTTGGGATCGAATATGTTTGAGGACATGAATTGCACATTTTTTTGGTTAAAGATGTAATGAATAAATGTCTTTGTAAAAGACATTAATTGAAGGGAAAGAAGAAAACTGATTTTACAGTTTCACTAATTGAAACATACTCTCTTGCAGTGATAAGATTCTAAGTTGTGAGAAGTATATTATTCCTTAATTATTTATATTCTCAAATGCATATACTATACAAGAAAATAATTATATTCCTTTCATTATAAGGGCCCAGAGACTGTTGAAAGAGGGTTATAACAAGTAAGACAGAATACTAAAAGAAGCAGCCAATCAAATAGGGTTTTTTTTGGTGGACGAAATTATTGGTCAATATGTAAATCTACATAATATATAAATTAAAACTTCATACTCTTTACTATTATGTCAAAATAAGTGTGTTTATTCTGTTAAATTTATTATGAAAAAACTGGTGTTATAGTAATGTCAGAATAATAAAATCTGTAACGTGAAAATATTAATAAAGACGATGCATGCTGAGAATATTAATTTTTATTAACTCACATAGTTTTTTTCATTTTTTATTATGGAATGATAATTTTTGATCTACTGATATGAAACCAAAATGGCTCTTATTCCTAGCTTATTCTTATCAATTAAGCTGCAGAAAAAATTAATACGTTCTGGGATTGTCAGGAAATGTTTATAAAAAATCCAAATTGACGGTAAGAAATAAGAATACATCAGAATTAATTTTATTTGGAGTTCTTCAAACATAAAAAATCTTAATATGAAAATCTGAATATTTTTAATGGAAAAATAAAAAATGCAAACCATTTAAAATTAATAAATAATTGTGAAGCTAAAGTGCAAAACAGTTCAATTTTAAACACTAATAATTGCAAATAACCTAATTCATATTGTTCAAATGAGGAATTATTTTTATTTTTAATCCAATAATTGTGAACCATTCTAATGTCAAATTGAGCTACATATTGTAAATGCTTTGAAAATTTTTCAATTCGAACTACTTTGAACTACAAATTTTCAACTTCTCACAGTGAAATCTAAACATTGTTTTCTAAACCTCCATTTTCTTGTTAAATATGGTGTTAACAATTTTCGGCAATTTCCAAAATTATTTTCATAATTTCGAAATAGATTTGACACTTGTGTCATCAATCTAAAATAAAACTATGATCCTATCCCAACACCAAGGATATCAATGGATTCCTCTCGGAAATATCTTCAGGTGTTTTTGTCGTTTCACGAAAAAATGATTTTGGAATTGGAACTTTTTTGTTGTTGAATTTTTTGAATTGAATCTTTGCTTATTTTTGAAATTTAGTACCAAACTTAAAAGGCGTTTCCTTTTCTTCTCAGTTAACTCGACCTGAAACTTGGCAGAATTGAGCACAAATCCTTATAGAAACTTACTTCCCACTGATGGTTGTCTCTGACATAAAATTTCATCTGAATATATAACAGATACTAATCCTCTTGATCATAACTGGTGTGCGACTGGCTTTGTTATGTTTATATTTCTAGTTGCAAATTTTATCATTTGATTGAAAATTCAACTGGAATCTTTCATTCATCATTTTAGTTCATCTCTTTTATTGAAAATTTAGCTATTTTATTGAAATCCTTTTTTTTGGGGTAAAATCAATTTTTTAAGATAATAGCGTGACTTACACATTCTTGTTTCTTAATAGAAAATATAATAACAGAAATGACGGACAGAATAATAGAAAATCATTCAAAAATTTCCCGCGATTCTTAGATATCACTAACTAAATTTAGATGTGAAAGCTTGTTTTTATCGGATTACAGCAGGATTTTTTAAAAATATTTTTAAAGAACTAGCATCATCAATTGCACGCTACGTTTGTGTGGTAGGTGTGAGTGGAGTGTGAGAGTGGAAGCCGAGGAGGTGAGTAGGGTTGTGTGGGGTCAATTAGGGAGATAAAAAGTAATGTTGAGCGTAGGGGTGAGGTGGAATTTAATTAAATTGAGAAAGTGAGGTTAGGTTAGCAAGGAATCGGGGGAGTTTGTGTACCTTGGACAGTGGCAATAGAGACAGCACTATGCAGAGACATCTGTTGATTGCGGAGGGTACTGCATGGAGAGGTCCCAGTTACCGGTGGCAGAGCAAGAGGTGGGCAGTGAGAGTACTGGTAGTGACATTGACGGGGAGGAAATTTTCCACGTCCCACGACGGCCAACAGCGCGTGGTTCGGTGTCGAGTGGCGCTTCGGCGAGAGAGAGAAAACGGAACGGTGGGAACGAGGGTAGCGAGAAGGCGAGGGAGAGAGCGTCGAGCGCAAGTGACGGGGAGGATCTAGTAGTAGAATTAGTAGGCCACCCTCAACCCCCAAATGGAGGGAAATGTGGAGAAGGAGGCTCTCGCGATGCTGATAGGCGAGATCAGGGGGCTGAGGGAGGACGTAAGGGGGACTAAAGAGCAGATGGAAGGCATAAGGGAGGACTTGAAAATTGGAGATGAGAAATGGGAAAAGGAGATGAAAGAGATGAGGGAGAGATTAGAAGGTTTAGAGAGGGAAAGGAAAGAAAAAGAAGTTAAAATAAAGCAGATGGAAGAGGAAATTAGGGTGTGGAAGGAAAGGACGGAAAAAAGGCTTGAGAAGATGGAGGGCAGGACGGAAATGGAAGTAGGAGACGGATGAGGGGGGAGCGAGATCAAAGGTATTTGGGAGAGGGTAGAAAATATGATGGAAGAGAAAGTGGGGGACCGTAGGAGTGAGAAGGAGGAGAGGGCGGATGGGGAAGGTTGAGGGTAATGGATTTAAGAATGGAGAGACAAGAGAAGGCAGAAAGGAGGAATAATATTGTGATAGAAGGGTTGAAGCTAAAGAGCGGAGAAAAAAGAGAGGGTGTGGTAGCGCTGCTACAGAGTATAGGGTGATTTAAAGGCAGGGTAGGGGAAGTTAGGTTGGAGTGGAGAAAGGACAAGGAAGTGGCGGTTCTGGAGTTGGAGAGCTGGGAAGAAAATTCGGGGGTAATGCGAAATAAGAATAGGATGAAGGAAAAGGGCGTTTTCATCGAACACGATTTAACGAGAAAGGAAAGGGATGTGCAGAGAATGCTGAACGGCAGCGCGAGGGGAGAGAGGAGTGAAGGGAGATCGGCAAAGGTAGGATATTGGAATATAAAAGTAGACGAGAAAATGTGGGTGTGAGATAAGGAGAAAGCGGTGTTGAAGGAAGTGTAGGGGAATTCGTTTCTTAGGAAGTAGGGGGTGGGGGTAATGCAGGGTAGAGGACTAGTAAAGGTGCTGTACTGGAACGTAGCAGGGATAAATAAGAAGGATGAGGAGTTCTGGAGGTATATCCAGGAATTTGATGTTGCGGGACTAGTAGAGACGTAGGTAGAAAGAAAGGAATGGTATAGAATAGAGCCAAAGCTGCCAAGGCGGTGACGGGTGAAGAAGAAAGGAAGGGCTAGTGAGGGAATTATAACGGGGGTTAGAGATGGATTGGACCCTGTGGTTGGCAAGGAACACGCCTAGTTATATTTTCAGGAGGGAGACGGGGAGAACGATTGTAGGGATTCTAGCAGGGAACCGGCCTTGTAAATATGAGGAGAAATTTTTGGAAGAGGGGGGAAGTAGGCTGGTTAGGGAGTGTTGGTGGCAAAAGGAGAACAGGAGAGGGGTTGGGAAGATGGAAGTTGAGAGGGAAAGGTACTTCAGAACGTCTGGACTGCAGATAGATGAAGTGAGAACGATGCACGTTTAACGGGAACTATGAGTGAATTATGCCAAGGGAAAGAGCGTCATATTTATGTGAGAAAGAAGAGAAACGAAGTCAGGAGCTTATAGCGAGGATAAGGTGTGGGTGCATGGAAGCTTTTAATAGGTTCTGGCTCTCTCGGCAGAAGAGAATGTGTGTGAACCGCAGCTTTATGCTCCTCTTTGCCGCATCGCCAGCATGATTTGGTCCTATCTGGACCCTCGCAGTTCGCTGTCATGTGGCCGAAGTCTAGGCAGCGGTAGCACCTTATTGCCTCCATCTTCTTATGCACACGGCAGGATACCCACCCCACCTTGTGTTGTCCATTGCGCACCAGACTGATAGCGAGATCTTCTGCCAGCTCCACGAAAGCCTTCAGATTGCCTCTGAAGGGTCTTTTCGTGAGGCTGACCCTGATGACACCAACCAACTTGCCGAAATGTTCCCGAACGTCTTCCTCTACTTCTTCTGCATCTGTCGTCGTATCCAGGTCCAGAATCTCGACCTCGATGCGTGGGACAAGCTCACGTATGCTACCCCCTCCCCAACCGCCACCTTGATGGCAGCCGACAGCTCAGCTCTACCCTTGGATGCAGGTCTAGTTTGCCTGACCCCCTTGATTTTTACGCCGAAGGCGTCAGGTATCACCGTCTTCTTAAGGTCCTTGAGGACCATCGCGTAGCTAAGTCCCTCTGTTGGTTTGATAAAAACCGCCTCGGTTCTAGCTCACATCTACCTCTCGTTCCGTTTTGGCTCAGACTCTTGATTTTTTTTCACCTTTTTCGGTGTCGAGGTCGTTGGCGCTGGAGCGTTACGTATCCTCGGCTTTTTGCTTCTCGGCTCGGAAGGACTCATCTCTACTGGACTACGGGTAGGCTCCCTCTTTCGCTTTCTATCACGGGTAGTGGAAGCTGCCACGGCTTTCTCAGTCTGAGTGCAGCTTTTGCCTGTCTTCTTCTTCTTCGCCTTCTCCTTTCGTATCATGGCTCTCGTTCTGGCAGTTCGTCCAACGATCTCGGTCAGATCCCTATGAAGCCCTCCGGTTATTATAGAGTGATCGCGCAGTTCCTTCATGAGCCGCTCCGCTCGTTCCAGCCCATCCCTAATTGGCAGCCACATATTTCCTCTTTGTGCTGCTGAAGTACACCATTTCTTTTATGGTGCCTTGTAACTCTTTAAAGAGTGCATACGAGTTTGGCATCCGTTTCTGCGATGTCAACCTTGTTCATCGGTACTTCCACCTCCTCCGTCACGTCCAAAGGACGACCCAGCTCCTTGTAGACGCTCCTATCAAAGTACGATTGGTTCCCCAAAAAATCCATGGAACCGGCGGGGAGGTTTCTATTCCCTTGGGGTATTGTGTTTTTGTCGTACCCGCTCATAGCTGGTTTCTTGTTCGGGGTTCCTTCCCCTAGCTGGATTTGTCCAGCCTAGGTATTTGATTTTCCCGGTACCACCCATTTTTGGGAGGCGTTCCACTATTCGCAACCTGAGTTTTTATAATATTCCATACAAATTGTTTCAGAAATAAAAAAAATAATTGATGAACTTGTTTAACAAAATTCCTGATATCCACAAATGCGTGAACTTAGACTTTTTTTGAATTTTTGCATTGTGCTTTTGTGAATTTTTCCGATAAAATTTAGCATGCAATAAAACTCTCTGGCTCTAAAAAATACACGTGTACACAAAAATATAACTTAATACTTTAATACTATATAAATAAAGAGAAATATATATTGTAACACACTTCTTTCAATTTCTTGATAAAGACGGTAGTGCTCTCAGAAGAAAATACAAAAATTATTAAGGTGCGTGTTATGAATACTGTAAATAATAATTCATTTTACTATATACAGAAAACCTGCCCACAGTAGAGAATGAAACATGTAGTAGATAATTATGAATTTTAAATAATTATGTATATCGAGACGTTATGGAAAATGAAAATTTTGGTTGCAGATTGCTCCAAATTATCTGAAGCTAATACTACTTTCTCCGACTTTCTCAAATGACTTTCTATTTTGAAAATCAATATTTTAAGGAAATTTGAAACGATTTTAAATTTCATAAGAAATTCTAAAATTCCTGAATATTATTTAAACTGCTTTGAAATTTACCTAAAAGTTGGTAAAAGTTTATCAAATAAAAAATTTGCCTACGAATTTTCTAGATACTTTTCCGCTATCTGAGATCTTCAAAAATATTTTTGAATTTTCTCAAGTATTTTAGAAACATTATGTTTATGTAACTTAACAAAAAATTCAAACAATAATTAGTTATTCGAAATTACTATTTTGTATTAAAAATGATTTCCACCCGCAAATTATAATTTGGTTTAATTTTTGTTCCGTCTTGTCTGGAGAATCTTTTTTTGGTTGGAAATTCAACTATTCTATTTGAAATTTGTCTTTTTGGCCCAAAAATTCAACTCTTGGTAGAAATGCTACGTTCACACATTAGACTATTCTGGTGAAAATTTGTCTTTTTAGATGGATTCAACTCTTTTTATTTCACTTCCTTGGTTGAGAATTCATCATTTTAGTTAAAAGTTGTGTAACAATTTGAATTGGAAAAAAAATTTCGATTGAAATATCAACTTGAAAATTTATAGTCGAGATCTTTTAAATTGAAAATTCATCTCTTTTAAAAAAAAAATCAGCTTTTTTGATTTAAAATTCAAAAATTTTTGCTGTTGCAATGCAAATGATGTATTACATTTTTCTTTAGGAATCCATATTTTTTGGTTAAAAATTCATCTACTTGGTTGAAAATTGATTTTTTGGTTGAAACTTTGATTTGAGGATCTTAAAATCTTCAAAACAGTTTTTAAATTTTTGAAGAATCTTAGGAAAATTATATTGATTTGAATAAAGAAATAAATGTCAAAAAGTAAATTTTATTTTCAAAATCCTTCAGAAATTATTTTTGCCCTCAAATGGAAAAATGTCACATGACTGACCCATAATTCGTTGCGGTTTGAGCGCGCCTAGGGCGCGCGTCTGTTGGTTATTGCGCTTCGAGCTCGATAATATATTAAGCTCACGCTTTGCGCTCGAAAATGTATTTTCCTCGCGCAAAGCGCTCGGTCAGTGTACTTCCCCCACATTTTTGCAGAGGTTTTTTAAAATCAAAGGTCAAACCATCGATAACTGAAATTTAGTGATTATGATTTTTTTTTTAAAGCTCCTTCGGCTCTAAAGAACAAATTCTTGCACGTGTCTTGTGAGGGAAAAGAATTTAAAGCAAATTTTGAGATATAATTCAAAAACAGTTTTATCATTGAATATTTTACTGTACCTTGTGTCTTTTATCTCAAAATTTAATTGGTTAATTTTGTGTGTCATTTTTCATGATTGAAACAAAAACTACGCATCCTATCAAAGAATGATTTATTACGAAGTAGCTTTTTTCTTGGTAAATAACTTTTTTTCTCCTTATTTTGTTTGTAGCTTGTGTCCTTTGTCAAAAAATTTAACTTTTTTTATGTACTTTTTTCACAAACAAAACGAAAATTACGCGTCCTATGAAAAATGATCAACAACAAATTTGTAGATCTGAAACTTGAATTTTCGACTTTTAAAAGAAATTTCAAAAGGTTGTACGATAATATTGTTGTTTAGCTTAAAATTTTTATTTCCGTTTGTTTTTCGAATCTTGACAATGCTAAAACACTGATATGGTTTACAAAAGAAAAAAGTTGATGACTATTTGACAAGACCACTTTATCCTTATGTATTTTGACGTGCTGAATATGAATCCGAGGTCTATTTACCTCCATCGCGTCAGGTTCAAGGTCATTTCAAGGTTAAATACAGAAAAGCCGTGCCATAAACTTCAAAAAACTTTTGCATACCTTTTTGGGGTCGCTGAATCGAAATCCAAGGTCCATTCACCTCCACCGCATCAGGTTTAAGGGTATTTCAAGGTCAAATACAGGAAAAGCCGTGAAATAAACTTCAAAAACCTTCTTGGGGTTGCTGAATTCGAATCCGTTGTTCGTTTGTTCCCTGAAGGTCAGTTTAAGGTCACTTCAGAATCTGATGAACCAGATCCTCGCTCGTTCCACTTCTAAGCTGTGTCTTCAACGGTTTCAAGTCGGTATTCTCACTCGCTTGCTGGAGTTCACCAGCGACACATCTTTTGGATTCAATTTGCTAAACTCAGAGTACCCCGCACGCTTCACATTAAAATCCGGCCCCTTAAAAATTGGCTGAAATTGCAATATAACATAGCTCAAAGCTTCTTGATAAAAAAAAATCCTGATGGGTAACAGTCCAAAAAATCAAAAGTTTTCAAGATAGGTGGGGTTGAACGCGAAAAATATGACCACAAGCGAATCTAATGTCCCGCTTGAAACTTGAAGATGAGGTGCAGATTATTCAATAAAATATTACAATATGCGTGAGTGTCTTATGTTTCATAATTGCATATAATTCACAAAACAAATGACAATGTGACCAAGCTTCTTATGTTTTAGAACAGCATGGAATTCAGAAAAAAATGACAATGTGAGTGAGCGTCTCATGTTTTAGAACTGCATGAAATTCAGAAACAAATGACAATGTGCGTGATCGCTTTCTGTTTTAAAATCGCATAGATCGATAGAATCGCGTTCAACACTACCTATCTCGAAAACTTTTGATTTTTTGGACTGGTACCTATTAGGATTTTTTGATCGGGAGGCTTTGAGATATGTTATATTGCAATTTCAGCCAATTTGTCAGTGGCCGAATTTTAATGTGAAGTGTGCAGGGTACTCTGAGTTTATCAAATAGAATCCAAAAGATGTGTCGCTGGTGAACTCCACCAACAGAGTTAGAATACCGACTTGAAAACGTTGAAGGCGCAACTAAGAAGTGGAGCGAGCGAGGATCTGGTTCATCAGATTTTGAAATGACCTCAAACTGACCTTCAGGGATCAGACGAACAACGGATTCAGAATCAGCAACCCCAAAAAGGTTGTTGAAGTTTATTTCACGGCTTTTCCTGTATTTGACCTTGAAATGACCTTGAACCTGACGCTGTGGAGGTAAATGGACCTCGGATTCATATTCAGCGCGTCAAAATACATAAGGATAAAGTGGTCTTGTCAAATAGTCATCACTTTTTTTTTTGTAAACCAGTACAGTGTAATTTTACTTTCATCGAAAAGGCAAACTGTTTGAAATCCCATGTACTACAAATGGCACTTCATTAAATTCAAAAAATGCTCTAACTTTTTGAATTTGCATCCAAAATAGCTGACTGATATACTTGTTCTTTCCTTCAAGGTCTTAAAAGATTTTGTTGTAGTCCAATTCAATCAGATTATTTTTTCGGAAGTTATCGTGCCTGCAGACAGACTATAGACTACAGAACAGACGGACGGACAGAAAGACACCTTCCTAAAAATCAAGTTTTCTGACTCAGGAGGTCTCAAAACGTGGAGATTCGATGAAAACCGAATAAGTCAAATTTACATAAAACCAATACTTTGTCATTAGGATAAAAATGTAAAAATCAGAAATAATGTTTGACTGGCAGTCAAGCACTTGTCATGGCAGTCACCAACTCCCGAAAGTGCTGAACCCTGTGCTAGGCGGACGAATGATGATGCTTGTTTTTTATAAAAAAAATTTCAGATCCTGAGTTTACTGGTATCGCCATTATCGAGCAGTTTTACTAGCGATAAAAAATCTTCGACGATGACGCACTTTATTGTTGTTCAATTAACTTTCATCGCTTGTGAGTAATTTATTGTTTATAATCAATTACTTATTAGATAGGTTTGCAAGATGTAAACTAATATGTGCACAGTAGATTTAATGCGTTCACGATGATTCATTATGATAAATTAAAAGTTTAAATTTTGAAGCTTATTCAGGTTTCAACCGTGTGCCAAACTATGAATGTTTCCGACGTTTCGTGAACATTGCAGTTCAGTTCTTCAGGGCTGAGCTGAAACTGAAGTTTCAGGTTATGTTGTTCTTATATATGTATTCCCTGCGATGCCTGTGATTGGCCAGAGCGCCCCATGGTGGGGACTGGTCGAACTTGATTGGTCAATAAAGTCTTTCTCGGAAAACCCGGGAGAACGGAGAGCCAAATCGGATTGGTATTATATCCACTGTCCCTATTGATGTTATTAGGATGTTTTAAGATTGAAATTGCTTCTCTATGTTTTCCTGGGAAAATATTGTACGTTTCTGCGATGATGGTTGTTTTGTCAAATAAGATGCTATGTCCTGTTCTGACATGATGCTCAGCTAGTGCTGATTGCGTGAAATGTTTTCGTCTAACATTACTCTCATGTTTCTTTACACTTTGACTCACAGCCATCCCGGTTTCTCCAATATAGGCTTTGTCACAAGAACCAGGGATTTCATATACTCCCGGATCACTGAAAGGTGCCATTTTCATCTTTAGGGTTGTTTAGAAGTTGTTCTATTTTCGCAGGTGGCTCGAATATAGTTTGGATGTTGTGTTTGATGATAATTCTTCCAATTTGCGTGCTAGATTGTAAAAAAACTAAAAAGAACAAAAAAACTAAATCCTTTTACAGGAAATTCTATCACACGCATACAAAACTCTTTTGACTTCATCAGAAAGATACAACAGATTCACATTCAACCCCAATACATCCTAGTAAGTTTCGAAGTAGTATCTCTCTTTTAGTAAGTACCAATCTTTGATACAATCGATATTATTAAATCATTTGCAAACTTCCCCTCAAATCTCACTCCTTTTATAGAACACTATCTGACTAATACCTACTTCTCTTTAAATAACCAATTCTACGAACAAACTTCAGGAGCAGCAATGGGATCGCCAATCTCACCTGTAATAGCCAACTTCTTCATGGAAAATCTAGAAACTAAAAACTTTAACAAATCCAAGCTTAAACCGAAATTTTGGTGTCGTTAGGTTGACGACATGTTTTCCATCTGGGATCATGGACTGGATGAACTACACAAGTTCTTTAATTTCATCAATCAGTTAAACCCTAACATCAAGTTCACCATGGAAATTGAACCAAACAAAAAATTTCCTTTCTTGGATGTACTAGTTTATAAAAGATCTGATATCACAAAAAAATCCTAATACAAAACGATTACACAAAAAACCAATTAATAAAACAGTAAGAAAATACACTCAAAAAAACAAGTCAACACAACCTACTAAGGAAAGAGAGAGAAAAACGGGCACCATTCTACTCTACATTCAAGGTATTACAGAACAAACAGGAAGAATTCTCAACAAACAGAACATCCAAACTATATTTAAGCCACCTGCGAAAATAGGACAAATTCTAAACAACCCTGAAGATAAAAAGGCACCTTCCAGTGATCAGGGAGTATATAAAATCCCTTGTTCTTGTGGCAAAGTCTATATTGGAGAAACAGGGAGGGCTGTGAGCCAACGTGTTAAGGAACATGAGAGTAACCTAAGGCTAAAAAATTTCACGCAATCAGCACTAGCTGAGCATCATATCGGAACAGGACACAGTATTTTATTTGACAAAACAACCGTTATCGCAAAAACGTTCAATGAATTCCCAAGAAAACATAGAGAAGCAATCAAAATCTTGAAACACCCTAATTACATCAATAGGGCCAATGGATATAATACCAATCCGATTTGGCTCTCCGTGCTCCCGGGTTCATTGAAAAAGACTTGATTGGCCAATCAAGTTCGACCAGTCCCCACCATGGGGCGCTCTGGCCAATCACAGGCATCGTAGAGCATACATATATATAAGAACAACATAACCTGAAACTTCAGTTTCAGGCTAGCCGTGGAGAAGTGAACTGCAATGTTTACGAAACTTCGGAAACATTAATATTTTCGCACACGATTGAAATCTGACAAAGCTTTGAAATTTATAAGATTTGCACATTGTAGGTTACTCAACCTACGTCTCGGCCCAACTCTACAAACCAGTTGGATATGTCGCAATAAAACAAAAATTGAAATTATCTCTGGAAGAACTGTACATACAATGTGAAAAAAGAGGAGTACTTGACGAGATGGTTGACAATCATAGTTTGGCTGTCAAACTCGCACATATTTTGGCACGAGACTTAGTGAAGGTTGCAAAAAAAAAGAAACCGATAAATGACCTTGTTTGGGACAAACTTATTACCTATCGTTTACTTAGAAATCCTCATATTCAAGCCATGTGGAGACATCGCGTTGTTACAATAAATAAATGTCTCAGTGAAAGACATCAATTAAAGGGAAAGAAGAAAAATGATTTTACAATTTTACTAACTGAAGCATACGCCCTTGCAGTGACAAGATTGTAAGTTGGGAGAAGCATATTGTTACCTAATTATTCATATTTTCAGATGCATATAATACACAAGGCTATAATAATTATTTGTTATTACTAGAGCCCAGAGGAAGTTGAAATATGTCTATAATGATTAATACAGAACTTGACTCAGAGAAGATGTCAATTGAATAGTTTTTTTTTGTGGTGGGAAATATTGGTCAATATATAATTCTACATCGTATATAAGTGTATACATTATATTTTTCACTCTCATGTCGGAATAAAAATTGTTATTGTTTTGTTCCATTTGTTATCAAAAACTGATTTTATAATAATCTGAGCATATATGATAACCTTAATATGAAGATATTAATAAAAAACGATGTATGCACTTGAATTTACTAGGGATATTCATTTTTAGTAAGGTTAATAGTTTATAGTTTGTTGTCGATGGAAGGAAGGTTTAGTTACAAACCTTAAAAAAAAATTATGACCTGTTTTTCAAACAATTCCCAATTCCTGCCGAATTCCTGCGCTTGATATTTTTCAGCATAGCTGCATTTAAGTTTTTTAATTATTAAATGATTATGACTTTGAAGTGGAAACAGTTTTACAATAACATTTGCGAAAATTTTCTTCGTGATATTCGTAATCAGCGCATTAAAATGTATTGATATAAGTATCTCAAAAAAAATTCTTGAGAAATTCTTAATTTCTAACCAAGTTGTGAGTTTGAAAATTTTTAGAATTGTTGCTTTCAAATTCTGTGCATCTTTCCGGTAAAATTTAGTACACAATAGAACATTTTGTCTCTAAGAAAAGTGTGTTCACAAACAAATGTTATAAAATAAAACGGTATCCCTGTAAAAAATCTATGCGTACCGAAAAATGTTTCTTGATTTGTGTCGAAACTAAAAATTGTTCCTTAATACCTTCTGGCATTCTCGATAAGTTTAGCGGTTTTTATATTGTTTTTACATTATTCGATATGAAAGTTTTTCGAAATATATCAATTTTATTAACTTGTTTTTGAAAATTTCCTAATATCCATGAAAGGCGTAAGCTCAAGCATTCTTGAAATTTCTGCTTTGGAGACATGTGCTCTTTCCTAAAAAAATTGGGTTTACAATGAAACGGTGTGCCTTTAAAAATATATGAATGCTAAACAATTTTTCTTAATATCTTTTGGTATTCTTAAAAGTTTAAGCGAGTCTGGCATTATATTAAGATCATTTATATGCAAGGTTTAAGAAATATCCAAAATTATGAACTTGCGTTAAAAAGATTCCTAATCGCTACCGAATTGAAATTTAGTATAGACAAAATTCTATGTCACTAAAAATTAATGGAAAGTAGAAAAAGATTTCTCCGCATCTTTTGGCGTTCAAACAAAAATTTAAGAGCTGTTTGTATTATTTTAAAATTTTCCGATATACGAGGATTGAAAAATATACAAAGTTAATGAACTTGTTTTTTAGACATTCCTAATCTCTACCAAAGTCGTAAGTTTGAGTATTAAAAAAATTTCTTCATTCCAGCTCTGTGCTCTATCCTATAAAATTTAGTATGCAGTAAAACTATATGCTTCTCAAAATGTGTGTAAACTGAAATACTTTTCTTAACATTTTCCTGCGTTCTTGAGAAGTTTCAGTGATTTTTCTATTATTTTTGCATTATTCGATATGCAAGGTTTCAATAATATACAAAATTTATGAATTTGTTCGAAAAAAATTCCTAATCTCTACCAAAGTCGTGAGCTCAAAATTTAAAAAATTTCAGCATTGCAGCTCTGTGTTGTTTCCCATAAAATGTAGTATGCAATGAAACCATATGCTTCTAAACATGTGAGGAAATTGAAATATTTCAGAGATAATCTTTTATATCTTCTGGCATTCTTGGAAAGTTTGAGTAATTTTTCTATCATTCTCACATTATCATTGGATTTCACTTTGACTTTCGAATATGTGCAGGGTATTATGAACATTGAGGGATGCTAACCCTATGTTCAAGGGAGCAAAAACTAATTTTTTTTTTCTTAAATTTGGTCGTCATAAAAATTGACAATTTTATGAAATCTGCGAAAAAATTATACTGTTATAAAGCTGAAAGCAAATTGATTTTGACGTATTTCAGCCTTTTTGTGGGAAAAATCTCTAATGGGTAAACTACCCCTCTATTCAATTTTTTGAATAAATTCCACAGAAAAACAATTTCAGTTTTTTTTTTGGAATCCGATAATGAGACACTTTAGTTACGCACTTAAATATTGTTATCAAAATGCAGAAAAGGTGGAATTCGCCTTTCTAAAAGGGTAAACTACCCTTACGTTAGTTCCAATTTTAAATTCCATGCAATGCTTATTATTATTTGCAATAAATACTTAAATTGATACGCAAAACTAATTTGTGTTGAGTATTATTCTAATGCAGCACTCGATAGTTCAAGGGGGTGGAAACAACCCTTAAATATCACCCCAAAAAATAATTAAAAAGTTTGTTTATAATAGCAACATTTTAGAAAAGATTCAAGTAAGTCTAAGGGACATTTTAAAGTTTTGAAGATATTCAAAAATAAAAGCTTTAAAAGATTTCGAATAATTATAAGAGAAGATTTATGAAAATTTCTAACAAAAATTTCAGAAGCTTTTTCAGAATTTGATAGGTTTCCAGACTGTGAAACAAAATTTTTCAAGATTCCTGGGAATATTTTAAACGTTAATTTTGAAAATTAATCTACAAAGAAAATTTGAAACGATTCAATACAATTTCGAAAGATTTCGAAAAATGTCAAAAAAATTATTTTGGAAGATAGTAGGGAAATTGTTTAAAACGTAGAAGGCTTCAAAATTTTAGGAAGATTTCGAAATTTACCTAAAGTAGGTAAAATTCTATCAAATGAAAAAATTCGCCTACAGATTTTCTAGATACTTTTCCGATATCTGAAATCTTAAAAAATATTCCCGAATTTTCTCAACAATTTTAGAAGAATTATATTTATATAACATTGAAAATAAATAAACAAATAATCTTCGGAAATAAATATTTATGTGAAATTATCATTTCGTATCAAACATTATTTTTTCCCTTTTTTGGTTGAAAAATCTCGTATTTTGTTTAAAATTGGCCTTTTTTGTTTGAAAAGTCATCTCTTTTGGCAGAAATTTTATCTTTGGTTAAAAATTAATCTGCTTCAGTTGCGCATTCAACGATTTTTGTGAAAATTCGTCTTTTTGGTGGAATTGAACTTTTTATTTCACTTTTTTCTAAACTTCAACTACTTGTTCAAAATTTGAACTAATTTGTTAAAAAGTAATTATTTTGATTAAAGATTTATCATTTTAGTTGAAAATTATCTCGTTGGTTGAAAATTAGTTTTTTTTTTGTAGAAAATTAATCTTCTCGGTAGAAAATTCATCTATTTGATTGAAAATTTAACTATTTGGTTGAAAATAAACTCTTTCCATAAAAATTAATATTTTAGAGTTAAAAAACGCAATTGGTCTGTAGAAAATTCATCTCTATTGGTAAAAATTTCATATTTTTTTAAGAGCAACTTAAACTGCATGTGTACAAAGGAATAAAAAAAATTGCAATTGGAAAAAAAATCTTGCACAATTTAGGAAATTTCTATAAAAGGCACTTTATACAACTGTCAAATATAATGATTTTGAAATTTAGGAATTTTAATTTAAAATTTCTTTATTATGTTTATAAAGAGATTCCATTTTAGAAATATTACACGATTAGAATATTAGTCTTTGAGTATGAATGGCAAGAGAAGTATGTCTGTCCGTCCGTATGTATGTCTGTCTGTTTGTATGTATGTATGTCTGTCTGTCTATCTCTCTGTTTGCCTGTTTGCCTGCCTGTATGTCTGTTTGTCTGTTTGTCTGTCTGTCTGTATATATGTCTATATCTCTCTCTGTCTGTCTGTCTGTCTGTCGGTCTGCTTGTCTGTTTTTCTGTCTGTCTGTATGTCCGTCTATCTCTCTGTTTGTCTGTCTGTCTTTCGAAAGATTGATCAGATTGAATTGTGCTTTGTCTGAATTGTCTGGTTGTCTGCATGTATGTATATCTGTCTGTTTGTCTGTTTGTCTGTCTATCTCTCTGTTTGTATGTATGCCTGTTTGTATGTTTGTCTGTTTGTCTGTCTGTATGTCTCTCTATCTCTCTGTTTGACTGTCAGTCTGTTTGTTTGTTTGTCTGTCTGTCTGTCTGTTTGTCTGTCTGTCTTTCGAAAGATTCATCAGATTGAATTGTGCTTTGTCTGAATTGTCTGCATGTCTGTCTGTCTGTTTGTATGTCTGTCTGTATGTCTGTATATCTCTCTGTTTATTTGTATGTCTGTCTGTCGATCTGTCTGTGTGTTTGTCTGTCAGTTTGTCTGTCTTTCTTTCGAAAGATTGATCAGATTGAATTGTGCTTTGTCTGAATTGTCTGTATGTCTGCCTGTCTGTTTGTCTGTTTGTATGTATGTCTGTATGTCTGCATATCTCTCTGTTTGTATGTATGTCTGTCTGTCTGTCTGTCTGTCGGTCTGTCTTCGTGTTTGTCTGTCTGTTTGTCTGTCTGTCTTTCGAAAGATTGATCAGATTGAATTTAGCTTTGGCACATTTTTAAGGCCTAAAAAGAGAGAACGAATTCGTGAAGCAGCTATTTTCGATAAAAATTCAAAAAGTGAGCGTATTTTCAAAATTTTTTTAACCACTTTTTTCAAGATTTAAAAATTCTATGTACGGCTATTCATAGTGGTTGGAAACTTGAACAACTTATCGTAATGACGGTTTTTTTTCTTTCCTCTCCACTTTATTTTGGGCTTGATTTCTCTCTCGAGTAATTTCACATTTAGAATCTTGCCTGAAGTCCTGCCGGCCCTTCTTTCTCGAGCATCTACCTATACGAGTACGTGACTGTTGAACGGTGCGGTTTCGCGATTATTTTTCCTCCCGAAAAAAATGAAGATGGAAGACGAGGGTGGTAGAGAAAA
The DNA here is from genome assembly GCA_932178445.1 of Andricus quercusramuli. Classification (NCBI taxonomy): domain Eukaryota; kingdom Metazoa; phylum Arthropoda; class Insecta; order Hymenoptera; family Cynipidae; genus Andricus; species Andricus quercusramuli. The sequence continues at coordinate 204,831 of CAKNXH010000290.1, read as the reverse complement.
TAACGATGGCATGGTGTGGTCGAGAGGGCCGAACAAGGGAAGGAGGCTGCAAGCACTCCATCATTGAGTGTTTTGCGAAGAACTGAGAGACTGAGAAATGAGGCCGTGTCTCGTAATTTCTTCTGGACGATGGGCAGTAATTTTCAAAATGCTCTTCTCCCATCAACTCTATCCCTATTTTTATTTTTTTTTCTCACAGTTCCAATCCATTTTCTCCATGCCAGAGAGTTCGTCGTCCTAAAGTTAGAGTGCATCATCTTCCTCAACAGCCAAATTCAGAACATGAGGTTCAAAGCTTAGCCATACCAAACTCTATTAACTTTCAAGTATGGTCGTGATTCAATTTGTGCACTTACATAGCCGGTGCGGTCTCACAGACCGCACAGCCATACTTCAAGGATCACCCAAGGTGTCACAGACCGCTTTCAATATTTATATTTAACTGAATAAGTAAAGAAGTTTTTGTTATATAATTTATACAAGTATATTGAAGGGGCATTGGAATAATTGAGGAATTGGTAGAATGTGTAAACATTATTATTATTTTACACCAGTGGTGGAAGAAGGATCTAAAAATCAGAAGGACGGTGCGGTCGAATCATAAACAGGAACACAACGCTGTGACGCTACCGTGGTCGTGCGGTCTGTTGCACCGCACGTCCATACTCAACGGTTGAAGCGCGGCCATTATTAATTATATTGAACAGCGATAATTGTTTAAACTATCTTTTGTCATTATTTAGAGTGATATTCTCTTAGAATAATGGTAGAAAGATGCAGTTTTTTCTAAAATTTTCCACTACTTCTTGTCAACCTTTTAGTTAGAGGGAGATAATAGTAATTTCAAGTTAACGGTTATAATTGTTTAAACAATTGAGCATCATTTTTTATAATATTATCTTTGAATAATGTAGAAAAGTTTCGGCTTTTTCTAAAATTATCAAATTTTTGTCAATATTTCACTTCGAGCGAGGTAATAAAGGTAACTAATGCAAGTTAGAAAAAACTAATTGTTTCAACAAATTATTATTGTTTATAACTATCTTCTATATTTATGCCGGATGGTTGCGGGTTTTTCCAAAATTTTCAATATTTTGTCTATTTTTTGCTTTTAAGTTATGAAAAAATAATAAATAAGCATTAGAGATAATTTTTTTTTAACAATTTCATTCTTTTTTGTGAACATATATTTTTTGAAATAAAAAAGATATTTGAAAAATTCTTCGAATTTTCTATATGGATCATAATAGATGTGAATTTTTCTAATCTTTTTTGGTTGAAAATTTAACTACTTAGTAAAAAGTTGGACTGCTTTGGTAAAATTTTTTTTTCTGGTGTAGAATCATGTCTTTGATTAAAAATATAATTATTTTGTAATTTTTTTGTTTTTAAATAAAAATATTTTTAAGTTGAAATATTATAAGTATTATATTTTTGGTTGAGAATTTATGAAAATTTCCTTTTTTGGTTGAAATATCAACAATTATATTTTTCATTCAAAAATTAGATTTCCTGAATTGAAAATTCATTTTTCTTGGTTGATTTTTTTGTTGAACATTTAATTTTTTTTTAAAGTCAACGTATTTTGGAATTTCAACCCTATTTTGTTTAAAATTTTTTTTTTTTGGATTGAAAATTCAAATATTTTGTTGAAAATTCATCTATTTTCCTATAAAGTTAAACTACTTGGTTAAAATTGATCTAGTTTCATAAAAATTGATTTCTTCCGTTGAATTAATCTCTTTGTTTAATAATTCCACTGTTGGAAATTAAATTGTCTTCTCAAAAAAATTTTTTTTTCAATTGAAAATGTAACTATTTGGTTTTTGGTTGAAGTTTGACCTTCTTTGTTAAAAATAAATTTCGTGTTAAAAATATAGCTATTTTGTAAAAAATTCTTCTTTTTCGCTTGAACATTCACCAAGTTGGTTTAATTTTAAACTCGTGTTGATAATTTGTATTTTTTGTTCAAACATTTATTTTTGTAAATTAAAAATTCAACTTTTTCTTTAAAAAATCGTAATTTTTGGTTGACTTTATCTGCTTTTGATCAAAATTTTTTTTGAGGCAAAAAATCAACAATTATATTTTTTGCTGAGAATTTACATTTTTTGTTGGAGAAGTCAACTGATTGGTTAAAAGTGAAACTACTTTGTTACAAATTTATATCTTTGATTAAAAGTTCCAACTATTTTGTTTAAAATATGTTTTTTTGCGGTTGTAAATTAATTTTTTTAATGAAATTTGAAGTATCTGATTTTTTCAAAATTAATCTTTTTTCTTTAAAGTATTAACTAATGAATGTTATATTTTTCGTTGAGAATTCATATTATTTTTTCGAAAATGGAACTTCTTAAAAGAATGTTGAACTAGTTTTAGAAAAATTAATTTTTTTGGTTGAAAGTTCATCTCTGTGAATTATAATTTAGCTGTTGAAAATTCAACTGTCTTCCAAAAAATTCGTCTTTTTGGATTGAAAATTCTACTATTTTTTTTATAAAAGTTCAAGCATCTTTGTTAAAAATTCAACTATTTTGTTTAAAAGTAATGTTTTTCGACCTAAAATGCTACTGTATCATAAATTTGATTAAAAATTCATGTTTTGTGGTTGAAAAATAATTCTTTACAACTGAAAATTAGAGTATTTGAATTTATCCAAATTCGTATTTTTTCTCTGAATTTGGCTGTTTTTCATTTTTAATTAAAATATTTTTTGTGTAAAATATTAATAATTATATTTTTCGTTGAGCATTCATCTTTTTTACTTGAAAGTTCAACCACTTCTTTAAAATTTGAACTACGTTGTAATTTCCAAAATGCTCTTCTCCCACGAACTGGATCTCTTTTTCCCAATTCCAATCCATTTTCCCAATGGCAAAGAGTACACAAATAAAAGGAAGAATATCGACTTTTTATATTTGTAGTCTGTATCCTTAGTCCTTACTTCAGGATACCCTTCCCTGTTTTTGCTATCGACATTTTCCTCTTGAATACACACATAGAAACTTTCAGAAAAGATTAATCTCCAGAAAAGCATTTTATAGCAGAGATTTGAACCATTTCAGCCCTTTTCTATGCCTATAAAGTAGGGCTAAAGTAGTATGGTGGTCCAAAATTTTTTTTTCGAATTTTTATGGGGATACCCCAGAAATTTGTTCGAATTCACACAAAAATAAATCCATTTTTTTCGGTTTGAAAAAAATGATCTTCAGAGGTGCCGTAGCCCCATGAAGTTTAACATGTATTTCCCATAAGAAAAAAAGACGTTTTTGTAAATCTTATTCAGAATCCTCAATTTTATCTCAATCGAGTTGAAACTCAAAATTTCTTCCCACAATTAGCCATAGAATACGAGTAAAATATAACTTTTCAAATACCAACACCATAAGTCTGTTTTGATAGGGTCCCAAGGAAACCCCATAAGTAAAAAAATGAGTTTTGCGAGTTTTTAGCGCTAATTATGACCTTTTTTACGTTTTTTTTCAGTAAAAATTCTTTCTAGCACATGTTTAAACACGTTTAAACAATTATTTTGTTAACTTGAATTTATTATTACTTCACTCCAAATGAAAATTAGACAAAAAAACAAGAATTAAAAAAACGCATCTTTCTAGAATTATTCAAATATAATATTATTAATAATTGTAATACATTGTTCAAACAATTGATTTTCTTGACTCTAGTCAATTTTCAACTTGATAAAAATTTGACTAGAAGTGAATTTTTTTTAAACTACAATTTTGTAGCATTTTTCTAAGAGAATATCATTGCCATTAATAATGAATTGTTTAAACAATAACTTCTGTCAACATTAATGAACTATGACTTTCTTCTAATGAAAAATTGGACAAGTGGAAAATTTTTGAAAAAACCGCGTCTATCTAACTCCATTCTATGAGAAAATTGCTAAAAACAATAATAAATTGTTTAAACAATTCATGTGAACATCTAATTATTAGTATTAAGTGGTCGTTCATTTGCCAGAAACAATTTTCATTAAAAAAACCACACAAAAATTCATAATTAGCGCGAAAAACTCGCAAAACCCATTTTTCACTTATGGGGTTTCTTTGGGACCCTATAAAACAGACTTATGGTGTTGATATTTAAAAAGTGATATTTTATTTGTATTCTACGGCTAATTGTGAAGAGAAATTTCGAGTTTCAACTCGATTGCGATAATATCGAGGATTCTGAACATGATTTACATAAACTACTTTTCTTCTTATGGGAAATATGTGTTAAACTTCATGGGGCTTGTGCCACCTCTAACTATCATTTTTTTCAATCGAGAAGAAATGAATTTATTTTTGTGTAGATTCGAACAAAGTTCTGGGGTGTCTACATAAAAATTGAAAACAAAATTCAATGCATTTGTGACCACCCTACTAAAGTAGTGCTTCCAAAAGCATGGTGTCTAGGGTGGTCCAAATATTTTTTCCTTGAATTGTCATGCATATCGCAACTCGTGAAATTTATTCATCCGACTTACATGTGTCTGCCACTCAGAGAAATGTCCACTTGTCACAAAAGGATGTTTCTTGACCTAAATGGAATTTCCTTTTGAATTTAAGGCTGAGAGGATTTTCATTTGTCTCAACAGGAATCCTTTTGCGGCAAAAAATTTCCTTATGCGATTCGGATTCAGCGACCCCAAAAACATATAATAAACATGGTCTGACCCAGCCCTATCCGACTTCTAAGTTTTTGCATTTTTTTTTTTTTTTTTGAAAAGGTCGAGGAGGGGGAATCTTCAAAAGACACCCACTGAAGGGTAGTGTCGGATTCGCAAAGTGCGCCTACCGACTAAAACCCCTCCACGCTGGTTACCAACCTTGAGGTTATAAACCAAAGATGAGAAGAGTGGAGAATGGTGGTCCAAGACAATTGAACAGCAAGGACTCTCGCGCTAGAAGCGAAACACGGAGAAAGAAAAGATGGTTAAGATTGCGATGAGACGAGAAGACACGGCCTTCTGAACCGGTCAGAATTTTTACTCGCGTAATTTGCGAGTGAGTTGATGCTGGGGTTTGGGTGACTTTGCACTGAAAGACGAAGGTTTGCGGCGTATGCTTGAGCAGCTAATGAGATGGAAGGAAGTTTGGATTCTGCAAGGATTTGTGTGTTGCGGATGTACCAGGGAATATTCAATGAGGAGCGAAGGAGGCGCATATAAGTCCCTTGGAGCTTAGACAGGCGGTTTGGGGATGCAGATCCCCAGATAGGAATCGCGTAAGTACAAATGCTTCTAATTATTGCGTTAAAGGCACGTGCTTTGGTGGCCTGGGATACGGTATAATTATTAAAGAAAGGTTTGAGCGCTGTAAAAGCTCCAAAGGCTTTATTGCGGGTAGCGGTTATTTGTTGGGACCAGGTGAGTCTCTTGTCAAAAATGACGCTTAGGTATTTTGCAGAATTGCTCCATTCGATCGGAAGAGAGTTGACGAGGAGTTTAGGAGGCGTGCGAACGCGGCGAGAAAAGAAGAGTGCTTCAGATTTAGTTTTGTTAATCTCAAATCTCCATCTGGAGTACCAATCGAGAACAATTGGAGTAAATCTGTTTAAACGAGAGGAACATTGTTTGATAACCTTAGAAGAATGAAGAATAGCAACATCATCAGCGTATTGAGCTGTGAAAACTTTTTCGTCGACAGGAATGTCATAACAGTGGACGTTGAAGAGAGAGGGAGAGAGTTTTGAGCCTTGAGGGACACCGGAAGTGATAGGTTGAGGTTCAGATAAGGATTTTCCAACGCGAGCTCTAATACTTCTGTTGGTCAGGTAGGATTTAATTAATCCGATAAGGTAGTGAGGAAATTTTAAATGAATGAGTTTAAAGATAAGACCGTCGTGCCAAACTCTGTCAAAAGCTTGTTTACAGTCCAGAAGAAGCATGGACGTGTGTCTACCTTTGTTGAGATTATCGGCAATGTATTCAGAAACACGAAGAAGTTGATGTGCTGTTCCATGACGTTTGCGGAACCCGTGCTGGAAGTCAGGTAGGATATTGTTTCGTGAAACAAAGCCGTCGAAACGAGTGAGAATGATGCTTTCAGCTACTATGCTAAGAGAACAGAGTAGGCTGATGGGGCGAAAGCTAGAAGCTGAGCTGAGAGGTTTGCCGGGTTTAGGAAGAAAGATAACTATGGCCTCCTTCCAGGCAGAAGGAAAGTAATGAAACCGCATCATTGCGTTAATAATAGTGCAAATAGCTACAAGATGTTTGCGAGGAAGGATTTTTAGGACTCCGTTACTGATAGTGTCAATACCGGGGGCTTTTCTGTTCCGGAGGGAGCGGATTGTGTCGATGATTTCTTTAGGAGAGGTAGGAAGGAAGTCTTTGTCTGTCACAGTGAAGTCATGTGCAGTCTTAGAGATGTGGTCGTGAAAGGACGTGAATTTGTCGAGGCTAGGGAAGGGGGAACATTGATTTTTTAAGGAGTCTGCAAAAATATTCGCTTTGTCCTCATCAAGGGAGAAGGTTTGGTCGTTTTTGACAAGAGATGGGAGGTGAGATTTCCGGTTGCGAAGAGATTTTATCACTTTCCAGCACCTTTTAGGATTTTGTTCAGCTTCAGCAATATAGGCCTCGAAAGATGAATTGTTGGTGGTCTGAAGAGCGGATGTTAGTTCTTTTGGTAGGGCGTTCAAACGGTGACGATTTTTGGGGTTTCGGAAAGTTTGCCAGAGTTTTCTGGTTTGATTTTTTTTGAAGACAAGATGTCGGATAGCAGAAGAAAGTTTGAGTTTGGGTGGAGGAACGATGTTGGTAGTGGTAGCTAGTTTGACAGAATTTTGGATGTCTTTTGTCAGGGCTTTTGCTGCGTCAATTTCCGCAGTTGATTGGATCTGGGGGGATTTGAAGGGGGAAGTTTCAAGAATGTATTTAAGGTGGAGATAGTCAATTTTAGACTCTTTAGGTGGTGAGAGCTCAGGGTTACCTGTCAACTCCAGGAATACAGGTTTGTGGTTTGAGCTCAGTTTCGGGAGAGACCAGGCATCTTTGTTGATAATTATATTTTTAGTTAGGAAGACATCAAGAATGTCAGGTTGTTGTTTTGAAGAACTAGGGAAGTGGGTGGGTACAGTGGGTGCTTCAATGGTTAAGTTGTGTCGAATGAGAGTTCGCAGGAGAGTTTTGCCTTTGGTGTTGTTTTTGAGGCAACCCCAGGCTTTGTTTTTCGCGTTTAGGTCGCCAGCGATTATGGTGGGAGTTTCGGAGTTGAAGAGTTCCGGTATTTTTGAGATATTATTAATGTGTGGAGGAGAGTAAAGAGATAGAATGCGAAGTGGACCAGATTCAAGAAGGATTTCGACACCTGTTACTTCACAGAGGGATGAATCAGTACTGAAGGGTTTGTGTTGGAGGGAGTTATGAACAAGAATTGCCACACCTCCACCTTTTGATGATGTGCGGTCTTTCCTATATACCGAGAAATTTGGAAAGTAGAGTTTATTTTCCGGCTTTAGGTGGGTCTCGGTTAAGCAAGTAACGTCAATGGCATTTTCTTCAAGAAACAGAGTTAGTTCAACTCTTTTGGAGGCAGAAATACTGTTAGCGTTCCAGGTGAGTAGTGTGAGTTTGTTCTTATGCGTGTCCAGGTGGTAGTACCAAAAAGATCCGACAGAGAGCGCCACTACTGCCTCTACACAGTTTAACAGTATCTGTTATGGGATAATAATGTGAATAACTAAAATAATGTTTTTTTTTCATTACAAAATAAATGTTGAATCTATTACAATAGATACATAGAATTTCAATAATAATTTTTACGAAAAAATTCTGAGGAAATAGTGATAGCGATAGAGAAAATAGTTAAGAATACATATGGTTTTCCACACAGTGTCAAAGTATTATAAAGATTGAATTATTAATAATTAATAATAATGTAATTGCCTGACGGAATAATTTACCTGGAAATATAATTTTAAAATTAATTTACATAATTAAAAAATAATTGATGGTTGGTAATATTAAGTGATATATGTTGTACTCAGACAAATAGATGTAATTGTTTTTAAAAAGGTGTTTTTGTAGGTAGGAGAAATAATTTATTGGTGATAATCTTATTTTTGTTGATAAATAACATCGATAAAATTACTATATTATTTGCAACAATATTATAACTAATCAATCACATTGATAAAAAATTATAATTTTTTATGTTTCATACTTTACCGTAGCAAATATGTAGTGTATTATCAATTCATTTGAAAATTAACAGCATTGTTTTAGATAGTACCCCTGCAATTTTGTTCTCTTCATTAATGGAAACTCACTGAAAATTTTAAAAAGTTTTGATGGTACCTGGAAGTTTTTAACACTTACGAAATTTTTGAAATTTATTTTTTTGCCACCAGATAAGCATCGAATTTTATTTCAGTAAATTTAGTAAGTTAATTTTTTATTTAGTTTGACGATTTGATAAATTTAGAACATATAAAAAAATTAGCAAAGAAACCAGTTTTGAAATTTTATAATTTCCAATTTTTCAAATCTGGTAATTTCAAAATAAATTTACAAACAACCCATTTTCGAAATTTTAGATTGCATGTGTGGTAAATTCGGTAATTTCGAAATTTATAGTTTGGTTGATAAATTTGAAAATTGAAAAAAAATTGGCAAAAAAGTTATTCAAATCTAGAATTTGCTAAATTTAGTAGTTCTAAAGAAAATTTGCAACGATCGGGCTTTTGAAATTTTAGAATTCCAAATTTGGGAAATTTGGTGGCGTTTGAAAATTAAAAGTTCAATTTACACAATTGGTAGCTATGAAATTTTTCTCTTAATGAAAGGAAACTCACTGGAAAATTTTAAAAGTTAAAAAAAAAAGTTTTGGTCGTACCAGGAAGTTTTTAAAACTTGCTAAATTTTAGAAATTTATTTTTTTGGCACTAGATAAATATCGAATTTCATTTTTGTAAATTTAGTAATTTGGTAATTTGAATTTTGGTAATTTGGTAATTTGACAAAAAATACAGTTTTTAAAATTTAGAATTTGTTAAATTTGGTAGTTTTAAAGAAAATTTGCGAAGAACCCATTTTGGAAATTTTAGAATTGCATATGTTGTAACATTGGAAATTTTGAAATTTATGGTTTGGTGGCTTGATAAATTTAGAAATTATAACAAATTTGGCAAAATATACAGTTTTTAAAATTTCGAATTTGTTAAATTTGGTAATTTTAAAGAAAATTTGCAAAGATCCGTCTTTTGAAATTTTAGAATTTCAAATTTGAGAAATTTGGTAATTTCGAAATTTAAAAATTTGGTACATTTGAATTTTTGCAACCAGATAAACATAGCGTTTATGAATAAATTTGTAGGAAATCCAGTTTTTAAAATTTAGAATGTCGAATTTGATAGATTTGGTAATTTCTAAGTTGAAAAATGTAAAATTATGTACAATCAGAAATTTTTTATTCTTTCATTTTAGTTTTTAAAATTTTTTAAATTTAATTTTTAAAATTTATAATTTCAAATCTGCTAAATGTGGTATATTTAAAGGAAATTTGCCAAGATCGCGCTTTTGAAATTTTAGGATTTCAAATTTGGGAAATTTGGTCATTTCAACATTCAAAAATTTGGTACACTTGAATTTTTCAACTAGATAAACATAGCTTTTATAAATAAATTTGCTGGGAATTCAGTTTTGAAATTTTAGAATTTCGAATTTGGTAAATTTGATGATTTTTAAATTCAAAAATGTCAAATTTGGTACATTTAGAAATTTTGTATTTTTTTTAGACCAGACAAACATAAAATCTATAAATAACTTTGTAGGCAATCCTGTTTTAAAATTTAAGAATTTCAAATTTGGTAAATTCGAAATTCAAAAATTTGGTATATTTGAATTTTTGCAACCAGATACACATAGTGTTTATAAATAAATTTTGTAGGGAATGAGTTTAAAAGTTTTAGAATTTCGAATTTGGTAAATTTGGTAAATTGGTAAATTCAAAAATGTCAAATTTGGTACATTTAGAAATTTTGTACTCTTTGTTTGAGACCCGATAAACATAAAATCTATAAATAAATTTGTACGGAATCCAGTTTTGAAATTTTGAATTTCAAATTTAGTAAATTTTTAGTAAATTTTGTAAATTGCGTTCAGATAAACATAAAATGTATGAATAAATTTGTAGGGAATCCAGTTTTGAAATTTGAAATTTGGGAAATTGGGCAATTACGGAATTTAAAAATTTGGTACACTTGCATTTTTGCAACTAGATAAACATAGCGTTTATAAATAATTTGTTAGGAAATTTAGTTTTTAAATTTTTTAATTTCGAATTTGGTTCATTTAGTAATTCCTAAATTGAAAAAGGTCGGTAAATTTAGAAATTTTCTATTTTTTCGCAATCAGATAAACATAAAATGTATAAATAAATTTGTAGGGAATCCAGTTTTGAAATTTTTGGAATTCCAAATTTGGGAAATTCGGTAGTTTCAAAATTTAAAAATTTGGTACATTTGAATTTTTGCCATAGCATTTATAAAAATGATGGCACTTTTCTTTATTAGGGACATCGTACCCCGAATCACAATTCGGTACGATACACCTGTGTCCAACCATTTTCAGTTTGCAAAAACGTCCACTAAGTATTAAGAAATAATATTGTACATGTCACATCGCTTCACTATTGCCAATAAAAAATAATTTTAATACTAAATGTTACTATTCAATAAGAGCCCATAACAGATACTGTTAAACTGTGTAGAGGCAGTAGTGGCGTTCTCTGTCGGGTTTTTTTTGGTACTACCACTTGGAAGCATATATTTACGGATATCATTTCATGGAGTCGGATAGGGCTGGTCTGACCCCTGGACTGAAAAAAAATTTGTATGAGGTTTTTTGAGGTTATGTCTGAACCCTGACGTTCTGGAGGGATTTGGACCTTGGATTCAGATTCAGCGACCACAAAAACATATAATAAAAATGGTCTGACCGCCGGACTTGAGAATATGAAATTTTATGAGGTTTTGTGAGAAATCTGACGTGCTGGAGTTTTTCGGACCTCGGATTCGGATTCAGCGACCCCAAAACATATGATACCCATGGTCTGACCCCCGGACTTAAAAAAATAAAATATAATGAGGTTTTATGAGGTTATGTCAGAAACTTGACGTGCTGGGTTTTTGGACCTCGGATTCGGATTCAGCGACCCAAAAAACATATGGTCAACATGGTTTGACCATATGAATAGAAAAGACTTTTTGATCATAAATTCTCAAAGAGAATAATCTGATAATTTTTGTGAAGAACTCACAAATCTGGAAAAGGAACAGGGTGCGACAGAATTTCTCTCTTCCCTTCTCCAGCTCGAAAAATTATCATTTTAAATACAAAATTCGAATCGTCTGATTTGTCTTTGTGATTGCAAATTTTTTGTATTTTTTGTAATTTCGTATTTTTTTTAACGGGAAGCAAAGTGCTCGCGAAATGAGCACCAAATAATTATAAATACAAACAAAGAGGAAAGACTCGAGATCGAATTCACAGATAGTTTGGAATACATCGATAGAAGATTTGATCAGATTTTTTTCTCTCGTGAAATCTCTACCTTCTGGGTGAAAGTTTTTGTGTCCGTGAAATGAAATCAAGTGGAGTGCATGTGCTTTTGACTTGATTTGTTGAGAAATGTGAATGTCGCATAGAATATCAGGAAGGTCCGTTGGAGTCATGTCGGGAAAGGGTGAGGTGCCTCGGTCCAATATAACAGCTGTCCGACTTCCGATTTATTGGAAGTTTCTTCTTCTAACGATTTGTTTCAATCACGATGCCGATGGCTCACAGGCGGATAGGAAATCACGATATTGGACTCGTTCGTATCCGGAATGAAGTAAGGCGTGAGATCCCGAAGACAAGAGCCGGGTTCGAAAATTCCATCAATCTTCCTACCACTACCGTGCTCTATCATGCAGATATTCTTTGCTGCGTTGAATGTATGCTAATATTATGCGCCGCTTTCATAACGCCAAGGCCCGTGTTTTACTTTCATGAAGTTCTTCGTTCGTTCGTTCGGCTCCGCTTAATATTTCTGACAAAAGAAACGAGAGCAGTCACTCTGCTTATTTACATCCTCAAAGCAAAATATTTGCCAAATTTTCATTTTGCCTGAAACCTGTTCTTCTCGCTCAAATTATAAGCAAGATTTTTACCCAGATAAAATTGAAATTCAAGAATTCTGAATCAGACTAAAATCAAATTCAAAATCTCATGTAACGTCCGATAATCAAGTCAATATATAGAATTCCTGAAAATAAAACAAGAATAGTATATATATATAATAGAGACAAATATTGGATTAATTGGAAATATTGAAGATCGTGATTTATTAAGACATAGAATAATTAATACAGCAAATAATTTTTTAAAGAATAATGGTTAGACTGATGATGGTGTCTTAAGCGATGTTGTTTGTCTGAGTAATATAAATTGATAATAATATATAATAGATATTGTTTTTGAGATATTTCAGACCAAATAAAAAAGGAGGTTAGTTGTTGAATCCTTTATTCTGTAGCCAACGTTTCGAAAACATAATGTTTTCCTCATCAGAAAAAATATTTTTTGAAGTTCATCAACATCTTTAATTAATACAGATTTCTATTCCGCTTCTTCTTTGCTTAAAAATCTTCATTTTATCGTTAAATTTTGTTTAAATTAATTGTTGTCTTAAATATACTAAAATTCATGCTATCAACTGTAATAATTTCGTTAGTTTTGTTAAAATTAAATCGGAAACATAACGTGGAAACATAACATTAAATGATAACCCAGAAAAAGAATTAAAAAATAAAACACATAAATTGTTAAATTCTTGGAGAATTGATAGATATTTAGGTAAAGAATTATTAAGAAAAGATATTTGAGTTCATGATACTAACATTCCCAGAATTTATGGATTACCTGAAGTTCATAAAGAAAATTGTCCACTTCGACCTGTTGTATCTTTAATGAACTCACCTACATATAAAATGGCTAATATTTTTTATAATATTCCTAAAGAAGCATTAATAGTACCAAAATATCAAGTAAAAAATTCTTTTGAATTCAAACATAAAATAATTAAAAAAACAATTCCAGCTGATCATATCATGATTTCATTAGATGCTTCTTCATTATTCACAAATGTTCCACTTGATTTAGTTATCAATAGTATTTTAAGTAGATGGATTCATATAAAAAACTATACAGAATTACCGATTGAAAAATTTGAAGAAGGAATAACATTTTTAATGGAAGAAACAGTATTTAAATTTAATAACAATTTTTACAGACAAATATTTGTAACACCTATGGTTTCTCCCATTTCTCCAACATTGGCTGATTTAGTTATGCAAGATTTAGAATCAAATGTAATAAAGAATTTAAATTTTTCTTTACACACATATTTTAGATATGTTGATGATACATTCATTATATTATCTGAAGATAAACTTACTTACGTTTTAAATCAATTTAATTCTTATCATCCAAGGCTTAAATTTACACATGAAATTGAAAGCAATAATTCTATTTCGTTTTTAAATATTAAAATTATTTTTATAATACTTCAAATTGTGAAAAGAAAGATTACTAAAAACAAGTAGCTTCAATAACTATTTGGAATAGTACAGTTGAACATGTAAACTGTATGAATAACTAATTCATATAGTAAGCAAAGCAGTGTGAGTTTGACTTTTGCAAGTGAGTTCGATCTCCTTTTTCGCATTGCAATAAGCACTGCGCGAGATTGTTGGCCCTACTATTTGAAATTGTGAGTAACTTCAGTGGCATAACTAGAAACGTGTAGGCCCTTTCCAAAAACATGTTTAGGCGGTCCGCTTGAAATTAAAAAAGAAGGACGACTTATAACTTGCTTATCAGTAAAACAACAGATTTTCGCTTCTCAATCTATAAGACAGACCACCCACTGACATTTTACGAAAGGAAATAAATTGTCAGAAACTGCTTTATAATGGTTTCTCGTTTTTCATAATATTAGTTGAGATAATTGTTATAAATAAACATAGTGAATAACTCTATACTTCGATACAGTTTTCTTGTTTTGTACCAAATTTTCAGAATATAAAAATATTATGAAAAATTATATACAGGGTGTCCCACCACCTATGAACATGCCGGTACTGGGTGATAGAGGACAAAAAAAGAAACAGAAACGTCCTCTGGCAAAATTTGATCTGGGCCTTAGTTTAGGCACAGTAAAGCTTCAAAGTTGGGCATAATGAACCAATCAGAATCAAGATTTGGCAACCACTTGTTTGTCTCATACGTGTTAAGATAATGTGTGTGCTGGCGGTTACCTTCAGCTCCCGCAAAAATTTCACATCGTTGATCTTTGATTGTTTCTACGAGACGCGAAATTCAAGCCTTTAAATTTGTTTAAATTCTTAGTTGTTCTTGCAAACGTTTATTACCGTCCTTAAAATAACATAACATTTGCTCAACCTAAAAAAGATGAATTTCAATTTAATACAGTACTTTCCTGACATTTCATGTAAGAAAACCAACAAAGATGTTTAAAATTCAGAAGACCAAACGAAATTTTGTTCTTCAGAATTAATCTACAAGTCTAAGATAAGAAAAAACGTTTCAAACCTCAGAAATTCTCAGTGATTCGTCTCAGAAATTTTGTTACATTTTTGTTGTAAAACCAACAAAGTAACTTAAAACTCGAAGGAACAAAACAAACTTCTGTTATTGAAAATTAATTAACAAGTCTATGATAAGTAATTCTTTGCGATTCATTACAAAATTTTTGGTTACATTCATTGTAACAAATTAAACAAAAAATTAAAAATGGGAAATCCAAACAAACTTTTGATCTTTAGAATTAACCAACAAGTCTAAGATAAGAAAACACATTTTCAACACCAAAAGTAATTCTTTTGCATGCGATGCAAATTTTTTGTTACATCTATTACTACAAAAACAATAAATAAATCTAAAGCTGGGGAAACGAAACGAACTTTTGTTCTTTAAAACTAACCAACAAGTCTAAAATAAGAGACACATTTTCTACCAAACGAAAGTAATTCTTTGAGATGCATAGCAAACTTTTTGTTACATTTATTGTAAGAAAACCAACAAAAAATTGAATCCGGGAAAACCAAACAAACTTTTGTTCCATAAAATAAATAAACAAGTCCAAGATAAAAAAATTCATTTTCAAATCCTCAAAAGTAATTCTTCGCAAATCTCTACACAATTTTTGTTACATTTAATGTAACAAAACTAAATAAATAATTTGAAGCTCGGGAGACGAAACCAACGTTTGTTTTTTAAAAATACGCAACTAGTTTAGAAATCGAAAACACATTTTGAACCTCCAAAAGAATTCTTTGCGATTCATTGCAAAAATTCTGCTACATTATTTGTAATAAAGTTAAAAATATAGTTAAAGATGAGAAATCCAAACAAACTTTTCTTCTTTAAAACTAACCAACATAAGTCTAAGATGAAAAAACAAATGTTTTAACCCCAAAAGTAACTATTTGCAATTCGTTGCAAATTTTTATTAAATTTTTTATTACAAAAAAAAATGGTAAGAAAAATATTAAGAAAACCAACAAAAAATAGAATCTGAGGAAACCAAACAAACTTTCGTTTTTGAAAATAAATCATCAATTTAATAATAAGAAAACTCATTTAAAAGCCGCAAAAGTACTTCTCTCTAACTTATTACACAATTTTTGTTACATTTAGTGTAATAATAACGAAACTTAAAAAAAATTTGAAGATCGGAAAACGAAACGAACTTTTGTGCTTTAAAAATAATTAACAAACGTACAATGAAAAAAAAACAGATTTGGAACCCCCGAAAGTAATTCTTAGCGATTTTTTGGCATAAATTCTGTTACATTAATTGTAACAAAGTTAATAATAATTGAAGTTGGGAAATCCAAACGAACTTTTGTTCTTTAAACTTAACCAATAACGGTGAAATCAAAAGATACATTTTGTTCCCACTAAAGTAATTTTTTGGATTCATTGTAAAGTTTTTGTTACATTTACTTGAACGAAACTAAAAAAAATTTGAAGCTCATGAAACGAAACGATCTTCAGTTCTTTAAAAATAACCAACAATTTGAAAATAAAAAAGTACATTTTGAGCCCCTAAAATTAATTCTTAGAAATTCTTTTCATAAAGTCTGTTACCTTAATTGTAACAAAGTTAAAAATAATTAAACATGGGAAATTCTAACGAACTTTTGTTCTTGAAAAATAGCCAACAAGTTTACAATGAAAAAACTTATTTGAAACCCCCCAAAAAAAATCTTAGCGATTTTTTTCATAAATTCTGTTACATTAATTGTAAAAAAGTAATTTTTGGGATTCATTGTAACATTTTTGTTGCATTTAATGTAACGAAACTAAAAAAAAATTTTAATGTCGTTGTACGAAACGATCTTTAATTCTTTAAAAATAACAAACAATTTTTTTTGCATTTAATTTAGCAAAAACAATAAAGAAATGCAAAGCAATTTTAAACCCCCAAAAGTGGTTTTAGTTTCTTTGTTTTGATTTCTGGCATAAACCAAGCGACTTTCGTTTTTATGAATTAAATGAACAATTCTAACAATACGATAAAATAAATTTTGAATCCCCAAAGTTAATTCTTTGCGTATCGTTGAAAAATTATTGTTACATTCAATGTTTACAAACCCAACAAAAAAATTAAGAACTCGGAGAATCAAACGACCTTTTTTTCTTTCAAATTTATCATAAATAATAAAATAATCTAAAGCTCGGGAAACGAAACGAACTTTTGTTTTTATAAATTAACAAACAAGTACAAAATAAAATAACATATTTATAACACCTAAGAGTTCTCCATTCATTACAAAATTTCTGTTACATTCATTGTAACAAAATAAAGAAAATTAAAGCATGGTTAAACGAAACGTACTTTCGTTCTTAAAAATAAATAAAAAAGTCTAAGATGAAAATACATTTTGGACACCCAAAAGTAATTCTTAAAGTAGTTTGATTTCCAGATTTCCTAAGTTCTTGATACTTAGCAACTTTAAATAAATTTTATCTTCATCGACTTGTGCGTAATTTTTATTTTATTTAATGTTCATCTTTTATCGTTATATCATTTTATTGTGTTATTTTTGTTTATTTGTATTTATTTTGTTCATTAAATTTTTTTTGCAGCATTAATGTGTTGCACATAATTTATTTGCGTTTTTAAAAGGAGTTTTCTTATCTTTAGCTTGATGATTTATTTTCAAGAATGAAAGTTTGTTTGGTTTACTCAGTTTCAATTTTTTGAAGGTTTTGTTAAATGAACGTAACAACAATTTTGCAATGAATTACAAAGAATTACTCTTGGGTGTGTAAAATGTATTTCCTTATCTTCAACTTGTAGATTATTTTTAAGGAACAAAAGTTCGTTTGGATTTTCCATGTTTAAATATTTTTAACTTTGTTACAATTAAGGTAACAGAATTTATGGAAAGAATCTCAAAGGATTACTTTCAGGGGTTCAAAATGTGATGTTTTATTCTCAACTTGTTGGTTATTTTTAAGGAAATAAAGATTCTGAAGAACAAAAGTTCGTTTGGTCTTCTGAATTTTAAACATCTCTGTTGGTCTTCTTACATGAAATGTCAGGAAAGTTCTGTATTAAATTGAAATTCATCTTTTTTAGTTTGAGCAAATTTTATGTTATTTTTAGGACGGTAATAAACGTTTGCAAGAACAACTAAAATTTTAAAAAAATTTAAAGGCTTGAATTTCGCGTCTCGTAGAAACAATCAAAGATCAACGATGTGAAATTTTTGCGAGAGCTGAAGGTAACCGCCAGCACACACACTATCTTAACACGTATGAGACTGACAAGTGGTTGCCAAAGCTCGATTCTGATTGGTTCATTATGCCCAACTTTAAAGCTTTACTGTGCCCAAACTAAGGCCCGGATCAAGTTTTGCCAGAGGACTTTTCTGTTTCTTTTTTTGTCCTCTATCACCCAATACCGGCATGTTCATAGGTGGTGGGACACCCTGTATAGAAAAATACTTTTTATTACATTACCTCTGCTATGGAATTTTTTGCTTATGATATTTTTAATTCCTTATAACAATAAAAATGATTGAGATAGTTCTTGATTTAGCAACCCAGGTTCGAATATTATATTATTTGGAAGAATTTTTTTTAGTAGAATAATGCATTGTTTTCGACATATCATTTTTTGAATCAATAATTAAATAGTATATTATGCACCTCGGGGGAGAAAAAGTGCCTCTCCCCCTTGGCGCATAAGATATTTTTCATAACAAATGGATGATTTCAGACATTTCTCGAAATACAGTCATGATTTCAGTCCATATTAGATTTTGTATAATGAAGCATGAAATTAATGTTAACCTAATCTATGGTAATTTTAAAGGTGATTTATGGTAACTTATCATAGATTATCCAAAATTCAGTTTTTTAAATTTCCATAAATCACCGGAAATTTATATATGAATATGGTAACTTACCCAAAATTAATTTTCGAAAATTTCCATAAATTTCCGGAAATTTATGAAAATGTTCCATAAACTTCCGGAAATTTGTGGCAAATTTTGGTAATTTATGGTAATTTTACAGGTAAATATGGTAACTTACCATGGAATACCCAAAATTCATTTTTAAGAATTTCCATAAATTTCCGGAAATTTATGAAAAATGTCGGTCATTCATGGTAATCTTACAGGTGAGTATGGTCACTTACCCAACATTCATTTTTTAAAATTTCCATAAATTTTCGGAAATTTATGAAAAATTCTGGTAATTTATGGTAATTTTACAGGTGTATATGGTAACCTTCCATAAATAACCGCAAAATTCTATTATCTGCAACCAACATTTTTTCTCAGTTTTTACCGTGAGTGGACTGATAATCATAAAATGCGAGCTCATAGTTGCATGATTTTTATTATTCATCTCTGACGTCACTTTTGAGTCCCTAGGGAGTAAAAAGTAGAGCTTTAGCCCCGCTTCATAGGTGTTGAAAAGGGCTGAAATCATGCATGTGTCATTAAAAAAAAATTTGTAATACAATTTTAGTTCAAATTAATTTCCATATTTAAAGCAGTAATAGTTTTTTCAACCTTTTCACATTGATGTTTGTGGAAATCAACATCATTTATTAAAAATTTTTTTTCTCATTTTCTTGAGATTTTTAACAAAAATAAAATCTGCAATTCTACTGTGATATCGCGATTTTTAATATTCGTTTCTCGAAACCGTTTTTTTTTGTATTAAACAGTTTTTATTCTAATTCAGCATCCCCATATCTCATGAGAAAAATTTTATTTTTGCAAAAAATTTAAACTTGAATCACTATTCAATGTTTGTTTCATCTTAAAATAGTGATTTCAATTTTGCATTTGATATATTATCACAATGTTTAAACTATTTTTTTATTCATACACATTTCAGTTATGTAAATTAATGTTACGTTTCAAATGAAGGCAGATGATAATAAAACAAAATTAAAAATTCCAAAGATTTCATTCGAAATCATTTTTTCAAGTCTTGATTCACAAAAATACAAAATATGTAGTTTTTAAAAATTGTAATTTCAATCATTTTATAATAATACATATAAATTACTAATAATATATTTACTGTGTGAGTTGATACTTTTAAGCAAAATATTTTTCCCTAGCTCGTTACAATTTATTAGATATCACCTGTAAGAGATTAATTTAAAAAATTGTAAGTAGACATTTATTTTCTTAGCTGGCCACGTTTTTCTCAGAGAAACCGCTTGATCGAGACTTTTTCAGAAAAATCTAAGCGGTTTCGTAGCTCACTTGACTAAGGCGTGCGCTATATTTAGGTTTTAGGACAGGTTTTAGGTAGGCAGGTACGGTTCGATTCCCCAGCGGGGGCGATTTTTCAAAGCGTTTGAGCGTGCGATCATATGTATAAGACTCTATGCGTGCGACTGTGTAAGAATAATCGTAAATTACGTGCAGTAATGATATATAACATAATTTTTTTCCTCCTTAAATCGATCGACATTGTACATAATTTTTGTTTTGTATAGAATGCGTGCAGTGCATATATACATATACATAAACGCGTTACGATGCGAAATCGGCAAAGTTACTCTTCACAGAAGGAAAGCTTACTACACGAAATAGTAACTTCTTCTCGCTGAGTATTGATGGTTACCATGTGGTGCAGTGCATCCTACTATTTGAAATTGTTCATCTTGCTCTTTTAAAGAGTCAGTTTAACATACCTGAACAAAAAATAGTAATTTTAACAAAATTCACGACGAAAAGCTGCGGTTCAATTTAAAATAGTTAGAACTAGTGGTTTCGAGAGTTCTTCTAACGATCCACTTTTTTCCGTGACGTTCTAATATAGAATTTTACATATTAGTAATAAATACATTTTATGCGACTCCGGTGTATTAACGCGTTTTTATGCGACAGCGTAGAGTATCGTAATGTTGTACATTACGATACAGCGGAAGATCACTCTTCACATTACAGTCCGCTGTATCGTAATGTACAACATTACGATACTGTACGCTTTCGCAACAAAACTTGTAAATGCACCGTCGACATATAAAATAATATATGCGCCAATGAGCACAATTCGGGACTTCACGCGACTCGCTTACAATGCTCGCAGGACTTATCTCGCCTCGGCTTTGCCTCGGCTTCGATCGTCCTGCGAGTATTGCCGCTTGTCGCGTAAAGACCCTCATTATGCACCTCGGCGCATAATATAGTATTACATATTAGTAATAAAATTAAAACAATTACAGATTCATCATCCAACGAAAATAATATAAAAATAGTTAGAAATTCAAATTTCAAACCAATAGTATCAATTTCTTATCATGGTAAGTTATCTTTTGAAATTAAATAGTATATTATGCGCCAAGGTGCATAATGAGGGTCTTTACGCGACAAGTGGCAATGCTCGCAGGACGATCGAAGCCGAGGCAAAGCCGAGGCGAGATGAGTCCTGCGAGCATTGTAAGCGAGTCGCGTGAAGTCCCGAATTGTGCTCATTGGCGCATATATTATTTTATATGTCGACGGTGCATTTACAAGTTTTGTTGCGAAAGCGTAGAGTATCGTAATGTTGTACATTACGATACAGCGGAGTGTAATGTGAAGAGTGATCTTCCGCTGTATCGTAATGTACCAAATTACGATACTCTACGCTGTCGCATAAAAACGCGTTAATGCACCGGAGTCACATAAAGAATTTTAAGTGATTTTAATATTGCAACAAATTTTAGAATTGACTCTTAACTTGATAAATTCATAAAATTAGGAAAAGATTTATTAGACAATGTGCAACTTACTGATGAGGTCAGAGATATAATTAAGAACTAGAAAAACGGTAAGGCTGCTGGTATAGACAGTATTAGCGCTGAAATGCTTAAATACGGTGGCGAGTACATACCACACAGGTTGTGCGAATTGATAAATTTATGTTTCGAGACAGGAGAAGTCCCAGACGATTGGAGAAAGGCGATTATTGTACCAATATATAAAAAGGGCGATAAAAGCAACTGCAGTAATTACAGAGGTATCAGCCTACTAAGTACCATAAGTAAAATATACTCAAAAATACTTATTCGTAGGGTAATGGAAATTACAGAAGAGAAGATATGGGAAGTCCAAAGTGGATTTATGCCAGGAAGATCATGTACAGATCAGATATTCAGCCTAAGACAGATCACAGAAAAAAGCTTGAGAGTAGGAAAGAAAGTTTTCTGTGTATTTATTGACCTAGAAAAAGCATTCGACACGGTAAATAGAAGTAAACTTTGGGAAGTCCTTAAAGAGTATGGAGTGAATGGAGGGCTCCTACAAGCAATAAAAACAATATATACGGGTAGTAAAGCAAGTGTAAGGGTAAATGGGAAACTGAGTGACTGGTTCGATATTATGCAAGGCGTGAAACAAGGATGCGTTATGTCGTCGTGGCTATTTATCATATTCATGAATAAGTGTCTAAGAACTGCCCTCTTCGACGAAAAAGGTATAGATCTCGAAACCGTCAAAGTACGTGGGTTGGCTTTCGCAGATGACAAGATTGTTATGGCAGAATCAGTCGAAGACTTGCAAAGAATGTTGAATAAACTTAACACAAGCATGAAGAACATGGACCTCAAAATGAAGCTCCAAAAGGTAAATTTTCAATTTTAAAAATTTCTAACCTAAAAATATTTTTCTATTCAATTGATATTTATAATAACTTATATTTTTTTATATTTATAGTGATAATGTTGAGGAAGAGGTTTCTAAAACTATTTTAATAAGATAATGACGAACTTTGAAAATTAATTCTACGTCCTGAAGAGGAAAACGACACATGTTTTCGAAACGTTGGTAGATGAAATAAATGTTTTTAACATCTACTTTATTGGTCTGAAGTATGTCAATTTCTTTTCCATCTACATATATTATTTGATAAGAATTCAACGATAAAATTTGGACAACCACCACAAAATGCTCCTATTGCAATTCCTAAGAAACAAAATAAAAAAATTTGTTTCTTTGGACAAAAATAAAAAAGAGGAAAGAAAAATGA
>CAKNXH010000290.1:127134-169782 GCA_932178445.1 Andricus quercusramuli | reverse complement strand
ACAGAAGAGAAGATATGGGAAGTCCAAAGTGGATTTATGCCAGGAAGATCATGTACAGATCAGATATTTAGCCTAAGACAGATCACAGAAAAAAGCTTGAGAGTAGGAAAGAAAGTTTTCTGTGCATTTATTGACCTAGAAAAAGCTTTCGACACGGTAAATAGAAGTAAACTTTGGGAAGTCCTTAAAGAGTATGGAGTGAATGGAGGGCTCCTACAAGCAATAAAAATAATATATACGGGTAGTAAAGCAAGTGTAAGGGTAAATGGGAAACTGAGTGACTGGTTCGATATTATGCAAGGCGTGAAACAAGGATGCGTTATGTCCTCGTGGCTATTTATCATATTCATGGATAAGTGTCTAAGAACTGCCCTCTTCAACGAAAAAGGTATAGATCTCGAAACCGTCAAAGTACGTGGGTTGGCTTTCGCAGATGACAAGATTGTTATGGCAGAATCAGTCGAAGACTTGCAAAGAATGTTGACTAAACTTAACACAAGCATGAAGAACATGGACCTCAAAATTAACGTGAATAAAACGAAAGTCATGGTTTTTGAGGGAAAAAGTGAGAAAACAATATGCAACATTGTCCTAAATGATGTGAGATTAGAACAAGTTGACAAGTACGTATATCTAGGTAGTCTATTCACTAGCGACGGAAAAATAGATGGGGAATTAGATAGGCGCATAAATAAGGGTAAGCAGGTTATCGGTAGAGCAGGATCCATCCTCACGAATAAAAACATATAAAAAAAAGCTAAAATGGCCATACATAATTCCATATTCGTACCAACTGTACTATACGGTAGCGAGGCATGGACCTGTCAAGAAAAGGACAGGAGAAAAATCAACGCGATCGGCATGAAACCTCTGCGCATAATATGCGGAAAAACACTGATGGACAAAGTCCGAAACGAGATAATCCTCAAAGAATGTGGTACAGGAGACACGCTAGCTGACATATGGGAAAGAAATCAGTTAAGATGGTTCCGACATCTCGAAAGAATGAAAAATGAACGACTGACGAAGCAAGTATATAAAGGTAAAGTAAATGGCAGAATGCCCAGAGGTAGACCGCCGAAAGAATGGTTAGAATCTGTAAATGAGACATTGATCCGAAGAGACATAAGAAGTCATAGGAACAGAAGAGCTTGCATGAAGAAATGCATGGACGTAAAGGAAGCTAGAGTAGTATGCCAGGACAGAAATGTGTGGCGACAAATAGTTTATAAGCAGAGTGACAATAGAGTGAATGATGCCTGAAACAAAGACCTTGGATACTAATGGGCCCAAGTGGGGAACCATACATAACAATTTTGTGAGGCTCCTCACTTGGGGTGATCGCTAGAGAGATTGATCAGCAACCTGGGTCGGAGCAGTGTTGCGGAGTGAACGTGTTATTTGAATAAATAACACGAAAACTCCAGATCAATCTAAAATATCTATACCATAACACATATACCTACATACCTATCTACCTTATACCATATAACGACCTACTTTACACCTATATACCTATCCCACTACTTTCCAACCGAGCAAGTCACGCCTACCCCGAAAGGGAAATGGCTTAATGGTATAATAATAATAATAATAATCATTAAGTTCCCAATTAAAAAGACTGACTTTGAAAAAAACAAAACATTTTTCCATCGACAGATGCCAAAATAACGCTTTTGTTTATTAAATTTGTTCTTGAAGAAATATTAAATATATCAGTCAATCATGAATTTTGCTCAAATCATCATGAAGTTCCCAATTAAAAGACTGACATCGGAAAAAAATAATTTTTCCGTCAACAGATGCCCAAATTTAGGCAATTTCAACAATTTTCGTGTTTTTGTCGAGCACCGGGATCGTCAAATAGAGAAAATGGCAATTTTTTTCGTCACATTTGTTTGTTTATAAAAAATTAGAAACATAATTCAAAAATTAGGTTTGAAAACTCTCTTATAAATCTTACCGGCTTTTTTTCAAATTTTGTTTGTCCGAATCGGTCAATATTTGTGGGTTGTATACTATTTTGAACTAAGAAAGTCATTTTTTTCGCACTGTGTGACCGCACAGATAACTTTTTCGTCTCATTCTTACAAGAATACTTTTCATAGTCTATACCTTCTATCTCTCTATTCGCGTCTCCCTTTTGCGCGGCGATTCGCAATTGCTCTAAAGACTACTCTTCGATATCCCCACTACTGCCGCGCTAAGTAAACCCTGTATATGCTCTCTTTCTTCTCCCTCCCTCTCTTCTCTCTCTCTCTCTCTGAACTCTCTTACCATGCAATCTCTTAAAAACTCATTTTTTTCTTCACGAAAAATTTAAAAGGTAATCCATCAAAGTGTAATTTCTTACGTGTGGCCCCACTACCGCAAACTTTTTTTTTACAATTTTGTTATAGTGGGGGAGGGGGGTCATTCATGTACTTAATTTTTGGAAATTCAAACCTAGGAAACAAAAATTTTGAAAAAAATGAGGGAATTTTATTGGTCAGGGGAAAGTCAGGAATTTAGAAGGAAAATCTTCCAAAAGTCTGGGAATTTCTATAACTTCAAATAAATGTCAAGCAGAATGATCAAAAAATTTTCAATTCTAATCTGAAATTGTTTTTTTTTTTTCGTTTATAAAAGATTCTAGGTTCTAGGATTAATGGTCAGAAAAAATGAAAAATCGGTCAGGGAAAAATGAGGGAATTTTTAAACTGAAGTTTTGCGGTAACCCTGATATAATGTTCTTGCTAATAATTTATTTGCCTTGTTTATGTTTATATTTTTATATTTATTTATATTCATGTTTATTTTTTTTCGCAGCTGCTTCTTTCTGAAGATTATCTTCTCAGTTATACATTTTATTATTTGCTTGAAAGCTCAACAATTTTGTTAAAAAGTCATACTTTTTGGTCGAAAATTCGACTACTTTGTAGAAAATTTACTTGTTCGAAATTCATACTTTCGTGTTCAAAATTTAACTAAACTCCTTTTCGGATGAAAGTTCAACTCTTTTTTTGAAAATTTGTCTTTTTCATTTAAAACTAATATCTTAATGTTAAAAAGTCAATCTGAAATATTTTTTGGATAAAACTTAATTTTTCAAATATTTCTTCTTCTAATTTTGTTTTGTAACATTTTGTTAAAAAGTCATCCTTCTCGGTCGAGAATTCAACTATTCTGTTGCAAATTCAACTATTTTGTAGAAAATTTACCTTCAGATTAAAATTCATATTTTGATGTTGAAATGTCAAACCGGAATAATTTTTAGATAAAAAATTTAATCTTTTTTTGAAAATTTGTTTTTTTAATTGAAAAATTCATCTGTTTTAGACAGAATTTCATTTTTCTTAACGATGCAACTGTTTGATTGAAAATTCAACTGTTTTATTGAAAATTTGTATTTTCGGGTTGAAAATTCCAGTATCTTTGTAGAGAATTTGCTTCTTATTCAAAAAATCTATTTTGATGTTGAAAAGTCGAACTGAAATTATTTTCAGATAAGAATTTAAGTTTTTATTTTCTAAATTTGTCTTTTAGATTCAAAAATTCATCTCTTTGAGTAAGAATTTCATTTTTCTTTCCTAGCTGGAAATTCATCTGTTTGGTTTAAAGTTCAACTATTTTATTGAAAACTAATCTCTTTTAATTGAAAATATTACTGCGTTGGTAAAATTTAAAATGCTTAGTTAAAATTTATTTTTTTAGAAGGTTTATCTCTTTCTTTGAAATTTAACTATTTTGATAAAAATTAATTTTTTTGCTGAAAATTCCTATTTTCTGGTTGAAAATTCAATTTTTGTGCAGATAATTTCTTTTTTGGCTTTAAAGTTCAACAAGGTGGACTTTTTTTTCTTTCGTGACTGGAAAATCTTCATTTGAAGGGTTGCAGTGCAAAAATGGATAACCAAAATTTTTTCCGAAAAAATTTTGCATGGAAAATTTAAAAAAAATCAGATACATGTTGTGTTGAAAGGATTTTTTAGAAAACTCATTTTTATTATAGTTATTAAAAAGATTGGTGATTCAAAACTTCTTTTTTTTGAAGCCATGAAATAAAACTATTTGCCACTTTTTTCAGCATCAAAGTACCAGTGAAATTCCAATCTAAAATCTTAATTCTTCATTTTTTACAAAAAATCGTATCGTCTGGCACAGTGCGATACCATCACACTAAATCTTTATTTTCCCGGAGCAGAATTTTTTTTTGAATAAAAACTTTTTTATTCTTATTAAGCCACCCCATATCTCAGGAGTGAGTTAAAAAAAAAATTTGAATTTAAAAATAGATGTTTGGTCGCTCTCCAAAGACGATTTTCAAAACCCATGAAATTCGAACATCAAAATTCTTAAATGATTTACTCGGATCTGGTCAAGTTTTTATGATAAAATTAATTTTCTCCTAATTTATCAACTCAATATATCGGGAGCAACAAGTGACACATTAGTATGGGGATGTGGACGTGCGGTCTCATAGACCGCACAGTGCTTCTGATATGTGGTTTCCTCTCACCACTGGTGCCAAAGGCCATTAATAGTAAAAGGTATTAGAATTTATTAATTTCTTACTCATTCCAATGTAAATAATGTAAATAAATCATTTTTGAAAATAACAAAATGTGCATTACTACCAGAATCCAAACTGTAAAGAAGTAACAAAAAAGGTTAATAATTTTTTGAAACATTTGTCGTATCACAGTCACGTTAGAAATGCATCTTTTTAAGTTGAAAATTCGACTGCGTTTTTTGATAGAAAATTGAGGTTCTTGCTTGAAATTTCATCTTTTTCGTTGAAAAAAAAAATTTTTGCATGAAAATACCTCTTTTGGGTTAAAAACCAAACTATTTTGTTGAAATTTCAATTATATGATTCAAAATTCATATATTTTGTTAAAAATTCTTTTTTTTCGGAAAAAAATTGATCTTTGGGCTTGCGAATTGTACCCTCTTGTTCAAAGGTTGAGCTATTTTGGTAAAAAATTAAGCGATTTTGTTAAAAAACGCTTTTTTCATTGAAAAATCAATTTTTTAAAGTGGAAATTTAACTATTCTTTTTTTTAATTCTAAATTCATCTTTTTAGTAGCAAATTTAACTTTTTCGGTGAAAGTTTATGTATTCCGTTAAAAATTCGTGAAAATTCCGTGAAAAAAATTATTTCGTTGAAGGAGCATCATTTTAGTTGAAAATTTAACTATTCCTTCAAAAAATCATTTTCTTTTAGTTAAAAAATTGATATTCTCAATTGAAAGTGTAACCTTACAATTTTTTATAAAAAGTTCATCTTTTTTTTCGAAAATTCAACTATTTTGTTTAAAATTCATGTATTTTGTTGAAAATTCATCTTTCCTATAAAAAAATTGATCTTCTTGGTTATAAAATCATGTTTTTGATTGGAAATTAATCTGCTTTGTCCGAAATTAAATTATTTTGTTGAAAAGTATTCATTTTGGTTGAAAAGTCAACCGTTTTTTTGCAAATTGGTCTTTATTTTTTAAGATTCAGAAATTTTATCAAAAGTTTGTCCATTTTGGTTCAGATCAACTATTTTTGAATCAGGATTCACCTCTTTGGTTGAAAATTGATCTATTTTTTAGAAAACTCGCTGTTTTTGGTTGAAAATTTCTTCCAATTGAAATTCGACTATTCCAGTTGAAGATTCATCCTTCTTGTTAAAAATTCATCTCTTTGGTTGAAAATTCAACTATAAGGTTTTAGATTGATTTCCTTCGTTGAAAATTCATTAATTTTGTTAAAAATTATCATTTTTGGTTGGAAAGTCAACAGTTTTGTTAAAAATTCGATTTTTTGTTCTTGAGGATTTAACCATTTTTTTTGAAAATTTTCCTGAATTAGTTGACTTGAACTGTTTTTGATTTGGAATTCATCTCTTTGGCAAAAAATTCAAAAATTTTGTTGAAAAATGGTTTTCTTTGTTTGAAAATCTATGTTCTAACGGAAAATTTAACTATTTTTTATTTGAAGATTCACCATTTTGGTTGGTGGGAAATTGATCTCTTTTAGTTGAAAATTCAATTCTCCAGTTGAAAATTCAACTGGTAGGTTGTCAAATACCTTTTTTTTTTGTAAAAGAATTCTTCTCTTTCCCCACTTTTTCAGGAAATTTCCCCTTTTTCCCAATTTTTCGCTTGAATGCGAATACTTCTGTTCAAAATTCATTTTTTTTTTGCTGAAGATTCATCTCTTTTGTTGAAAATTTATTTTTCAAACCGAAAACGAAACTATTCTATTTCTTGCTAAAAATTGACCTTTTTTGGTGAAAAATTCAACTAGTTGGTTAAAAATTTATCTTTTATATTTGGAAATTCATGTATCTCGTTGAGAATTAGTCTTTTTTGGTAGAAAATTGAATTTCTTGGTTAAAAATTCATCCTTTTTGATTTAAGATACAACTGTTGGATTGAAAATTAACTTTTGTTTTGTAAGTGCATAATTTTTGCTGAAAATCAAATTCCTGGTTGATAAATCATATTTTTTTTTTTGAAAATTCAACTGGGTTATAGATAGTTCGACTTTTTTGCTTCAAAACTCAATAATTTTCTTGAAAGTTCGTATTTTTTGGTAGAACTTTAATTTTTTGATAGTAGAAAATTAATCTTTTTCGCTGAACATTGAACTACTTAGTTGAAAATTTAATTCGTAGAAAATTCATGTAATTTATTGAAAATTCTTCTTTCAGGGTGGAAAATTAATCTTGTTGTTGAAAAATGATCAATTTGGTTGAGGATTCAACTATTTTATGAAAAATTCTTATTTTTTGGTTAAAGTTGACTATTCAAAAGTTCTTTTTCTTTGTTAAAGATTTATTTTTCGAAATGAAATTCAACGATTCTATTTTTTGCTGAAAATATTTATTTTTTTGATGGTAGGAAACTAATCTTTTTCGCAGAAAACTTAATCATTAAGTGGAAAATTGAACTGCTTGTAGGAAATTCATCTAATTTATAAAAAAATTCGTCTTTCTGGGTAGATAATTGATCTGGTTGTTGAAAAATAATCTTTTTGTTTATGGATTCAACTATTTTGTAAAAAATTAATATTTTCTGGTTAAATTTAGCTGTTAGAAAATTCTTTGTTGTTGTTGAAGATTAATGTTCCAATCTTAAAATATAATGATTTTATTTTTTGTTAAAAATGCAGCCCTTACATTTGGAAATTCAACTATTTGCTCAAAATTGTTCTGTTTTTAAAAAAAATTCAACTTTTAGCTTTAAAACTCAAAAATTTTCTTGAAAATTGGTATTTTTTGGTATTAAATTAATTCTTTTGATGGTAGAAAATTAATCTTTTTGGTTGATACTTTAACTGTTTGGTTGAAAATTTAAGTACTTGTAGAAAATTTATCTGATTTATTAAAAATTCGCTTTTCTGGGCAGGAAAGTAATCTCGTTTGTTGAAAAATCATCTATTTGGTTGAGGATTCAACTATTTTGATATGATCTCGTATTTTTTAGTTAAATTCGACTAGTTGAAAAATTTATTTCTATTTGGATATAGAACAGGAAAATTTTGAAAAGAATTATGATTTTGATTTGAAATATTCGAAAAAAAATAATTCTAACATGAAAAAAAAATTTTTCCAAAAGGATTAAAATTCAGAGCCACAAAATCAAAATTTAAAAAAAGAGTGTAACTGCCAGACCGTGGAAATGAAAAATGGACTGGGACAAACCCGGGAAATGACCTGTAATTTAAAAAAATTCGTCTGGTAGACACTTTGTCTGAGCTTTTGAAGTAGTCTCTATTTACGAGAAAAGTATTTACATTGCATTTTATGTTTAGAATTTTTGATTACTTTTCATGTTACATAAGAAAATACGCTTTGCATACAGAGATGATACAACCAATATCATCGAGGGTTTGAACTGCCGTTACGTATTTATGGACACATAAACTAAGTTTATGTTTGCATTTCAATGCAGTAGGTGCTCGGTACACATCATGTGTGAACTTTGAAAATTAGCTTCAAAAACAAATATATATGCTTATTTTTCGAGAGCTAGTTTGCCTTATTGTTAGAAATATTTGGCAAAAATGGAAGAAAAATTTGTTCAAATTTCGCAAAGAGGGAAGAAATTACTTTTTTGGTTCAAAATAACCTACCGCCCACAGATATTGACCAATTTAGACAAATTTTTTTTTTAGCCTTACGATAAACAATAACAATTGAAAAAGATGAATTTTTAACAAACAAGTTCAATTTTCAAACAAGAAATGAATTTTCAACTCTAATATAGAATTTTCAGCAAAAACAATAATTTTCAACAAATTTCTTGATTTTTGAGACATAAATTACAAAGAAAAGTGTTCAACACAATAGATGAATTTTTAACCAAATAGGTGAATTTCGAGCTTCAATATTGAATTTTCAAATGGAAATGATTAATTTTTGACAAATTTTTCAATTTTCGAGACAAAAATACAAATTTTCTACAAAATAGTTACATTTTAAACCCGAAAATGTAAATTTTTAACAAGAAAGTTTATTTTCAACCAAAATATTTCAATTTTAAAACAGAAATTTGCAGCCAAACCAGAAGATGAATTTTCATCCAAAATTATGAATCTTAAAAAAGGAAATTTTTAAGAATATTGTTCAAATTTGAAACAAGCATTTATATTTTCAAGCTGAAAGATGATTTTTTGACAAAAAAATGTAATAGTTGATATTTCAACCTGAATGAGTCAATTTTAAATAAAAAACGGTTGAAGGTTACAAAAAAAGGCGAATTTTTAACCAGAAATGTAATAGCTGATATTTGAACAAAAAAAGATTTTAAATAAAAAAAGTTGGGTTTAGCTAAAAATGACAATTTTGAATAAAATGCACGAATATTCAACCAAATAGTTGAATTTTCAAGCAAAAAAGATACATGTTTAACCAAAAATGGAATTTTCGAATTTTCAGATAAAAATCTTACTTTTCAACTAAAAAATATGATTTTTCAAAAAACTAGTTAATTTTCATCCGAAGAAATGAATTTTTGACTTAAATATCGAAGTTTCAACTGAAAAATATAATTTTCATCAAATTTGTTAATCATCTAGAGGAACAAAAATTTGCCACCGAGGTTAAATTATTGGACCATTCAATAAAAAAATTCAAAAACATAAATTGGAAAGACAAATGTTTCACGAAACGGATGAATTTTTACGAAAAATTTCAATTCTCAACTAGAAAAAATAAACCTTCAACCAAAAACGAAATAGTTTAATTTTCAGTTCAAAAAGCTAATTTCCAACTGAAAAAAGATGAATTTTCAAAAAAAAAAAAAATATTTTCTAACAAATTTTGTAATTTCCGAAACGAAAATACGAATTTTCTACAAAACAATTAAATTTTGAATCTGGAGATGTGAATTTTCAACAAAAAGGTTCATTTAAAACCAAAATATTTTTATTTTAAAGCAGATGGTGGCAGTTTCGACCAAAAAAGATGAAATCTATTCGAAAAGAGTTGAATTTTCATAAACAGAAGTCAAATTTTCAACAAGAGTTGAAATTTTCAAACAGGAAAGAATCTGCAGTCAATAGAGGGAGAATACAGCCTTTAGATTTAAAACTTTTTTTTTAAATTGAAGATGATTAAAATTAAAGAGATCTGTGAAGCGCAATTTTTAATTCAGCTTTGTTAATATATTTTTTATACAGATTCTTATCTTTCATTCTTATCAATATAATAAGGAAATGATGCACTGAAAAATGAAATAATTTAATTTTCAAATTGTGTTTAAAGTACGCTTCCTAAGCATATTTAGTTATTCGTCTGACAAATCTGGTTCGTAACTACTGAAAATAGTTTACTTTTGCAAAACCGATGCACAATTTTTTTCAAATTGACAATAATTAAATTTTCAAAAGATCTATGGAGCGTGAACTTTCTATGGCCCGAATTGCGCTAGACAAAAAAAAAGAATTTTTATAGTTTCTATATTGAGGAATTTCGAATTTTACTATGATATATCTTATAAATGAATCAAATTTTGTGATAAGCAGCATAAGGTTTCTTATGGCAAAGTTGTGATAGCATATTAACAATAATGAAACAGAGCCTTAGGGTATCGGATTCCAGTGGTGAAACTCTGGTTAAAGGATAGGATAAGGGAAGGGATAATTAAGGTGAAGTAGAGTATAGCTGCAACGATGA
The DNA here is from genome assembly GCA_932178445.1 of Andricus quercusramuli. NCBI lineage: Eukaryota > Metazoa > Arthropoda > Insecta > Hymenoptera > Cynipidae > Andricus > Andricus quercusramuli. The sequence continues at coordinate 159,631 of CAKNXH010000290.1, read as the reverse complement.
AAAGCACTTTGGTCACGTGGTCTGATTTCCGCGAGCAGTCTAGGAGGCCCTTAATCGGCTAACGAATTTTCTCATAAAAGCTTTCAAAGCTTTTTCGCTTAATAGTTCATTCCTTAGGAAAGGAGAAATGCAGTTCTTATTCTGGTACCTATATGCTTGTCCATAATTTAAAATGGACTCGAAGGAAGTAGATAAAGTACCATTTCTTATAACTAAGTGGTTGATATTAGGAGTTTGCTGTCCAAAAGGTCTACAAAGATTATTTTTGAGTTGATTTGATTTTTATATTTAATTTTTAATTGATGATAATTGAATTTTGAAGAGATCTGTAAAGCACGATTTTTTGATTCAGCTTCATTTATACACTTAGCATTTTATTTTCAATTTGTTATAATTTGTTACTTTCACTATTAATATTAAGGAATTAATTCTTTCTAAATTATGAACATTTACCTTCAAATTGTCTCAAAGTACGCTCCCAAGTAGGTTTCCTGCTTTGTCTGACAAATCTGTCCGTAACTACTGAAAATAGTGTCCTCTACCGTTGCAAGGTAGTTGAAATCAGGAATTCACTCTTGAAATTACTTCACAGACTTTAGGTTTGCACTTTTTTTTAATTGAAGATAGTTGAATTCTCAAGAGACCTGTAGAGCGCAATTTTTAATCAATCTTTGTTTATATAAATAATATTTCCTTTTCTATTTGTTGCCATCTATTATTTTTGTTCATATAATTAGGAACTGATGCCCTGGAAGATACAATTATTTTATTTTAAATTATCTTAATGTAGGCTTCCTAAGTAGGTTCAGTGATTCGTCTGACCCTCAAGCTTAAAATCATTCAACTTTTAAATTGTCTCAAAGTACGCTACCTGAGTAGGTTTAGTGATTCGTCTGACTAAACTAGTACGCGACTACTGAAATAAGTTTTTTCTACCCCTGGAAAGTAGTTGAAATCAGGAATTTACTATTAAAATAAGTTGACAGGCTTTAGGCTTACACTTTTTTTTTTAATTGAAGGTAATTGAATTCTCAAGAGACCTATAAAGCGCAATTTTTAATTAAGCTTTGTTTATATCATTAATATTTATTTTTCAATTTGTTCTCATCCCTTATTTTTATTGATTTGATTAGGAACAGTTGCCCTAAACATAAAATTATTCAATTTTAAATTGTCTTGATGTAGGCTTTCTAAGTAGGTTTAGTGATTCGTCCGACAAATCTGGTCCCTAACTACTGGAAATAGTTCATTTATTTAATATTCCCTTTTTAATTGGTTTTCATCTGATATGTTCACAAATATAATAATAAATTGATGACCTGAAACTAAAAATTCTTCAACCTTCAAATTGTCTTCAAGTACGCTACCCAAGTGGGTTTAGAGATTTGTCTGATAAGGCTGGTACGTGACTACTGAAAATAGTTTCATCTACCGTTGCAAAGTAGTTAAATCGGGAATTTATTCTTAAAATGACTTTACAGACTGTTGGTTTACACATTTTTTTCAAATTGAAGATAATTGCATTCTCGAAAGACCTGTAAAGCCCGATTCTTTAATCAAGCTTTGTTTATACGATGAATATTTCCTTTTCAATTTGTTTCAATCTCCTAATTCCAATAGCGAAATTAGGAATTGATGCCCTCAAACATAAAATCATTTAATTTTACATTGTCCTATTGTAGGCTTCCTAAGTAGGTGTAATGATTTGGCCGATAAATCTGGTCCGTAACTACTGGAAATAGTTTATTTATTTAATATTCCATTTTTAATTGGTTTTGATCTTATATTTTCAAAAATATAATAATCAATTGAGGCCTGTGAACTTAAAATCATTTAACTTTTAAATTGTCTTAAAGTACGCTACCTAAGTAGGTTTAGTGATTTGTCTGACGAAAATGGTACGCGACTACTGAAATAAGTTTCCTCTACCCTTGAAAAGTAGTTAAAATCAGGAATTTAATCTTAAAATAACTTGACAGACTTTAGGTTTACACTTTTTTCTTTAAATTTAAGATAATTGAATTCTCAAGAGACCTGTAAAGCGCAATTTTTAATTAAGCTTTGTTTATATAAATAATATTTCATTCCAATTTGTTTCCATCTCTTATTTTTATTAATATAATTGGGAACTGATGCACTGAAACATAAAATTATTTAATTTTAAATTGTCCTAATGTGGGCTTCCTAAGTAGGTTTAGTGATTCGTCCGACAAATCTGGTCCGTAACTACTGGAAATAGTTTATTTATTCATTGATTATTCGCTTTCCAATTGGGTTCCATCCCTTATTTTCAATAATATAATAATAAACTGATGACTTGAAACTAAAAATTCTTCATGTTTTAAATTGTCTTCAGGTACGCTACCCAAGTAGGTTTAGTGATTTGTCTGATAAGGCTGGTACGTGACTACTGAAAATAGCCTCGTCTACCGTTGCAAAGTAGTTTAAAACGAGAATTTATTCTTAAAATGCGTTTACAGACTGTTGGTTTACAAATTTTTTTCCAAATTGAAGATAATTGAATTCTCTAAATACCTGTAAAGCGCGATTTTTTAATGAAGCTTTGTTTATATGATTAATATTTACTTTTAAAATTTGTCCCAAATCTCTTTCTTCCAAATAATAAAATTAGGAATTGATTCCCTTAAACCTAAAATCATTCAATTTTAAATTGTCCTATTGTAAGCTTCCTAAGTAGGTTTAATGATTTGTTCGATAAATCTGGTCCGTAACTACTGGCAATAGTTTATTTATTTAAAAATCCCTATTTAATTGGTTTTCATCTCTCATTTTCAAAAATATAATAATGAATTGAGGCCTGTGAACTTAGAATCATTTAACTTTCAAATTGTCTTAAAGTACGCTACCTGAGTAGGTTTAGTGATTCGTCTGACGAAACTGGTACGTGACTACTGAAATAAGTTTCCTCTACCCTTGAAAAGTAGTTAAAATCAGGAATTTAGTCTTAAAATAACTTGACAGACTTTAGGTTTACACTTTTTTCTTTAAATTGAAGATAATTGAATTCTCAAGAGACCTGTAAAGCGCAATTTTTCATTAAGCTTTGTTTATATAATTAATATTTCTCTTTCAATTTGCTCCCATCTCTTATTTTTATTTATATAATTAGGAACTGATGCCATAAAACATAAAATTATTTACTTTTAAATTGTCCTAATGTGGGCTTCCTAAGTAGGTTTAGTGATTCGTCCGACAAATCTGTTCCGTAACTACTGGAAATAGTTTATTTATTCATTGATTATTCGCTTTTCAATTGGGTTCCATCCCTTATTTTCAATAATATAATAATAAATTGATGACCTGAAACTGAAAATTCTTCAAGTTTTTAATTGTCTTCAAGTGCGCTACCTAAGTAGGTATAGTGATTTGTCTGACGAAAATGGTACGTGACTACTGAAATCAGTTTTTTCTATGCTTGAAAAGTATTTGAAATCAGGAGTTTACTCTTAAAATAACTTGACAGGCTTAAGGCTTACACTTTTTTTTTTAAATCGAAGATAATTGAATTCTCAAGAGACCTGTAAAGCGCAATTTTTAATTAAGCTTTGTTTATATCGTTAATATTTGTTTTTCAATTTGTTATCATCTCTTATTTTTATTAATATAATTAGGAACCGTTGCCCTAAACATAAAATTATTCAATTTTAAATTGTCTTGATGTAGGCTTTCTAAGTAGGTTTAGTGATTCGTCCGACAAATCTGGTCCGTAACTACTGAAAATAGTTCATTTATTCATTAAATATTCCTTTTTCAATTGGTTTTTATCTCTTTTTCACAAAAATATAATAATAAATTGAAGCCCTCATATTAAAAATTATTCAACTTTTAAATTGTCATAGAGTAAGCTTACCTATGTAGTTTTAGTGACTTGTCTGACAAAGCTGGTATTTTACTACTGGAAATAGTTTCCTTTACCGTTGCAAAGTAGTTAAAATTAGGAATTTATTCTCAAAATAACTTTTTGGCCTTCAGGATTATGATGGTGCTGATTAAAATAATAATAAAAAAGAGTTCTAACAATACAATGCAAAAAATGCAAAATTTATTGAAGTGTATTTTTTTTTCAAATGCTAGTATTTTGAAGAAAAAAAAACGTGAAAATAATTTGACAGAATTGGAAATGCTCACGTCTGAATTTTTCAATGCATTCCGATTAGTAGATACATTTTTTAGTTAAAAATTCATCTACAAGGTTAAATTTCTGAGAGATCTGTAAAGCGTGATTTTTTAATTTATCCTTCAGATTCAAATTTTTTTAAATTGAGGATGACTGTATTCTTAAGAGATCAGTGGAGCGCAATTTTTTTAATTCAAATTCGTCTATATATTTCATCATCACTTGACACTGTGAAGTAAGACGCAATACATAATCAACCTGGGTTACCATATCCCATAGTGTACTCAGAGAGTTAAATTGAAGGTAATTGAATTTTTGAGAGATCTGTGAAGCGTGATTTTTTAATTTTGCCTTTAGATTCACTTTTTTTAAATTGCAGATGGCTGAATTTTCCAGAGATATTTTTTATCTTTCATTTTCATTAATGATGCCCTGAAGTATCAAATTATTAAATTTGCAAAATGTCTTTAAAGTAAGCTTTCTGAGTAGGTTTAGTTATTCGTCTGACAAATCTTGTCCGTAACTACTGAAAATAGTTTCACCGGTCGTTGCAACAGCAAAATACAATTCTTTTTTCAAATTGAAGATAATTAAACTTATAAGAGATTGCATAGGTCGAGCGCAACTTTTCAAATCAGATTATATTTGAGTCGATGGATGCAAGAACTCGTTGAGCGTTCGAAACCACGAAAAATAATCAATTTGTTATCAAAAAGTATTTTTATCAAGTACATTTTGTTTCACGTTTCGGCCACGTTTTTTTCGTTTATCGATTTTCCCGAGTGGAAAATACTTCTACGCGGTTTCGAGCGCTTCAGGAGTTCTTGCATCCATCACCTCATTTAATGTACGCTTCCTAAGTAGGGTTAGTGCTTCGTCTGACCAATATTGACCGTAACCACTGAACATACTTTACCCTTGGAAAGTAGTTGAAGTCACGAAATTCATACTCAAAAATCTCTAAACATTTTACATTGACAAATTTTTCAAAAATTGACGATAGTTACATTTTTAAGATATCTCTGAAGCGAAATTTTTATAATGAGCTCTGTTCATATATTTTTTATTCACTTCTCTATTTTATCCATCTGTTATATTCATCAATATAATAAGGAATTGAATCCCTGGGAATTGAAATCATTCAATTTTAAAATTGTATTCAGAGTGTGTTTTCTAAGTAGTTTTAATTATTCGTCTGGCAAATATTGTCCGTAACTACTGGAAACAGTTTTCTCCACCGTAGCAAAGCCGATGTACAATTTTTCTTAAATTTCAAGATAATTAACTTTTTAAGAGATTTTTGGGGCATGGATTTTAATTTAGATTTGTATATGTAATTTTTGTTCACTTTTTAATTTTTTCGTATCTTATTTTCATGAGTATAATGTAGAAATTGATGCCCTTGAACATAAAATTCTTCAATTTTCGAATTAGTTTTGAAGTACCCTTCCCAAATTAGATTTAGCGCTCTGTCTGGATAATATTGTTCGTAATATTGTTAGAAATAAATTTATGGAAAATAGTAAATTTGTTGCATTTTTAGACACAATTTTTTTCTTTCGCTCATTTCACATCGAATTGTTTAATGAGAATAGAAAACAATGAATATTTGTTCGAACTCTCAATTGTCCAATTAGTTTATACAAAATTACAATTGTTAATACTTATCAGTGTTTTGTAGTTGCCTCATCAGCAACGTATTTTATGGCCTTTTGTTTATCCTATTTGTTTGTTTAAAAAATGTTTATAATATTTTGACAAATACTCATAAGAATTCACAGCTTTCAGGAGTATGTCAAGCAACTGAACAAAAAATGAAGGATCGGATTCACAGAAAATTGCGAATCTTTTAATTATTTTATGAAAATTGTTTATAACAATGATAATTTTTCACATTTTATACATATTCAAAATTCACTGTTGCGCTAAAGATAAACTATAGCTATTTAAGTGAAAATTTTATTTTCTATCAATAAACTACTTCGTTGTTAATTTGTTCACCTAATTTGTTTACAATTAATCATCTGATTATTTGGTAAATTATTTATATTTCATGAATGCCCATGCAGGGATTGAAAACATGTTTTAAGGATTGGGACTCTCTTTTGAAGAACAAAAAAACAGGAAAATTGACCATTTTGCCACGCTTTATTTTAAATAAATAAATATAAACAAAGCTAATATATAAGATCGCACTACACAGATCTTTTGAAAAGTTAATCATTTTCTATAAAAAAAAATGTTAATCAAGTTAAAACTAAAGGCTGTAGATTTTTTTTTCAACAGTAAATTCCTGACTTCAACCACTACAACTTCAAATATGTCCAGTAGTTACGGACAATATTAATCAGACAAAGCGCTAAGCCTACTCAAGAAAGCGTACTTTAAAAACGAGTCAAATTTTGGGAATGCTCAAATTTGAGTGCACAAATTCCTTATTATGTTAATGAAAATAAGAGTTGGAAAAAAATAGAATAATAAACATATAAACAGAGCTAAATTAAAAAAATTCATCTCCACAAATCTCTTAAAAAGTTAATTATCTTAAATTAATTCAGGAAATTTGTATATCGGAAGGAGATTGAAGGCTTTCGACTTTTTTGAATAGTAAATTCCTTATTTCAACCATGTGCAACGGCAGAGGAAACTGTTTTAAGTAGTTACTGATAGTATTAGTCAGACAAAACGCTAAACTTACCTTGGAAAGCTTTCTTCAAAAGTAACTTGAAAATTGATGTATTTGAATATTGATGGCATCAATTCCTTTCATATTGATGAGAATGAAAGTTAGAGAAAAATTTGAAAGGAAATAATTAATTTACAAATAAAGCCAAATTATAAATTGCGCTACGCAGATCTCTTGAAACAGTTAATTATTTAAAATTCAATCTGAAAATATGTACTCGTATATCGTATAAAAACTAAAGCCTCTTGACTTTTTTGAATAGTAAGTTCCTTCTTTCAAGAATTGTGCAACGGTAGAGGGAACTATTTTCAGTAGTTACGGACAATATTAGTCAGACAAAACGTCAAATCTATTTTAGGAAGCGTTCTTCAAAAGTAAATTGAAAATTGAAGAATTTGAAGTCTCAGGGCATCGATTCCATATTGTATTAATGAAAATAAGATTTGGAAAAAATTGAAAAGAAAATTATAAATATATAAACAAATATAAATTAAATAATTGTGTTCCGCAGATTCCTGAAAAAGTGAATAATCTTCATCTAAATCACAAAATGTCTGAATCGGATGGATACTAAAAGTTTTTGATTTTTTTGAACAGTAATTACCTCATTTTAACCATTTTGTGTAGGTAGAGGCAGCTCTTTTCAGTAGTCAATGACAGTATTAGTCAGACGAAGCGCTAAACCTACTTTAGGAAGCGTACTTTAAAAGTCAGTTGAAAATGAAAGAATTTTAAGTTTGAATACATGAATTCCTTATTATATTAATACAAATATGAGAAAATAGTGAAACTAGAAAGGAAATAATCAATATTTAAAATGACATAAGTGTTGAAAATTCATTGGGGCGAAGATGACGTATGTAGGAGTTACGAAAAGATCTGTTGAAACTTTATAGCATTATCACGGTTCACCATAAAACTGGATTCTCATCTTGTTCGGAAACAACTTAACAACTTTAAAGACTATTTTATAGGCCAGCCTCCGGCAGAGCAACAAGATTGGAAGTACGAGTATGCTTCCATCGTATATTGCGTATAGTGCTTTCGTGCATTATGAATCTTACGTTTCACGGAACTGTTGTCATTTTTTTTAAACTCTCTAAAAAGGAAAATTTTTTTTTAACATTTAGAAATAATATTATTATTATTTGATTCCATATATTTATAACAGTCTTCAAATTTTATAATCACCTTTTTCCATCTATTTCCCCTTTTTAGAGAATGTCTCTATTTTCCACTGTTTTCAAGAAATTTCTTCTTTTTCTTGTTTTTCTCGCTTGGTTACGAACTGAATTGAAAAAAAGAACAATAAGAAAATGAAACTATTTTTAGTTGCAAATTAATTATTTTTGGTTGAAAATTCTACTACTAAACTTTTGGTTTAGAATTCATCTCTTTTGGTTAAAAATTCTAAAAATTATGTTACTTTGTTGAAAAGTAATTTTTTTGTATGTTACTTTGTTGAGAAGTAATTTTTTTTCAAAAATTCAAATACTTTGTTGAACGTTATTTCTTTTAAATAGAAAACTTCATCCTCTAGGATTAAACATTCTTTTTTTTAAACGAGTTATACTTTTTGGTTAAAAATAAACTTTTGTGTTAAATATTAAACTTTCCGGGTTAAGAATCAATTTCTCTTTTGAAAAATTCATCGTTTTTGCTTGATCATTTTTTGGATAGTGTTATTGTACTGTTAGTCTTTTTTTTGAAAAAAACCATAATTATATTTTTAGTTTAGTATTGATACCTTTTAGTTAAAAAATCTACTATTTGGTTGATAAAACTTATTTATATATTTTTTGAAACTTTAACTATTTTGAAAGGAAGTTATTTTTTTGGTTGAAAATTTAACTGTTTCTTTGGATGTCCAAATGTTTTCCGGAAAATTCAAATTTTAAAACTGTTTTCTAAAACATTCGACTTTTGAGCTTAAAAACTAATCTGTTGACTGAATTTTTGACTGAAAGTTGAATTATTAGGCTCAAAATTCATATAATTTTTGAAAATTTGCCTTCGTTGGTTCTCATGTCAATGATTCATTCTTCTTGTTGAGAATTCATCCTCGTTGAGATGAAAATTAATTTTTTTTTTTTGAATAGAAAATTCATTTTTCTTGGTTGAGAAGGAATCTTTGTAAGTTGAAAATTCAATGAATTTGCTGAAAATTCATACCTCTTGTTCAAAGGTGTACGTATTTGGTTGGAAATTCATTCTTCTTGGTTAAAAATGAAGTTTTTTTTGTTGAAAATCAACAGAATTCTAAATTTTTTGTTTGCTTGAAAATTCGAAAATAAAAAATGTATCTCTTTTGGTGAAAAATTTATTTTTAAAAGTCAAAAATTCATTTTTTTTTGATTAAGAATAAACTTATTTGTTAAAAATGATTATTTGTTTAAAAATCCAAAGGTTTCTAAAACATTTGACTTTTTAGGATAAAAATTTCACTTTATTGTAAAAAAATGTAACACTTTTGGGTTGAAAATTCATCTTTCTTGGTTGAAAATGAACTTCTTCGTTGAAAATTTAGTTTCATTTTATATATCATCTTTGTTTGAAAATTCAACCAACATAGTTAGTGATTCATCTTATTCGTTAAAAATTCATTTTTTTGATTGAAAATTTATCTTTTTTGGTTAGGAGCAATATTTTTCTTTGGAAATTAATAATTTCTGGCTCAAAAGTCAAATATTTTCTAAAAAATTCAACTTTCTGGCTTGAAAACTCAACTTTTTCCTTGAAAATTCATCTTGTCTAGGAAAAAAATTCATTTTTCTCAGTTGAAAAGAAATTTTTTCATTAAAAATGGAACTGAAATTTTATTTTATTTTTATTCAAAATTTGACTATGTGGCTGAAAATTCATTTTTGTATGTTAAAAATTCAAGTCATTTATGAAAAAAGCCACCATTTTGTTAAAAATTTATTTTTTCAGTTTAAAAATCCAACGCTCAATAATTTTCGCGTATAAAATGAAAGCTTTTAAAAATTTTCAAATGAGAATTTCTCAATTGAAGAATTGATTAAAAAATTGCTGAATCTTTTAAATTATAACATTTTTAGCAATTTTAGGCAAAAAATATCAATTCATACATTAAAATTTCAAACTCAAATTTTCCGTACAATTTTTCGATAATCCTGCAAAAGTAGTAATAAAGTTCTTTTAAAATTAATTTTTCAAAAAAAAAAATGATTGTTAGTTTTTTTCTGAATTTTGATACAAATTTTTCATGAATTCAAAGGCTTTTAAAATGCAAAAATAGCTTATAAATTCTGTGCTTGACATCTTCGAAAATCTACATTGTCTTTTGAATGTTTGAAAATTTTTTCACTTTTCAATTATTTTTGAATCTTTTCAAATCTTCGACATATATTTTGAACTTACTCGATTATTTTCCAAGTGATTAATTGTTCAATTGTCATTTGTCATTCAACATCTTTTTAAACCTTTTCAATTATTCTCTTGGAATTGAATTTTCGGAATAAAAAATAATTTAAAATTTTCCCAGCAAACTTACAAAACTCTTTTAATTTTCTTAAAACCTTTAAAGATCCTTAAAAAACTTGAAAATTTTATTTCGAAATCTTCAAAAATCTAGATTTATTTTCTCATTTTTCGAAATATTTTTCAGTTTTATATTATGTTTGGATCTTCTCAAAACTTGTGAATTTCTCTTAAGCTAACTCAAATTTTTCCAAATCGATAATTTTTCAATTGTTATTTATGCTTCAAAATTCAATAATTTCACTTTTATTGAAAATATGTTAGATAGAACAATTAAAATTGTAACGTTCAATGTTTTCATTCAACAATCTGAAATATTAAGGATTCAAGACTTTTTGTTTCAAATAATTCAGTTTGAAATTGTTTAGTTTAATATTTGATTCATAATTGTTGTTCGAATAAAAATTAAAATATTGCTTGATATTCAAAAAATTGTTTTCCTCAATTAGGAAATTTCAAATTGCATAGCGATTAAAAATGTAATATTTTACATTCAAACAATATTGGAATAGGATTTCAAAAAAATGTTATTTTCAATTTTAAAATCTGTGACTTGTTTGATTTTGAACAGATTCAGAATCACCCTGAAAAGTCAATTTTGTTCAATTTTTAATAATCAAACAACAGTTCAATGTGATTTATTATAATAGCAAATGTTGTTGGTAAAAGTGTAATATTTTTTTTCGAATTGTATTTTCTTCTTGGAATATACAGCTTTACAATGAGTTACTAGTATATAAGACATAATTTTACGTAATTTCCCAATATTTTGTCTTTTGTGAAATCTTGTAATTTTTTATCATGACGTCAAACACCCAAATTGAAAGATGTAAAATTCTGTAGTTTTTTGTAATACCTCGCAGATTTTTATAACAAAGCAAAAAAAAATATCAATGAAAAGTTACAGAAATTTTTGAGTTGTACTTGCAATATGAGCATTTTCTGGTGTTTGTCCAAATTTCATCGTTGGGTTCTTGGTTTATTTTCAGGATGAGTATTGAACGTTAAATAGGATTTTGAATATGGTTTTAATCTAATTAAAAATTTTCAAGTTTCAAAAAAATTACCGTTGTAGCAATGTTCTAATTTCTTGTAAAATTTTTAACCACCAGGGAGTATTTGGACAAAAAATGGTTGAATTTTAAAAGCTTCGTTATCAAAATTGAGTACCTTTATGATAATAATTGATTATCAAAGCCAGGATGAACTATTGTCATATAAATATAATGTTGTGGATAATGTGCTTTTGCCTTCCGGTGCTAACAAGCTTCATTACAGGCAGCAAAGTAAGTACAAAAGCATGCATCATCGCTAATTAAAATATCAATTAAACCTAATGACACACTTGAAAATTAGAGACTGTCAAGAGTGTTTAAAGTATGCAATTTTCTCAGTCAGGGATAGCAACTAGCAACACAAGTGCGTTGGATAACTGAGGTAGCTCGTTATCTCGTGATAGGAGCCTCAGACAAACAGCCTCATTTATCACGTGCTGACCTCCTACCGACCCCTTTTCATCCCCGTCCTGGTCCTCACTGTCAACCAACCACCCTATTCTGTCCTCAGGTGCTCACTCTTGAAACTCGCTGGAACCAACAACCACAAGCTCAAAAAAATTCCTACAAGAAATTACAGTACTCGTAATTCTAACCGTCAGACTTATTTGTTGAAGAAAACAAGTAGAAATCTTCAATTCATTCTCAATGATTAATTCTCTAATACTGAAATGATTCAATTTTTTCTTTTCTGTAGAGAAAATTTCTGAACATAGTATATTATGCACCTAGGGGGAGGAAAAGTGCCTCTCCCCCTTGGTACATACGATATTTTTTATAACAAATAGATGATTTCAGACATATCTCGAAATACAGTCATGATTTAAGTCCATATTAGATTTTGTATAATGAAGTATGAAATTAATGTTAACCTAATCTATAGTAATTTTTCAGGTGAATATGGCAACTTAACATGGAATACCCAAAATTCATTTTTAAAAATGTCTATAAATTAACAGAAATTTATGATAAATTTCGGTTATCTATGGTAATTTTACAGGTAAATATGGTAACTTACCGAAAATTTATTTTCAAAAATTTCCATAAATTTCCATGAAATTCCGGAAATTACTGAAAAATTTTGGTAATTTAGTGTAATTTTACAGGTGAATATGGTAACTTACCATGGAATACCCAAAATTCATTGTTAGAAATTCCTATAAATTTCCGGAAATTTATGAAAAATGTCGGTCATCTATGGTAATTTTACAGGTAAATATGGTAACTTACCCGAAATTAATTTTTAAAAATGTCCATAAATTTCCGGAAATTTATGAAAAAATTCGGCCATTTATGGTAATTTTACAGGTATGTATGGTAACTTACCCAAAATTCATTTTTGAAAATTTCCATAAATTTTCGGAAATCAATGAAAAATTTCGATAATCTATGGTAATTTTACGGGTAAATAAGGTAACTTACCATGGAATACCCAAAATTCATTTTTAAAAATTCCCATAAATTTCCGGAAATTTGAGAAAAATTCCGGTAATTTATGGTAATTTTACAGGTATATAGGGCAACTTTCCATAAATTACCGCAAAATTCTATTATCTGCAACCAAAATTTTCTCTCAGTATTTACCGTGAGTGGGCTGATAATCATAAAATGCGGTAATTTATGGTAATTTTACAGGTGAATATGGTAACTTACCATGGAATACCCAAAATTCATTTTTAAAAATTCCCATAAATTTTCGGAAATTTATAAAAAATGTCGGTCATCTATGGTAATTTTACAGGTAAATATGGTAACTTACCCGAAATTAATTTTTGAAAATTTCCATTAATTTTCGGAAATTAATGAAAAATGTCGGCCATTTATGGTAATTTTACGGGTATATATGGTAACTTACCCAAAATTCATTTATGAAAATTTCCATAAATTTTCGGAAATTAATGAAAAATTGCTGTAATTTATGGTAATTTTACAGGTGAATATGGTAACTTACCATGGAATACCCAAAATTCATTTTTAAAAATGTCTATAAATTACCGGAAATTTATGATAAATTTCGGTTATTTATGGTAATTTTACAGGTAAATATGGTAACTTACCGAAAATTCATTTTCAAAAATTTCCATAAATTTTCAAGAACTTCCAGAAATTTATGAAAAATTTTGGTAATTTAGTGTGATTTCACAGGTGGATATGGTAACTTACCATGGAATACCCAAAATTCATTTCTAAAAATTCCCATAAATTTCCGGAAATTCATAAAAAATTTCGGTCATCTATGGTAATTTTATAGGTAAATATGGTAACTTACCCGAAATTAATTTTTGAAAATTTCCATAAATTTTCGGAAATTAACGAAAAATTTCGGCCATTTATGGTAATTTTACGGGTAAATATGGTAACTTACCGTGGAATATCCAAAATTCATTTTTAAAAATGTCTATAAATTACCGGAAATTTATTATAAATTTCGGTTATTAACGGTAATTTTACAGGTAAATATGGTACCTTACCGAAAATTCATTTTCAAAAATTTCCATAAATTTCCATGACCTTCCGGAAATTTATGAAAAATTTTGGTAATTTAGTGTAATTTTACAGGTGAATGTGGTAACTTACCATGGAATACCCGAAATTAATTTTTAAAAATTTCCATAAATTTCCGGAAATTTATGAAAAAATTGGGTAATTTATGGTAATTTTACAGGTATATATGGTAACTTTCCATAAATAACCGCAAAATTCTATTATCTGCAACCAAAATTTCCTCTCAGTTTTTACCGTGAGTGGGCTGATAATCATAAAATGCGAGCTCATAGATGCATAATTTTCATTATTCATCTCTGACGTCACTTTTCAGTCCCCAGAGAGTAAAAAGTACTTTTTACTCCCAAGGGAGTAAAAAGTAGAGCTTTAGCCCCGCTTTCTAGGCGTCGAAAAGGGCTGAAATCATGCATGTTTCATAAAAAGGTATTTCAAAAGATTGGAAGAAATTCTTTCATACATTCTAATCACTTGCAGGGATTTTGAAGGTTTTTCAAAATTTAAGGAAATTTTGAAAATTCCAATGATTTTTACAAATTTTGAAAAATTTCAAGGCATTTCAAAAAATGGTGAAAGATTTGAAATTTAGAAAGGTGTATTTTTAGGGTGGTCCAAATTTATACCTGTAAAAATTCGAATTTCTATTTTTGGTGATAACCCCCCCCCCATTTTGTTCGTTTTCCGGAAAAAGTAATTCCGTATATTTTTTTTTTTTAACGTTAACCCGCGCCTCCGGGCTTTTGAAATTAACATGGTGTTTTAAATGGGAAAAGCTCGATTTTAAAAAAAAAAATGGAAAAAAGAAATACTTTTTATACATTTTTTGTCAATTAAAGTTTTGTCACCTTTTGAGGAGTATTTAAGAAATAACTTCCACCCAATAGCTTTTAATTTTGACACACCTGAACTTCTTCAATTGTGCCCGGAAAATGTCCCAAAAAATGCAAAATAGCAGTTTTCTATCAAATTCATGCTAAAGAAAATATATTTTTTTTAAATTTCAACATGAATTATTTTTAGTCGATAAGTGACGAGTTTTAAAGTATATTTTAAGTAATTTCAAATTGTTTAAACAATTAGTATTTGTTTAAACAATTTTTTCCCCCTGAAAATCGTGAAAAGTTATTATCTTTCGGAATAAATCGTACAAAGTTGATGAATGTCAAGAGTAGTAGTTCTTTTGTAACTTATTTCGTAATTATTTAAACAATTTTCGTTTGTTTAAACAATTTTTTCTCCCTTTAATCGTAAAAAGTTATTATTTTCTGAAAATAATGAGACAGTTAAAGAATGTTGAAAGCAATACATTTTTGAAGGATGTTTGGTAATTATTTAAACAATTTTGATTTTTTAAAACAATTTTTTCCTTCTGTAGAGCGTGAAAAATTATTACTTTCTGGAATTAATGACACAATTAAAGGAATTTAAGATTAATATTTTTTTCCCTACAGAATATTGAGAAATTTTTTAAATAATTCAATTTATTTAAACAATTTTTGTTTGCAAATCGAGAAAATTAATTTTTTTCAGCAATTCTTTTCAGTAAAATTTTGAACCAAACAATTTTATTTTTATTCCAAAAAGATGAAATGTCTACTTTTTGCAGTTATTTTAGTACAATTTGTTTCTCGAACATGAAATATTAAATTATACTGATAATTAGATGTTTGAATAAATTATTCAAACAGTTTTTATTGAAAGCATATCGAAGCATATTTCCAAGGTGGTCGAAAAACTTTATTTAAAAAATTTCCGGACTAGTTTTCAATTTTTTTTATAATTAACAAAAAATAAATTCATTTGGAAAAATAATTCAAAAATTAAAAATTCAATTTAAAAAAATGTCTCATCCAAAAAGAGATTTGAGAAGATGAATATGTGCATTAATAATACGACTAATTTTTTTTTAATTCAAAAAATTCGATGTATAAGATTTCGAAACAATTCAAGCTAAATTCAAAAGAATTCATATAACACGAAGAATGTTAAAAATTCCATTTATTTTACAAAAAATTGTGTGAATTTAAGAGCAACTATAATTCAATTTAAAAAAGATGAACCTACTTTGCACGAAATTCGACAATTTTGTGAAAGTTATTTTTTTGGTTGAAAATTCAACAACTTTGGTGAAAAATTGAATTATTTGTTGACATTTGCTTTTCTTGCCTGAAGTTCTTTTCTTTGGTTGAAAATACAACTACTTTATTGAAAATTCGTTTTTCTTTTGTCAAAATATTATTTTTTAATTTAATATTAAATGATTTCAGTTGAAGATTCCCAATTGTAGTTGAAAATTCATCTCTTCGATACAAAATTTCAACGTTTTGTTGTAAATTCGTCTTTTTGTGTTAAGAAATCAAGAACTTTGGTAAAAAAATTCAACTGTTTAGTTGACAATTAATTTCTTTATTGAAAATTACTGTATTGCAACCGAAAATAATTAAGTTGAATTTTCAATAAAAAAATTAATTCTCCACAAAAAAAACAAGAAATTTTGAACGAAATAGACAAATTTTTAACAACAATAAAAAAAAATTCTTGACTGAAATGATGAACCAGCAGATAAAAAAATAATTTTTAACAAAATAGTTGTATTTTAAATCCAGGCATTAAATCATTCAACGAAAGCCTGGAGTAGTTGAATTATTACTCGAAAAAATTAATTTCAAGAAAAAAAAGGCATATTAAAAAATGGTGGGAGATTTGAAATTTGAAAACGTGAATTTTGAAGAGCTTTGAAATGTTTTGAAAAATTTCCAAATATTTCAAAGGATTTTAAAGATTTTATAATATTTTGAAAAATTTCAAGGAATTTTCAAAATATTCCAATGATTTGAAGTGCTTTCAAAGGAGTTTGAAGATTTTTGTGTATTTTTAAAAACTTCAATGAATTTCCAAGAGCTTTACAAAGTTTCCAGGTATTTTAAAATATTTTAAAGGATTTGAAATATTTTATGATATTTTGAAAGATTTCAAGAAATTTATAGTACGTTCCAATAATTATAATTGATTCCAAAGGATCCTAAACATTTCATCGTATTTTTGAAACTTCCAAGAAATTTCCAAGAGCTTTAAAAAGTTTCAAAGGATTTCCGAAGATTTTAGAGGATTTGAAATATTTTATGAAATATTGCAAAATATCAAAGAATTCTTAAAAATTTCAGTAATTTGAAGTGCTTCCAAAAAATTTGGAACATTTTGGCATATTTTTTAAACTTTCAAAGAATTTACCAGAGCTTTGAAAAGTTTCAAGGAATCTCAAAATATTTCAAGGGATTTAAAATATTTTAAAATATTTCAAGGAATTTTCAATAAATTCTAATAGTTTGAAGTGATTCTAAAGTATTAAAAAAATTTGAACGTATTTTCAAAACTCACAAGGAATTTTTCAGAGCTTCAAAAAGTTTCAAGAAATTTCAAAAGATTCCAAAGGATTTCAAACATTTTAGGGTATTCTTAAAACTTCAAGGAACTTTCAAGAATCTTCACAAATTTAAGAAAATTACAAGGAATTTAACAAACTTGTAAAGGATTTTAAAATTTAAAAGGTGTATTTTGAAAAATTCCAAAATATTTTCAACAACTTTGAAAACTTCGAAGAAAATTTCAAGGGCTTTAGAAAGTTTCAAGAAATTTTAAAACATTCCAGAATATTTGGAATATTTTATAATATTTCACAGGACTTCAAAAAATGTATAATACATACCAATAATTTGAAGTGATTCCAAAGGATATAAAGGTATTTTTAAAACTTTCAAGAAATTTTCAAGAGCTTTAAATACTTTTAAGGAATTTCAAACGATTTAAAAGGATCTAATATATTTCAGGGTGTTTTTGAAATTTCAAGGAATTTTTACAAAATAAAAAAGAAATCTTCAGGGATTCAAAAAAATTGCAAAAGATTTGGAAGCTTAAGAGGTGTATCTTAAAATATTCCAAGAAATTTTCAAGAATTTTAAAACGTTTCAAGGAATTTCAAAATATTTCAAAGGATTTTAAGTACTTTATGATATTTTAGAATATTTCAAGCAATTTTCAATAAATTCTAATAATTTGAAGTGATTCTAAAGAATAATAAAGATTTTAGCGTATTTTTGAAGCTCTCAAGAAATTTTCAAGAACATTCATAAGTTTTAAGGAATTTTGAAAGATTGTAAAAGATTCGAAATTTTGAGGGAAGTATTATAAAGAGTATTTTAAAAGATTCCAAGGAATTCTCAAAAATTTTAAAAAATGTTCATTGGCTTGTAAAGAATTCCAGAGAATTTCGGGAGATATGGAACGATTTTATAGCACCTATAGGGTTTCAAAATTTCCTTCAAATATTCCAAGGGATTTAATAAAATGTCTGAGGATTTCAATGATTTTGAAAAGTGCTTAAAGTAATTTAATGAGCTTTCCAGAATTTCAGGGCTTAATCACATTTCATGTAATTTCACGGAATTATATAAAATTTTAATAGATTTCAAAGAATGCATTCACAAGAATTAGGAGATTTCAAAAGATTAAAAAAATTTTTTGCTTTTTTTAAAATCTCAAGGAATTTACATGAACCCTAAAACGTTCCTTAGAGATTTACAAAAATTCCAAACAATTTGATAAATTGTAGGGTATTTTTGAAAATTCCGAAGAATTTAGAAGGAATTTTTGAAAATCCCAAAGAATTTTAAAAGAGTTTTCCAAAATGCAAGGATTTTAAAAAAATTATGAAGGATTTGAAATTTTTGAATGTATTTTTAAATATTACAAGGCATTTTCAAAAGATGTAAACAGTTTTAGGGCATTCGAACAGATTTCAATGAATTAAAAATATATTTGGAATTGCAAAAGATTTCATAAAATTTGTAATTGAATTGAAATTTCAGGATTTAAATTGTTTTAAAGGATTTTTAGAATCATCAGATTCCATACAATTTCACGGAATTTTGTAATATTTTAATTCTAAGTTTTTTTAAATGTTCAGAAAATTTAAATTATCAAAATTTTTTAAATATCTAAAATTTCAAAAATATTTGAAATTTGTAAAATTATGATAATTTCTAAAAGGTTCAAACTTTCTGAAGTGCATAATGTATAATGTATCATGTATGAATTTCTTAAATTATTCAAATTTCTAAAATTATTGAAGTTTCTAAGATGTCCCGAATTTTGGAAATTTCTAAAATTTGTGAAATATCTAAAATTTCAAAAATTATAAAAATGAATAAATAATGAATATTTGTAAACTTTTCAAAAATTCTCAAATTATCACAATTTCTAGACTTATAAAAACGTCTCGAATTTTCAAAATTCATAAAATAACCAAAATATCTATAATAAAATTTTCAAAATTTGCAAAACTATTACAATCGGAAAATTATGGAAATTTCGAAAATTATACAAATGTCTCAAAGTTTTCAAAATTTCCGATATTTTTAAAATTTCTAAAATTTCTAAAATACCTAAAAATTTATGAAGTTTTGAAAATCTTTGATAATGATAAAAATTTGATCGGATGATCAAAATTTCTTCAATGTTCAACATTTGCAAAATATCAGTATTTTTTGAATTTCTCATGTTCAACAAAATTTCCAATTTTCGAATTTTCTAAATTTTTTAAAATTATCAAATTATTTATCAATTTTTAAAATATCTAAAACTTCGAAAATATTTAAAATGTGTAAAATAATGATAATTTCGAAAAGGGTTAAACTTTCTGAAATGCATATTGTATAATGTATCATGTGTGAATTTCTTAAATTATTCAAATTTCTAAAATTATTGAAGTTTCTAAAATGTCCCGAATTTTGGAAATTTCTAAAATTTGTGAAATATCTTAAATTTTCAAAATTTCAAAAATTATAAAAATTTATAAAATTATGAACATTTGTAAACTTTTCAAAAGTTCTCAAATTATCACAATTCCTAGAATTATAAGAACTTCTCAAATTTTCAAAATTCATAAAATTACCAAATTATCTATAATAAAATTTTCAAAATTTGCAAAACTATTACAATTGGAAAATTATGGAAATTTCGAAAATTATACAAATGTCTCAAAATTTCTAAAATTTCCGAAATTTCTGAAATTGTTAAAATTTCTCAAATTTCTAGAATATCTAAAAATTTATGAAGTTTTGAAAATCTTTGATAATGATAAAAATTTGTCCGAATGATCAAAATTTCTTCTATCTTCAACATTTGCAAAAATATCAATATTTATTTAATTTCTCATGTTGAAAAAAATTTGCAATTTTCGAAGTTTCTAAATTTTCTAATTAACGAATTAATAATAATTATTATTATAATTAATGATGATAATTAATAAATAATTAATTAATTATTTAATAATTAAAAATTTTGTGAACATCTTAGAAATTATGATAATTTCATAAATTTGAATAATTTTAGAAATTGCTAACATTTGATAAAATTTAGGAACATGAGAAATTTTGATAAGTTTATAAAATTCTAAACATTATAGAAATTTGAGAACATGCTAGAATTTTTGAAAATTTCATGAGATTCAGAAGTGCTTATCATTTTTTTTCATAATTTCAGAAATTCTGAACATTTCTAGAAATATTGAACATCTCAAATATTTCGGAAATTTTAAAAATGTACGGAAATTCAGATAACCCAAAATTGCTCACAGATGTATAAAGTTTCATCATATGCGTATGAAGTCACTTTTTTCTCTTGAAAAAAAGAACTTTCGCCCTGCTTTACGAGAATGAAAAAGGGCTTAAGTCATCCATTTTTTCTGAAAATTTATTTTTTGAAAAATTTTCTTGTCAGGAATTCTGAGTCATCATATTCTATTTAAGGACATGGCTGACTAAAGAAGGTCACTACTACTTGAGAAGGCGTCGCTCGCAAGTATGTTCTCAATGACTTTTTTATTCGATAACTTACACAAGTTCGACGGCGAATCTTTAATTGACTAGTGCATGTAGTTGCCTAACTGTCTAAACACGTACTCATCGCATTTCAGTATGATGAAATGCACCGAACAGCAGGCAATCAATTTTCCGATAAACTTGGCCATTCATGTTTGGAAGCCATCGTTATGACTCGCGACTGGGTCCTTCAACACGACAACGCATCTATCCATTCATCGCAGCTCATTCAGCAATTTCTGGTAAAACAGGCTGCACAAAACGTCGGCAGCCCCAATATAGTTGTGACCTGGCTCACTGTGTTTTCGGGCTGTTTCTCAAATTGAAGTATCCAATAAAATAAAAACGATTTTAAGACGTAGAGTATATAAAACAGAATGCGATTATGCAGCTAATATATTCCGAAAGGTAACTTTCAGAAGTGCTTCTGAAAGTGGCAGAATCACTGAAACAAGCAAACGGTCTGATTTGTGAAAAAGTGCCGACTGGGTCCTTCAGAACAACAACGCATCTGCCAATTAATCGCAGCTTATTCAGCAATTTCTGGCGAAAGACAGTCTTACACAACTTCTGCAGCATCCGTACAGTCCTGACTTGGTACCCTGTTTTTCTGGCTGTTTCCCAAATTGAAGTATCCTCTGAAAGGCAAACGATTTCAAGATGTAGATAAAATTAAATAGAATGTGACAAAGCAGCTGTTAGCTATACCAAAAGGTGACTTTGAGGAGTGCTTCCAAAAGTAGAAGAATTGCTGGAAGAAGGAAGTAACCTGATTTGTGAAAAAGTGACGACTGGATCCATTGGAATGACAAAGCACCTGCTCATTTATCGTAGCTCATTCAGCAATTTCTGGTGAAAAACGGTCTTACACAACTTCTACAGCCCCTTGACAGTCCTGAACTGACTCTCTGTGATTTGCGGCTGTTTTCCAAATTGAAGTATCCTCTAAAAAGAAAATGATTTCAAGACGTAGAGGAAATAAAATTAAGTAGCTGTTAGATGATGATGATGATGATAAGGTAGCTGTCAGATATTCTGAAATGCGACTTTAAGAGATGCTTCCAAAAGTAGGAAGATTGCTGGAAGAAGGAAGCAACCTGATTTGTGGAAAAGTGACGAGTGAATTCATCAGGATGACAACGCACCTATCCATTCAGCGCAGCTTATTCAGAAATTTCTGGCGAAATATGGTTGTACGCAATTCGCATATGTTTTTCATGAAAGAATGAATTGAAATATGTTATGACTACAAAAGGGTAACTCATCCGAAAAGTTCATTTAAAAACGACCACGATATCGGAAGCCTCTTCTATTTGCCAATATCGGTGACTAATTAGCACTGACCCGAACGGCGGTTTGTGTAATGATACAATTATGAGGCAACTCTGATGGAACACAGTCGCGGTGTGAAATTTTACTCGCCGTTCCTATTGCTTGCGGATGAACGAGTAATAATTAACCATTCGTAATTACGGAAGGACTGTTTCAATCGATATATGTTCATTGTTGAATGCCCTTGCGCATCGTTGAATTGGGTATTGATACCACCAAACAATGAGGGGAAAAAAGGCTGAAAGCAAAATAATGATGAATATACAGTTCATCTCGTGACGGTAAACCGCTTTTCAAAAATGGACACGTCAAAAATGACTTCTCATTTTGTAGCGGGTGCATTCAAACGACCATCTTAAATGGAAAACTTTTTTTGAATTTGAAGATTTAAAAAAAATCGAAACATCAAACTTGACACTCTTTTTTTCTATTTCCTTTTTTTCCTTTTTTACTCTGTTTTCAAGAAACCTGCTCTTTTTTTTTCTTCTTCGGCCCAAGTGTAAACTGAATTGAAATTAAAAAATCCAACTATTTTTCGTCGGAAGTTGATTATTTTTAATTAAGATTTTTATTATATTTTCGGTTGAGGGTTCAACTTTTTGGTTGAAAATTTCATTACTCGGTTAATAATTCTATCATTCTGTTTGAAATTATATTGTTTTGTTGAAAGATAATTTTTTTTTGGTTGAAAATCCGACTATTTTATTGAAAATTCGACTATTTTATTGAAAATTCGTCTTCTAGGGTTTAAAATGCAGCTACTTGGGTGAAAATTGATCTTATTGTTAAACAAATTTATTTTTAACTTAATATTTTTTCCATTCAGAACTAAACTATCTTTCTTGGTCGAAAATACAAATCTTTTGTTCAAATTCGTATTTTCAGTTTGGAACTGCCTTTCCTGGTAGAAACTTAGTCTCTTTTTATTCGAAAATTAATCTGGGTTTGTCAACGGTTTAATAATTTTTGTGACAATTTGTCTTTTTGGTTCAATTCCACTGTTTTCCTTTAAAAATTAAAATCTTTTTTGTTGAAATATTAACTATTATATTTTTTGTTGAGATTTCATCTCTTTTGGTCAAAAAAATTCAACAACAAAAATTGAAAGTTGGATTTATCCTAATGTAGCTTCAAATTTTTTTTTTAAATGTAACTTAAAAAAAAATAAAACAACAACAAAACAAAAATCCAAAGAAAAAATTTCAACTGTATTCTTGAATATACATATTTCTTAATCGAAAAATTGTCCTTTTTCCATCTTTTTTGGTAAGAAATTCAACTTTTTTTAATATTCCTCTTTTCGTAGAGAAAATGCGTCCTTTTGAATTGAAAATTCATTTTTAGTAGAAAATTCATATTTTTAAAAAAATTCAACTGATTTGTATCTGGTCGAAAGTGAAACTGACAGCTTCAAATTTGAACAACTTTGTAGGAAATTGATTTTTTTGGTAGACAATTCATCTCTTTGATTGAAAATTCTTTTTTTTTGGTTGAAAGTTAATTTTCTTGATTGAAAAATTAACGAAAAATTTAACAATGATATTTTTGGTTACAAGTTGCTCCTTTCTGGTTGAATGTTTATCTGTTTAGTAAAAATGTATGCGTTTGATTGAAAATTCGTCTCTTTTTGTACAAAATTAATCTTTTCGGTTTAAAATTAATTTTTCTTAGGTTAAAAATTAAATTATTTAATCGAAAATGAACTTTTTGTTCAGAATTCAAATTTTTTGTAAAAAATTCTTCTTTCTGGGTTAAAAATTCATCTCGGTCCGTAAAAAAAATTCTGGGTAAAAAGTGAACTGTTTGATTTGAAATTAATTTATTTTGGTTGAGAATACAACTATTTTATTGAAAATTATCTTCCTTTTTGGAAATTCAACTGCCTTGTAGAAAATTCTCCTGTTTGGGTTGAAAATGTAAATTAATTTTTTTTACTGTAAATTTATTTCTTTTCAGTTGGAAATTTGACTATTTTGTTAAAAATTCAATAAATTTCGACCTAAATTTTTGTAAATTATTACCTACATTATTGTTATGAGGAAGAATTTATTTCTCCATTTTTCTCCTATTTTTATTGAAAATTTCCCTGTTCCTCTTGCTTTGACAGGGTGGGTGGCCAGTGACCCTGAAAATCGGGAAATGATCCTGCATTTTTTAGACCTGAAGAACTGGGAAATCACAGCAAACTTTTTTTTTCAACCGGAAGTATCACAAATTTTTAGATGAAAAATCTATCCAATCACTCATTTTTAGGCGTACATTTCAAATTTAGAAAATAGTTAAAAGTTAAAAGCGTTTGAATTTGTAAATTTTGGATGAAGAACATTTCAAGTTGGGACATTTTATAATTTTGAGATTATGATCGTGTTGATAACGAGGAATTTTAGTTTTCAATATTTTATAAATTGGAAGAAGACTACTTTTCTTTGAATTTCCATTGAGTTGGAAAAGAGGAAATTGTGGTCTTCAATTTTTTATGAATTGAAAGAGGCCCTTTTTTTGTTATAATTTTTATTGAATTAGAAAATATGTAGTTTTGATTTTTTCCCTGAATTAGAAAAGGCTACTTTTGATTTTCAACATTTTGATTCAGTTTAAGTGAGGATTTTTTATTTTAATTTTTCTCTGAATTGGAAGATAGAAATTTCTTTTTTTCCAACCATTTTCCTTCAGTTGGCTTCAGTTTTGATTACGTTAAATGATTTTTTTTTAGTTACAAGAGTTCGGATTTTTCAATTACAATGCCTGGGAATTTTCGTCCTCGATTAAAACGAACACCCTTTTTGAAAAATATAAAAACTTTTTTTTTTAGTGTAAACGAGTCTTTGGTATCAAGCTTCAGACGATACGTCTAGGATTGTTTTCCTGTAATCTTTTTTAAATTGAATTCGTTTGAAACTATGCTAACCCCTTGAAACTCGAATTTTTTTACTGCCCCCTGGAGGATTTTAATATACGTATTTTGTGAGGGTGGTATGTTTTAGTAGGGAAGAAGGGGTGGGGGTGGGGGTGGGGGTGTTAGCTGGAGGCAGCGTGGAACCTTGCGATAATCCACGAATAAATTCAGCTGCTGTGCGATCTTTCTGACGGGTACATAATTTATGGTAGTAGAGCTAGGCAAAGTCTTTTCGAAGCTCTGAGTTTGACACTTCACGTCACTCTGAGGTCTGGGAAATTTTTTCCTATGCATACATTGAAAAGTTATACTTGCACTAACTTCAAAATGTATGATGTGTAGCCCCACAGAAGCGTAGCATATTCCAAATATTTATTTATGTTTCATGTCTTGCTTGTGAAAGATAAATTATTTTTGAATGTGTTCCATTAAAAAATTAGTCTAAGTAGGTACAGCGGTCACAAAAAAAGGTTTTGTATTTGAATAAGACGTTAATTAAGTCGCTCGAACCTTCACCCACCATGCATTCTCTCCGACACACCCTACACGTTACCGTTCTCCCCATATTCTCACTAAATTCTTCCTTCACTACTTCCCCCTCTCCTTACTTTTCCAGCCAACACTTCCCTCCCTCTACGTCCCTCATCCAGCCACCGCTTTCCATCCTCTACTCACTCACACTACCCAACTAGCATTCTCCTCACTTCCCTCTCGATATACTCTCTCACTTTCAATCAATTTCCATACTTCCCCTCTCTTCTACTTTCTTTCCCTACTTCTCTTTCTCTCACTTCCCTGGACTTACCCTTCGCTTATTTTTCCTAAATTTCCATAATTCTTCACTCCTTGGTTCCCATACTTCCTCTCTGTTCGTTTTCCCTACTTCTCCTAAACTATTTTTTTTTTCTCAAATATCCTACTTCTCCACCCTTCATCTTTTCTCATTTTTCTCACTTTTCTCACTTTTCTCACTTTTCTCACTTCCCCTCGCCTCATTTTCCTTCACTTCACCTACTCTCTCTCACCTCATTCCCCTTCTCACTACCCCTGACTTAATCTTCGCCTATTTTTTCTAAATGCCCCTACTTCTTCACTCCTTGGTTCACCTACTCCCTCTCTGTTCATTTTCCCTACTTCTCCTTCCCTAATTTTTTTCTCAGATACCCTACTTCTCCATCCCTCATTGTTTCTCACTTCTCCTACTTCTCCTCGCCTCATTTATCTTTATTTCAGCTACTTTCTCTCGGCTCTTTTACCCTCTCTGCTCATATTGACCGTCCCCTCATTTCTCCGCACCTCCACTCACTAACGCTGGTTCTTCTTTCATAATTACCATTACTTTCCCTACTGGGAAAAAAGTACGACCTAAAGACGGGAACCTGACCAAAACAATAAGAGGGTTGGCCAGGGCGACGAAACCCTAAAAACGCGATGTCAAAAACAACGTCAAAAATTACGTCAAAAAATACTTCTTATTCTGGGATATGAAATGATGTCACATATGACTATCAAAATTCATGCAGGGTGGCAGAAAGTCCGGGAAAACATGGGAATCAGGGAAAACTCAGATAAATTCAGAGATTTAACAAAAAATCTGTGTGGAAAATAGTGGCAGGAGCAATAGTGACAGTAAAGGGAAATAAGGGGGCGAGAAGGGGAAGTAACAGGAAATTAGGGGTAGTGGGAGAGGAAAAATATGAGAAAGGGAGGTTTGAACGACCTGACTAACATCTTAACAGGCCAGAAAACCTTTTTTAGTCCGTCCGTCCATTAGTCCATGATATTTTGTTTTGAAGGAAGGTGCGTGAAGGGAAATGGAAGGAAGGGATGGAGAAGAAGTGAGTGGAAGTGCTGGAAGGGAAAGAAGCGAATTTCAGGAGAAATCATATGATGGGAAGTAGACGAATTGGGAGAAAATAAGGATAAATAATGGGAGGGGATGTAGGGGAATTGATGGTACAAGAAGTGAGGAGAAAAAAAGTGAACAGAAGTAAGGCAAGTGAGAGAAAATGGCGGTAGGGGAGTAAGAGCGATAATGTCAGGGGGACTAGGGGATGTGGGAGAAAATTAGGGAAAACGAGGGAAGTGGGAGTGAGCGAAATAAGCAGAAAATAAATGAAGCGATTTAGGAGATATGATGGGTGAGGGAGTATAGAAGTGAGGGGAAATGGGGGGAGGAGGAGTAGGAGAGTACGGGAAGAGAGAGAAATTAGGGAAGAAGTAGGGGAGGAAAGAAAAATTAAGGAGGGAAAGTAGTGGAAATGAGGGGAGAGGTAGTGGGTGAAGTAAGGGAAGATTAGGATAGGGAAAGTAGAAGAAGTGGGGGAAATGAGGAGATGGAAAGTATGGAAAGAGAAGGAAAACGAAGAATAAAGTGTAGGGATGGGAGTTAGGGGAATGTAGCAGGAGTAGGTAAGGTGAATAATAAGAGGACAAGGTTTGAAGGGCTTAAATACCGTCCTAATAGGAAAAAAAAGCGAAAAGAGGAGATATTTTTCTAGAAAAAATTAATTCACATAATAACAATACATCTTAAAAACGAAAACCTCTAGAGCGATGATTTTTTGAAAGATGTTGATCCTCCTACCAAGTGCTGTCTGATGACGGTAATGACTAATGCGGACACAGTTGACCAAATCGTACCTATGAAATATTTTGGATGCAAAAAAATATTTGTTATAATTTTGAAGCCACTTTAAACACATGGAGTTACTTTTTTGTCGTTAGGCAATAAAAGGCAGAGGGTTGATAATGTAGTGGAGATATTGGTATATAGTGGAGCGGTAGTAACCTTTCTCGCGGTTCGTTTGAGATAACACCCTGTATATCTCGGAAAGCGAAAAATCCAGCGAAACCTTAGTCGATTGCTTTCCTTTTTACCCCAAGATCATTCGAGTCTGAAACAGATAAGAAGATGGATCCGATAAAAGGTCCATGATCTATATGGTTCGAAGCCTATCTCCAATCCCGCCGAGCCGCGCCGTGTCCCTTTTCCCCACTAAAAGTTTCTCTTTAACGGTTCTTGCACTTCAAACCGCTGTAACTCTTTCTTCACCAAACTCTGAAACGATCTCGTTTTATAGCTTCTTTTCTTCGTGTGTAGCGATACCTACTTTTCTTTCTTCGACAGCAATTTTGCAATTGTCGATAAATCACTCTTCAATGTTAAACTACCTCTTAGCTTTCATAGTCAAGCAATTCGATCAAGCAAAAATGTTAGACTCTCGACTGAACATTTTATCAGACTTTTCATTAGTAGTAAAACTGGGGACCGCTCGATCTTTCATTATTGTTGATTAGAAAGATGTTTGTTTTGTTGACTGGCGTTGGTTTGATTTAGTTTGTCGGTGGAATGACGATTTTAGATCTACTCGTGATTGTTAGAATGTTTATTAAAAAAATAAGCTTTCTTCCAACGACGCACAGTGAGTTTTTTTAGGTTTTGTATTCAAAATTCTGCTGACTGCTCAATTTTTGACCGATTCTGATACATTTTTGTTTAAATACTCGTAACGAATTATGATTGCATGTGGGACTGCTACTTTTTAGTTTTCTGCAGAAAAATAACCTAAAAAAATATGAACTTGACAAGGTAGCTGAACCACGAAATTTCGAAACTTTCAAAACCATGAAATCGGTAATATCTTTACACACAAAACTCAAACTTAGAAACCTCAAACCCACAAGCCTCAAACGCACAAACCTCAAACCTCGAACCCACACAAATTATACCTCAATGCCACAAACCTCAAACCCACGAACCTCAAACCCACAATCCTAAAACCCACAAACCTAAAACCCAGAAACCTCGAACGAACAAACCTCAAATCCACAAACATAAATCGCCCAAGCCCATAAACAGCAAACCCACAAACATCCAACCCACATGCCTCAAACCCGTAAACCCACAAACTTCAAACCCACGAACCTCGAACCCACAAACCTCAAACCAACAAAAATTAACCCTCAAACCAGTAAAGCCACAAACCTCAAACCCACGAACCTCGAACCCACAAACCTGAAACGCACAAAAATTAAACCTAAACCCCATAAACCCTACACCCATGAACCTTAAACTCATGAACCCTACATACATAAACCCTGAAACCATAAAGCATAAATCCTAAACCCTAAAGGTTGGCGGGTTTGTGGACTATCCTGCATGATGTACTTATATGTTGAGTTTTATGAACATAGCGTTTGATGTGTGTGGGTTTGCAGTTTGTAGATTTGTGGTTTTAGGTTTATGTGTTTGAGGTTTGTGGATTTGAGGTATAATTTTTGTGGGTTCGAGGTTTGTGGGTTTGAGGTTCGTGGGTTTGAGGTTTGTGGGTTTATGGGTTTTAAAGTTAATTATTGTGGGTTCGAGGTTTGTGGGCTCGAGGTTCGTGAGTTTGAGGTTTGTGGATTTGAGGTATAAGTTTTGTGGGTTTGAGGTTCGTGGGTTTGAGGTTAGTGGGTTTGAGGTTTGTGGGTTTTAGAGGTAATTATTGTGGGTTCGAGGTTCGTGGGTTTGAGATTTGTGGATTTATGGGCTTGAGGTTTGTGGGTTGGAGATTTGTGGGTTTGCTGTTTGTGGGCTTGTGGAGTTGTGGTCTTAGGTTTATGTGTTTGAGGTTTCTGGGTTTGGGATATTAGTTTCATGGATTTTTAAGTTTGAGGATTGTAGGTTTACGGGCTTGGGAGGTTTATGTTTGTGTATTTAAAGTTTGTGCCTTTGAGGCTTGTGGGTTTACGGGTTTGAAGGTTTGAGGTTTGTGGGTTTTAGATTTGTCGGTTTCAGGTTCGTGAATTTGAGGTTTGTGGGTTTGAGGTTTGTAGGCTTGAGAATTGTAGCACTGATACTTTTTTAGTTTTCTGCAAAAAATAGCCTAAAAAATATGAACTTGCCTAGGTAGCTGAACCACGAAATTTCGAAACTTCTAAAACCATGAAATCGGTAATATCTTTACACGCAAACCTCTAACTAACAAACCTCAAACCCACGAACTTGAAACCCTCAAACCCGTAAACCCACAAACCTGAAACCCACAAACCTCGAACGCTAAAACCTCAAACCCACAAGAATTATACCTCAAACCCACAAACCTCAAACCCACAAACCTCCAACCCACAAACCTCAAACCACCAAACCCGTAAACCTACAAACCTCAAACACATAAACCTAAAACCAAAAATCCACAAACCCGTGAATAGCGAACCCACAATCCTCTAACCCACAAACATCAAGTCTACAAACCAACCAAAAAACCTCAAACCCCCAAATCCGTAAACCCACAAAAATTAAACCTCAAACCCGTGATCCCAAAAACCTAAAACCCACAAACCTCAAATCAACGAACCTCAAACCCACAAAAATTATACCTCAAACTCACAAACACATAAACCTAAAACCAAGAATCCACAAACCTCAAACCCACAAAAAACCAAAAACCCACAAACATCAAACCCCATGTTTATATAACTCAACATATAAGTACATCATGCAGAATAGTCCAAAAACCCACCTACCTGTATGGCTCAGGGTTTATGGATTGGTGGGTTTTGTGTTTATGGGTTTAGGGATCATGGGTTTTAGGTTTATGGATTCGTGAGTTTAAGGTTTGTAGGCTTATGGGCTTGGGGGTTTCATGTTTGTGGATTTGAGGTTTGTGGGTTTACGGGTTTGGGGGCTTGAGTTTTTTGAGTTTGAGGTTTGTGGGTTTGAGCTGCGTGGGTTTGAAGTTTGAGGTATAATTTTTGTGGGGTTTTGGTTTGGGTTTTGTGGGGTTGAGGTTTGTGCGTTTGAGGTTTGTTGGTTTACGGGTTTGGGGGTTAAAGGTTTGTTGGTTTAAGGTTTGTGGGTTGGAGGTTTGTGGGTTTGCTGCTTGTGGATTTGTGGTTTCAGGTTAATGCGTTTGAGGTTTGTGGGTTTGGTGTTTCAGGTTTATGGATTTGTGAGTTTGAGGTTTGCAGGTTTATGGGCTTGGAGGTTCTAAGTTTGTGGATTTGAGGTTTTTGGGTTTTCTGGATTTGGGGGTTTGAGATTTGTGGGTTTGAGGTTGTGGGTTCGAAGTTTGTGTGTTTGCTGTTTGTGGGCTTGTGGTATAATTTTTGTGGGTTTTAGCTTTGTGGGTATGAGGTTTGTGGGTTGACGGGTTTGGGGGTTTGAGGTACGTGGGTTTGAATTTTGTGAGTTTGAGGTTTGTGTGGAAAAATATTACCGATTTCATGGTTTTCAAAATTTAGAAATTTCGTGGTGCAGCTACCTGGGCAAGTTCATATTTTTTTAGGTTAGTTTTTTGCAGAAAACTGAAAAAGTAGCAGTGCTAAATGAAATTATAATTCTTTACGAGTATTTTAAAACAAATTGATTAGAATCGGTCAAAAATTGAACAGTCAGCAGAATTTTCAACAAAAATTTTGTAAAAAAAATTCACTGTGCGGCGCTAGACGACTAACTTCGAGGTCATTTTCAGATTCGCAAAAATTTTGTACGGTCATTCAAATTGAAAAATTGGAACTCTTGAAAGTGATTCAAAAGTGAAGCTTTGACTCTCAACTAAAAACATTGTTTTTTTTCAAAAAACGATCGACGAAGAAAATTTAAAAAAAGATCAGATTTTCAATTGTGATGAGACTAGTCTAAATTTCAAGATTATGGTATCGAAGACTCTAGTATCGGAAGTGGAAAAAGAAGCTCCGGGCTTCAAGATAAATAAATTAACAATGAATCTTTAATTGAAAGTTTTTTTTATTGCCAAAATAGAATAGAATACAATTTGGCTAACAAAAACATATTACAATTTTCTCTCCAAAAAGAAAAATTTTGTATTTCTCCCAAAAATAAAGGATCTACTATTAAAGAAACTCTTGCTTGCATAGAAGACATAATTGAATTGATTTCTAATGAAGAAAGAACAGATTTCAGATCTCAAATATTATGTCACTTGAAAAATATCTTCAAAAAAATTAGAATAATAATATAAAATCAGGATTCGAAATACTTGGGATCAAAACAAAAGAATTCCTAAAACAAAACACTGAAATTTCTGTAGATAAGTCCGAAAAAGGTAATATGGACAGGAACCGGGTCCCTCATCAGGCGTGCTTTATTGTTCCCTCGTTTTTGTTCAATTTCGAAATAATGTAGGTGATGACTTCGCGACCGTTCTGGAAATTAGTGGGAGATTAACAAAGGCCTTTTGGTCTATTTGTTTATTTTTGAAAATGGCCGGAAAAAAGTGTAATACAAATGAAGCCTTATGAGGGACCCAGTTTGGGTTTGAAAAAGTTGCTTGTTTCGGAAACAAACTGGGTCCCTCATGAGGCGTCATTTGTATTTCCCTGGTTTCTGGCCATTTTTGAAATAATACAGATGATGATTTTGCGAAAGTTCTTCAAATTACAGGGAGATAGAGAAAGGCCTTTCAGGCTATTCTTTCATTTTCGGAAACGACCAAAAACAAGGGAAATGCAAAGAACGCCTGATGAGGGACTCGGTTAGGGTTTTGAAGAGTTACTAATAAA
>CAKNXH010000290.1:108819-127124 GCA_932178445.1 Andricus quercusramuli | reverse complement strand
GAAATGACCAGAAAAAAGTGAAATGCAAACGACGCCTGATGAGGGACCCAGTTTCGGTTCGGAACAGTTGTTAATTAAAGGAACTGATTTTTTTTCAAATAAATAAAAAAGACCAAGAGGCCTTTTATTTGCAACTCTTTCAAACCCAAAACAGGCCCCTCATCAGGCGTGGTTCAAATTTTCCTCAATATTGAGCATTTTCAAAAATAAAAAAAAAAGACCGAAAGACCTTTAGCAGTTTCTTGCTAATTTGATGAAGGTTCACGAAGTCCTCATCCAAATTATTTCAAAAATGGTCAAAAAAAGGCAAATGCAAACGACGCCTAATGAGGGACCCAGTTTCGGTTCGGAACAGTTGTTAATTAAAGGAAATAATTTTTTTTTTAAATAAATAAAAAAGACCAAGAGGCCTTTTATTTACAACTCTTTCAAACGCAAAACGGGTTCCTCATCAGGCGTGGTTTAAATTTTCCTCAATATTGAACATTTTCAAAAATAAGAATTTTTGCATGTTATTTTCAAGTTTTTGGTCTAAAATTTCTACAGAAAAAATTAATCGAAAAAAGTTGTTGATCCAAAGAAGAACTGAAAATTCATTATCAATAATTTTGTATACGACGCGCAGTTTTTGTTTGAATTGCAAAAAATATCGAAAATAATAAAATTAAATTCGTTGAAAAATGAGACAAGGTAAAAAAGAAAAATTAGTGGGAATAAGATTTTCACTTAAAAAGAACCTAAAAATGTGTAATTATTCATTCTTAGATAGGAGAAGTAGCTTTTCTTTTATTCGATCAAAATAAAAAATAAAAAATAAAAAATAAAATTTTCGGAAAACCGATGCAAGAGATAATAAAAGAATGAAAGGAGAAAAGCTTTTCAACCAAAAAAGATTATCGAATTCGCTACTAGCTGTTGTTATAAAATTACATTAAAAATAGAAAAATCAACTTTCTGGAAAAACGACACAAGTTGCAATCAAATGTTTAAGTACAACATTGTTTTTTTTTAATGCCCAAATAAATGTAATATACATTTGATATAATAGTGTTGAACATAATGTAGAAAAGTTCATATTTTGAAGAAAATCGAATGCGAAGCGCGATATACGTGATGGGAATGTGTTCGTTGAAGCCAAAGGAGCTTTAACAAAAGAGAATTCACAATAACTAAATTACAGTTGTCGATGCTTTGAAGTTTAATTTGAAAAAGTCTGTGCAAAAATGTGATGGAAGTACAAAGACCGAGCGCGTGGCGCGAGATAAATACATTATCGAGCGCGAAGCGCGAGAACAAACAGATGAGAATGTTCCCCGTGCGGTGAAAAGCTTTTTTTAGCAGAAAATACATGTAGGTCTGCCTAGAGGTTTTTTTTCTTTTGAAAATTTGCTTTTCCAATTTAAAACTGTGCGATTCTTGCATCCTCACTCTTTATTGAATTTCGTTTCTACTGCAATTAAAACGCAGAAGCAATCCGACGCGTTTTAGGGAAAAACTAAACGGCAGGCCAGACCAAAGAGAAAATTGAGTTAGATTAAAACGATTCGTTGACCTCGGACGTTGGTACCAGTCAGATTTTTTTTTGCAAATTACAAATAATTCTTGTAATCAAATACGCGATATAGACCCGGTTCGATTTCCCACTTGATATTTTTTATTCACATCGTTCCTGTCCTCTTTGTGTTGAATTCTCATACCGTGTGAAGAGAAAATTTTGTTAGATGGCAAATTTTGGATTTTACGAGATTTTAAAATATTTTAAGGTGTCTAAACAGATTCAAAAGAATTTCAAGCTACTTAAAAAATTTGAAGGAATTTCAAAAAATGTTGTAGGATTTCCAAAGATTTTAAGCTTTTTCGAAGGATGTAATGCCACATCTTCCCAATTTTTCGAAAAATCGTTAAATTGTAATATATCATGGCTTTTTTCGAGGAAAAAATTTCATACATTTTCACTGAGAAACAGTTTTAAAAATGAATTTGTTTTAAATTCTAATGCTTCCTTGAAATTTTAATTATTTTAATGAACATTCAGTTTTTTGGTTAAATATGTACAATTTTGTTCAAAAGTGTTTTTTTTTTGCTGAAAATAATTTTTTTAAACTGAGAAAAATGTTTTAAAATGAATTTGTTGAAAATTCTACTACTCTGTTGGAAGCAAAATTACTTTGTTAGAAATTGATTATTTTGGTTGAGGATTCATAATTTTAATTCCAAGTTCATCTATTTGTTTGAAGATTTAAAATTTTTTTCAAAGGATGTTTTTTTGGTTGAAAATTATTTTCTAAAACTAAAAATATAACTATTTCATTTTCAGTTAGAAGTTGATCCTTTCTAGTTAAAAATTAATATATTTTGTTAAAAATTCGACTTTGTGATTAAATTTAACTTTTGTCGTTGAAAATTTATTGTTAGTTGTTAAAAATTCTACTACTTTGTTGAAAGTTCAACTATTCGATTTATTTTTTTTTTTTTCGGTTGAAGATTTATGATTTTAATTTCAAATTTATCTCTTTAGCTGAAAATTCAAATATTTTCTTCGAAAGTCGTTTTTTGGCTAACTTTTTATCAAAACTGAAAATGTAACTGTTCCATTTTTAGTACAAAATTGATCCTTTCTAGCTGGAAGTTCAGACATTTCGTTGAAAATTCAAGTATTTTATAAAAATAGATCTTTTTTACTGTAGAAAATCATCTTTCTCTATGAAAATTAATTTTCTTGTTCAAAAATTCTTATTCTAAGTTTAAAAACAAAGTATTCCAATCAAATATTCATTATTTTAACTGAAAATTTATCTTTGAGGTAGAAAATAAAACCATTTGTTTGAGAGTAAAACTCTGTTGCTAAAAACTAATTTTTTCTTCTCTGAAATCTTCTTCGTCAAAAATTCAATTATTCTAGTTGAAGATTCATCATTCCAGTAAAAAATTCATTTTTCTGGCTTAAAAATTCAACTATTTGGTTGGAAATTTGTCCACTTCAATCAAAAATTCAACTATTTCGTAAAAGTTCATGTATTTTGTTGAAAATTGCATTTTTTTGTAAGAAAATGTTCATTTGAAAATTAATCTTCCGTCTTAAAAATTAATCTATTCGGTTGAACAATTAATTTTTTTAAAATTTAACTAGTCAGTTGACGATTCATAATTTTATTTAAAAATTCATCATTGTGGTAAAAAATACATTTTTTCTGTAAAAACCCTTTTTTTTTTTGTTGGAAATTAATGTTTTCAACTATCAAGGGAAACTTGAGAAAGTTAAGGAATTTTCGATAAATTAAAGTTGAAATTAATTTTATTATTATAGTCGAAAATCGCAAATATTGGGATGAAAATTAATTTGTTTTGGTTGAGGATTCAAAATCTTTTGTTGAAAATTCATTTCATTTTATTGAATTCTACTATTTTTGGTCTCTCTTGGAAACTCGTTCTTTTCAAATTTACTTTTCTTACTGCAAACTGAAATATGTATTATATTTTTGGTTTGTAAATTCGCCTTTTTGGTTTGATATTGAATTATTTTATTAAGAATTCATATTTTTATTGTCTTAACTGGAAATATAATCCTTCTGTCTTTGTTAAAAAAAAAATAATTTTTTTCTAACGCAAAAAAAGATTTTTTTGAAAATTGTTTTTCTTTTTGGTTGAACAATTATTTGTCTGGCATTTTAACTGTTTTAATTTTGGTTGAAAATTGATGTTTTTTCATACGAAAATTCATAAACTTTGTTGAAAATGAGTATTTTTTGGTAGAAAATTAATCTTTTGAGTTAAAAATTTAACTAACTATTTGTTTCAAAATTCATATTTTTGGTTCAAGATTCATAGTTTTAGCTAAAAATTAATTTCTTTGGTTCAATATTTATCTTGCCGACTTGAAAACACAACTGAAAAGTATTTTAAGTATAGTCAGAAACAACATTTTTTTACATCAACATTAATAATCTTCTAGGTGTATTGTTGGTTTTACACCTAGATGCCTTTTCCGCGGAATTTAAACAATGTAATTATTATTGATAAAAGTAGAAAATACGATTTTTGTAAATCCTACTTCAAAATGCTCATAAACGCTCATTAAATTCTCAAAACACATAAAGGTCGAACATATTCTCGAGCATATTCCCAAGCTAGTGAGAATTTCTCTGAGCACTTAACTCATTAGAACACTATCACGGATAGTGATGCATTCGAGACGATTCCGAGAGAATTCGAGATTTTCTTGAAACATGTTCGAGTGAACTCAAAACTTCATGAAGATCAAGAATATCGAATAAAAAGTTTCGAGATTCTCGACTCGAGATCTCGAAATTTTTCATTCGAGATTTTCAGATCGAGAACCTCGAATAAAAAGTTTCGAGATTCTCGACTCGAGATCTCGAAATTTTTCATTCGACAATCTTGATCTCCATGAAGTTTCGAATTCACCTGAACATGTTTCAAGAAACTCTCGAATTTTCTCGAAATCGTCTCGAATGCATGACTAATTACGGACTCGACTCATCTGCACGAAAGCGGATGGACTATTGCAAAGATGTTGTTTATTTTTCCATTTTTTCGGTTTTCCATTCTCTAATGGTAATTATAGTTCTCCTCATATAGAGAGAGAACTATGAGATGATTAATTATTTTCATAGTGTCGGTCTGCTGCAAAGCCCACACCTTCATTAAAACAGCGCATTAACCAAATTGCGCAGCATTTCCCTACTGGCCGCGGGTTTTGCCTGTGTCATGCGCTCGTTTGTTAGCCGGTAAAGCCCTTTCGCCACAGAGGGAAATTTATGGCATTCTTGCTTGAGATCACTGGCAAACATAATCCTCTGTCGCCTAAGACGAATGTCTCTTTTCTCTTCCCGAGACTCTCCTCTCCTCACCACTCCCCAGCAAGTCACGTATGTTTTATTCCACTTTTGGTTTAGTTGGTCAATGCCGCTCGAACTCTCTGCAAGTGTAACATATGTCCGCCCACATATGCATACATTCGGTGCTTTAACTCAAACTTAACGATGTGTAAATCCACCGAAATACTACTACAAGTGCAACACATGTAGAAAAATGCGATCAGTTTT
This sequence comes from Andricus quercusramuli, assembly GCA_932178445.1. Lineage (NCBI taxonomy): Eukaryota > Metazoa > Arthropoda > Insecta > Hymenoptera > Cynipidae > Andricus > Andricus quercusramuli. The sequence goes on along the minus strand of CAKNXH010000290.1, from coordinate 122,058 downwards.
TCAAAGTATCCCCTTTTTAAATATTTGACTTTGAATTTTCACACCGTCTTCAAATTTCAGTTGGACATATCATTAATATAGGACATAACATTAATTATGAATAATGATAGATGATTTTATTGGTTCATTTATGTTTTTTATTTCATTATTTGAAGGTGACATACACATAAGTCTTCAAAGAACATAATTATGTTTAACTTATGATAAATAACATTTATTGGGGTCAATCAACAAAAAGCGTAGGACTGGGACGAGGGAATAGCTTAGCGCCTGCACTCGTGATGTTTTCAAATATTTCAAAAGTGATTAGTGAAAATGGAAATTGGTGGTTAAAATATTTTTAAAAATGTGTAATAACGACGGGAATCAGTCTGGGGTAAGTACTGATATAATGAAGTAGAATATTACTATTTTGTTGATAATTTGTGCATAACCATATATCCCGGCGTCCTCCGGTCTACCCCCAGTGTCCACATTATATACAGTTCTTGTAAACTTTCAATCTCTTTCCTTTCTTTCCATTCCCATATCTCTGCTCCATAACCTAATACCGGCCATACCAGCGTATCAAATAACCACATTCTCTTTCCCAAATTTTTTTAACCTCCTTTTTCCAATTCCCAATTTCTGTTTTATTACCCCTGCAGCTTTTTTTATCCTTTCTCTTATATGAGCTCTATGATCTCCATTTGCTTGCAAGGTATATCCCAAATACTTGAACTCTTTTACTTCTTCTAATTTTTTCCCCTTCCATCTCCCAGTTCATTCATTCTTTCTTTCCCCTCCTCTTTTAAACCTCATTATCTTTGTATTTTCTACATTTAAATTCAATTTTTTCTCCATCTAAGTATTTCTCTAATCCTGTAATTCAGCCCGCCATCCCTTCTTCATCCTCTGCCATCAACAATATATCGTCTGCGTATGCCAGTGTATATATCTTTTCGTTCCCTATCCTAAATCCTCCTCACCCTCTTCTCTTCATTTCTTCTTCCAAGTCTCATATTAATATATTAAATAAAAGTGGGCTCAGAGGACATCCTTGCCTTACCCCTCTCACCAATCAGAATCTATCTCCTACTTGCTCTCCTACCTTCACCTTGCTTTTTGACTCTCTAAAATTTTCGTTGGCATTAGTATCACTCCTCTATAACCTTCAACCTCCTCCCCTTTGCCTTTCTTCACTATTGGTACCACTACTCCTTCTTTCCACAACGCTGGCCACCCCTCTCCTCTTCATACTCTATTGCACATTATCCGTGCCCATTCCTTTAATTCTGTCCCCCCCATATTTCCATACTCTATTTGGAATCTCATCTATACCAGTTGCCTTTCCATCTTCCATCATCCCTAATACCTTGACTATTTCCTCTCTTGTAATGTCCTCCTCCTCATGTGTTTCCCTGCTATCTTTTCCTCGTTTCCTAACTTTTCTCTCTATCCTTCCTAGTAGTTCCACAATATATTTTTTCCATTCTATCATTTCAATATCCTGGTTTACTCTTTTCCTTCTTCTTCTCTTTTTATTTACCACCTACCAAATCTCTTCTTCCGTCCTAGCCTTCTCTGCTTCTTCTTCAAACCTTTCATTTTGCTCCTCTTTTTTTCTGATCACACAACTCAGTATACACATTCTTTTTTCTCTTATATTCTCCTCCACTAATTGTCCCTTTTCTCCATTTTCTTAATACCCTTCTCACTTCCTTCTTCTTTTGTTTACAATCGTAATGCCACCCACTTCTATCCCCTCCTTGACTAACTTCTTTTTTACTTGTGCACTCTAATACTCCTTTTATTTCTCCTACCATTATTTTCATTTCCTCGTTTACATCTCCTTCCCTCATTTTTATATTTCTGACGTTTTTTCAACTGTTATTTACCTTTCATTGACCAATCCCTTCTTCCTGCTCTTTTTACTTTTGCTTTCTTTTTAGCCTTATTGCTATCACTCATTTCTCCCTCTACTGTCACTATTATGAGAAAGGGATCTCTTACTTCGTTGTCCACTATCACATAATCAATTGCCGTTCCACTCTTTCCTGCTGAACGTATATATTCCCCTTCCTCATCTCCCTCTATACTTCCGTTTAGGATAAACCATCACATCTCCCCTAGGCTCTTCAACAACTTCTTTCCCTCCCCATACAGTATCTTGTCTTTGGATTTTCTTCCTCGCTCTCCATCCCATTGCCTTCATCCTCTATATCCTGTTCTCGCATTAAAATCACCTCCTATTATAAGCCTAATCTCTTGCTTATTTTCTTTCATCAATTCTCTCATCTCCTCTGATTTCTCCTGTATATCACCGTTCACATAAACCCCCACTATCTCCCACTTCTCTCCTCCCATCTTTACCTCTTCTACTATTAATCCTTCTTTTTGTTCTTTCCTCTCTTTCTTGTCCTTCCCTGTTATACATTCGTTCCTTACTCCCATTACCATTCCTCCCATTGCTCTGCCTTTTTTATTCTTCCTCTTTGCATTTTGGACATGCCATCTGTAACCTTTTAGTAACCTTCCCCTTACTCTTTCCCATCCTTTTTCATCTAACCACGTCTCCATCATTACTACTACATCCTATTGTGTCAAATTTCTCATAAATTCCCTATTCCCTCTTTCTAAGTCTGCTATATTCCAGTAGCATATCCTCCAATCTTCCCTACTTACGTTTCTTGTCTCTTTTTTGTTTCTCACTAATTCTTATTTCCTTACCTCTCGTTTCTTTCTCTTCTAGTTTCTCTTTTTGTACAGCGTTTTGAGCTTTTCTTTTTTGGAACTCGCGAAGACGAAAATCGTGGAGATGCGCCCCTCTCACACAGTGCATCCGAACTACGCCACCGACACCATTATGACGCCGAGAGTGAGAACGAGAGCGCTTCCTCAACAAAGAGACCCAGGTTCAACTTTAAAGCTCAGCTGCAGAACATGCAGGACCAGATTAATTCCTTGACTCGGTTGCTTTCACAAAAAGCTAAAACCCGAGACACCTCTCAGAGTTTGATGTCTGCGCCTTCACTGAGTGCTAGTGTCCTGCACTTCGGAGACCTGGAAATGAATATTGACGAAAAGAGGGCTATACAACCAGCTACGAAGGAGAGCCTGCAGGTCCTTGATTCCTTACAGCATTTTAATTCCCCGGAGTGAAAGGATTTAAGATTTTCGAACGCTTCGAGGAATTTTATCGCTTCTCCCGGTTTCACCGATCTAAAGGTAAATGAAGGACTCCGTCACCTCGACAGGAAGAAGGATCCTAACTTAGCGATGGACGGGGTCCTCGCTGGTTTGTCCAATGCGATCCTAAAGCAGAAGGAACTTTTGAAATCTGGTCTGCAATCCATCATCGACGGGTCTTTCTCGAACCCGGATATTCTCAATCCTGATACACTATTCGAAAGTTTCGAGACTCTCTTCGGTCCGGGATCTAAGATTCAGAAAAACTTCGACCAGATTATACAAGTGATTTGTGGCAAGAGAGCACAGTGCATCGAGGCCAGAAGAGAGCATCTTCTGCCCGAGCTACGAAATGAGAGCGTCCAGGAGGCTCTTCGCAAGGTTCCTCCAAGCTCCGAATACCTTTTTAATAAGGGCGATCTCTCCTCTTTAATTCAATCTCTGGGTGGCTCTCAAAATTGGTTGAACAGGCCAGCTCCAATCCTAAACCTTCTGGCTCCTTTCGCAAAAAACAAGCTGATAAGTTACAGCCAACCACCCCCTGTCTTCTCAGGAGGCCAATTGTCTCTTTTCCAAGAGAGATGGAGTTTCCCGCCAAACATCTTGAAGCTTATCTCAGGCGTCTGAATCCCCTTAATATCAAAACCGCAACTTCCGGTCAATTGGAAACGCTCCAGGTTCTCCACGAAGCTGTCTCCACAGATGTCTCAGGAGATAAAGGTCCTAAAGGAGCAGGAAGTATTGGAGGTTCCACTACATCCAGGCCCAAGCTTCATCTGGAGGATGTTTCTTTTACAGGAAAGCAGAGGGGGACTCAGACCGATTTTCGACTTACGAAGCCTCAACAAATATGTCAAGGTAAGCCAATTCCGACTCTTCTCTCACTTCAAGGTTCCAGATTTCCTGCAAGATAGAGACTGGATGACTCGCGTCGACTTATCCTTATCTTCGCAACCATCTCAAACTGGATAGCAGAGGTTCTACGATCGCGGGATATGAGGATAGTCGTATACCTAGACGACTTTCTCCTCTTCTCTCAGAACAGGAGCAAGCTGAAGACACAGATTCTCGAGGCAGTGGAATTGCTGGAGTTCCCAGGCTGGAGGATCAACCGAGACAAGTGCGTTCTGTACCCTCTTCAGAAGATCGAATTCCTGGGCATTCTTTGGAATACAAGAGACAACCTCATGAGCCTCCCCCAAAAGAAGGCTCAGAAGATTTTGGACCAATGTCATGACTTCTTCGGCCTTTCTACACAAACCTCCCATAACGAACTTTCTCCCGACCGACGCTGCAGATACAGGTTGGGGAGCCCAGCTCGACGATCTCCACATTTCCGGACCATGGTCCAAAACCCAGAAGAGCTGGCGTTCCAACAAGAAGGAAATGTTCGCGGTTCACGCCGCTATAGGAGGAAGGTCTCTCAAGCTTCGGAACGCTCATGTCTTACTGCAGACGCACAACCGCACTCTCGTAGCTTACGTCCAGAGGGAAGGAGGCACAAGGTCCCTCCAACTCCTAGATCTGACCTATCAACTTCTCAACATTTTGGACCGAAACAACATCACCCTCTCAGCGGAGTACCTACCAGGAAGATACAACGGTATTGCAGATCGACTGTCGAGAGAAAAAACCCTTCCAGAGTGGCATCTACTACCTCACGCAATGGAGAGGATCTTCGCCGAATCAGCAAGATCGGCAGTAGTCAAGCAATACGTATCGCGAGACTGCAAAGATCATCACGGCTTATTTATAGACGCCTTCAGTCAGCCTTGGCACCGCAAGCTCGGTTGGCTCTTCCCACCACCCTACCTCATACCCAGAGTCCTCGCTCAACTGAACAAGTGCAGAGGACCATTCCTTCTAGTAGCGCCAGAGTGGGATCGTACCTTCTGTATGTCCGACTTATCAAGCAGGAGCAAGGAACCGCCGCTAACGATTCAGAACCTAGAGAGGTGCCTCATCGACACAACCACGCCCAGCCTCCTCAATAAGTGGTACTTCTCACACTCCAGGTTTAGAGAATTGGGTGTGGCAGGACCTCGACAGAGATCGGTGCCCTCAGGAGCAAGAATTGCTTCGAAGCAGCTGGAGACATTCAACCCTCGAGACCTACAAGGCTCAATCCGAAGATGGGTTCGCTGGTCCGAGAAGATGTGGGTCAGCCCAAAATCTCCACGAGGCCAGGACGTGGCCAAATTTCTAGCGGATTCGTCAATTAACTTATTGGTTCGACAAACCTTCGAGGCTATCTCGATCACTAGGCCTCGTGAGATCAAATCCCCTATCTGGGATGCACGGATTCTCCTCAACTGGCCATCTGAACCTACAGGCACCTTATCTTTCTTTGACACTTCTAGGCGAAAAGCAGCTATACTCCTATTAGCTTCTGGACGACGAATTCACGACCTGACACTTTTAAGAATTTCAAAAGACTACCTAGAGAATCGAGGAGATAATATAATCATGTGGCCAGCTTTCGGCTCTAAGACGGACAGAGCCTCTTTCAGACAATCGGGTTGGGTGATTTCATCGATGCCTTTTTCATGACCATCAATGGCAACGTTAAGCCCTCATCTAGAACTGTCATCGCTAATTGGATCAGATCAGTCCTCAAGGATCTCTACATGACCTTACCTCTGGGGCAGGCTACAACCTAAAAATAATAAAACTTATTGTTATAAAGTATTTCTCTATTCCTAATTATGAATTCTCATTTCAAACACACTTCAGGTAATTCCCTTTATTTATTAGGGTGGTCCTAATCACATGGGTTGAACAATTACTCAATAAATAGGATTTCGAATATTATTGATCAATGCCTGTTTTGAATTTCCGCGCCATTGGTATCTTTCGGTAAACAAGATATTCGTTGAAGGCAAATGCAGATCTTCACACGGCGAATAGAATCTTCAAGGAGTAAGAGGTTATAACTAGGTTTGCGACATACTTTACTTTGATTGGTAAGAAAACGTTTATTTAGCGTTGACCATGTCTTGAGTAATTTTTTTTGGTTACATTATACTTTCAAGAATTATTACATTGTACGCTTTTCCTTCTACAACGTGCATATTCATGAAATAAGCCGGGACTAATATGGTATGGGGGCCCCATGGTATGGGGTATGCTGACCCAAATGCAAGACCAACGAATTAAACAATTATCAAATAATGACGTTGTTAAAGAACGGATTTTGGTAATGAGATATGCAACCTGATAATGTGAGCTTCTCACCAAATAATACAGAAATCAAAATCACATTTCAATCATAATTTAAAGGACATTTCCTTCAAAGCCTGACATCATATCCCACTCTCCCCTATATCATCATCGTGATTATGAAGAGTTTTCACAAGAAAAACTGTAGAACACTGCGACAGGCACTGATCATTAAAAGCTGAACGTTAAAAAAAGTATTTGTTTTTGTTTTTAATTCAATAAACACATTTTTTACTATATGCATCCATTTTTATATTCATTCCGAATTCCATAAAATTTCGAATCAATAGTTAAAACCTACGTGTTAGTAGAGAGTTTGCCATTTTTTCTTTTCAATTGATCATTATATGATAGAGTTTAAAAACATTTATCTTTCTAATAATATTATGATCTTGAGATGTTACAGCTAAATTTACTTTGATTTTGTTACACATTATTATTTAATTAGGTTTTATAACCAAAATTCATCTCTTAAAAATTCGATATCAAGATAGCGATTTTGAATTTCACGGGAAACCAACATGGCAGCTTGCATATTCCCACCTAATATAGAACCTTACTCACACTATGTCGAGAACCTGATTGGTTAAGGTTGGCGCGCTTATTTAAAATGTCTAAATGTAAAAAGCAATTGTGTACAGCAAATACTAAGAATAAAGTTATTAAAAATAATTCTTCGCTCATAAGGAAGACATATAGTAAAATTTTAATTATTTATTACATTTCCTCCTTAAAAATATATGATCGATTTTAATTTCAAAGGAAGGAATATCTTTTTCATCTTAAATATAAATTCACCATTTTTTCTAATATTCCTTTGCAATTTAAATTTATGATTTGTTGTGAACATTTGACTTACACATCCAATCATTTTGAATGAACAATAATAATATGGTTCAAAGGTTGCTCGCATATAATGGATTGAGAGAGCGAGAGACAAAGACCGCAAACGTTTAAATGGTTCTTGGAGTAAAAATTATTAAATAAATCAGAGAACAAGGATATTTGCAGGCTACCCACCTCACTGTTCTTAACTGGGGGTTTGGTGTATGTAAAAAGGCTAAATATTCGCCAGCTTCCCTTCGCTTAGTACGTTTATTTGAATGTGTGGAAAGAGTGGAACAGAAAATCGGATATCCATTGTTTGAAATCACGAATAGTTGTGTGAATTCCTCGAATATGTAGAAAAGCCTTTATAAATTTCAGTGGAGGCTATATGATATGGAATTATAGGAGCGGAATGTTCAACATTTGATATATGAACGAAATCCCAAATTTGTATAGAATTAATACGTTTCACCAAAAACGTCTACGATATAAAGATTCGGAAAACCAAAGCAGACCAATCTTCGAGATTCGAACCTCAAATTTCAAAAGATCTATGCACAAATGTGGGGGGAGTAGAAAGACCGAACGCGTAGCGCAAGATAAATATATTATTGAGCGCGAAGCGCAAGATCCAATAGACGCATGGCCGATTTTTTATTGCTATTTTTCGTTAAAAAAATACAACTTGATATTTTTCATCCTCAGAAAGTACAGTTTATATTCTCTAATCATTAAAAAATACATCACCAAGAAAAAATAGTTGACGGAAAATAATAACAAAATATTCCTATAGAAAATATTTCTTTGAAAAAAAAAATATTGATGTGAACAACGTTGTTTCTCAATAATTGGCTAAGGTTTGCCAAGTAATTCTAAAACATAACTAAGTTAATTTAAAAAAATTAATATTCAGGTATCTTTAAGAATTAATTGCAGTGTTTCACACGTTACTTTTCGAAAGTAATGCGTTACCTTGGCGTGAATTTTTTCTTATAAAATTTTTTATACGTCATTTTAAGTTCGAAAAGTTTTAGATATTTTATTTTTTTACTTGAATGTGTTTCCAATCTAAGAAGTTATATTTTGATTTATGTAATTCAATGAAGAATTTTACATGAGTAATATAATCTGTAAACTGTTTTTATTTTACACTAGTTTAATTCTAAATCCCAACATTTACATGGAATTTATTTTCCTTTTTGATAAAACTATTTCAAAAATCAAAAATCAATCGTAAAAAAATCAAAAATCACAAAATACCGTAACAATAATTCGAGTTCTACATTATAAGTCGAATAATTATTTCGTTTTCTGCATAATTAGCTTATCACTTTATTGCTATATAGTTCTTGTTGAAATGCAAGATGTTCCTGAAGTTTAATTTATCAAATATTTAAATTTTTCAAATTATAAAATTATACACATTTTGATCAAACTTGCGACAAATATTACTTTAAATTCGGAGACAAAACGATACGCAATCCTGATACTGATACAAAATGTATTTTAAAAAGATCCGATAATGTTGAAATTGTTTAGGTTGCCATATTGTGTGATAAGTGACGCAAATTGTCTTCATAGAATTGATTGAAAAATATCCGATATTTTTGAAAATATGTTGGTCACCATATTGGATTCATCATTTTGAATGAAAAATTTCAATATCAAACTTGAAATCCGTGACACAAAATACCGTAATAAAATGAATTTCCGCGAATTTCAAACATATTTTGAATCGTCCGGTCGATATATTGGATCAGCCATTCTGATTTTGGGAATTTAAGTACAAAATTTTACACCAGTACTTAAAAATATCTTTATAAACTAAAATAAAGAAATCCGATAACTTTTAAAACATGTTTGTCGCCATTTCAGATCCAGCATCAAAAAATGTTTGAATTTGATATTAAAGTTGTAATGAGGAATTCAAAATACGTGAATACAATGAAGTTCTAAATAATCCGGAATTTGTTCAAACTTTTTGGTGGCCATATTGGATTTGCCATTTGTCGTTTTTCCATATATAAGTTAATAATGAATTTGTAGATCAATTTTGGTTGACTAACTTTAAATTTTTTTTCGTTTCTTGTTTGTTTTTTTTCCAAAAAATTAATTTTTTTTATTTTCAATGCTATTTTTTACGATTGAAACAAAAACTAAGCTTCTTTGAAAAAATTATTTATGACAAATTTTCATAGCTCTTTTTTGCATGAGCAACTTTTGTCTATTAATTTTTTTCATAGCGTATGGGGTTTTTTCGACACCATATAAAACTTATTATGAAGATAAACGTTGAGTTTCAACTCAATTCACCTATTATTGAAGATTCTGAATAAAATTTACAAAAACGTTTTTTTCTAATGAAATATACGTGTTAAGCTGGCGCCACCTCTATACATCATTTAAAAAAAATTGAAATTATTTTCTTGTGGATTTGCAAAAATTACCTGGCGATATGCATGAAAATTCGAGAAAAAAGATTTTGGACCACCCTAATACCTATTCTCTTCGTTTTAAGGGTGCTTTGATACGTTTATTTATTTAGTTTGGGAATTAATGATGTGCGTGCATAGATTTATAGATAGCAAATGTTTGTAGTGTAAATAATACATAGATTTAAGCCCTTTTTTGGATCAGCAACTTTTGTCAATTCATTCTTCTCATATTCTGCGTCGTTTTGCCAAAAATTAAATTTTTTAAGTATTGATGTTGTTTTTTACGAATAAAAACAAAAACCACGCATCCAATAAGATAATAATTCCAATCAAATTTGTAGTTCTTCTTTGGATGTACAAGCTTTGTCTTACTGTTTTTTTTCGTGGCTTGTTTCGTTTGTCCAAACATTTAATTTTTCAATTTTTAACGTTGTTTTTCGCAAATAAAATAAAAACCACGCGTCTCATCGAAAAGGGATTTTCCACAAATTTGTAGATCTTTTTTGAGTGCACAATTTTTGTCTTCTCATATTTTTCCGCAGCTTGTATAGTTTGACCGGAAAATGAAATCTTTTATTTTACATAATTTTTTTGTGCGATCAAAAGTTTAATTCTCGATTTTTCGAGAAAAATCATGAAGTTGCTATGACAATCTTTTAGGGTCTTCACAAATCTTCTCTTATGGGAAATATGTGTTGAGCTTGCGCCAGCTATAAACATCATCACAAAAAATTGAAATTATTCTCTTGCGGATTTGGTAAAATTCCCCGGCGATCCTATAGATGAAAACTCGTGATTTCATGGAGGAAGATTTTCTGTTAGTTACAGTAAGTCATAGGGTGACCTCTATATTTTAAAATAAAAACTAACAGAATAAGAAGAGTAAATTTCTCATTGTATCGATCGCCGATAATTATTCCGATTTATTTATTTCCACTATTACTTTTAATGTAAGTTGTTATTGCATTTCAGTAATTTTTCTACATTTCTAATCCAGTCACAGATGTTCTTCTTTGTCATATGATATGCGCGTTATATTTCGGCCGATCCATATTATATTCTACTCGATTAGATTAAATAAATAACAAAATATTTTTAGATTGTGAACTGATTAATTAATTATTAAATGATTCTATTAAAACTTACATTTTCTGAAATGTGTTTAGAAGATTATTGATAATTCAAATTGTCAGAAATGTGAGTTCAAATTTGAAAAAAAAAACATAAAGTAAAAATTATTTCAATATTTCAATGAAAAGTATAGATTAATGCTGAAATGATTATCTGAGTTCAATTTTCAAAATTATATATTTCGTGTGTAAAAAATATAAATTCATAAATAAATTAAGTTTTCAGAAATAAAAGTTCAAATCCCTCATACTAAAAAAAGTAACCTCCATCTTGTGTAACATTGCGATAAAGAAGGAATCGTTATGTAGTCGGATATTGGATATGATTTTTATAACAAAAGTTTTTTTGAATACTTTCATTATAATTATATAATTTTTTTAAATGTTCGCGATGGTCTGAAATTGTCTGAGTTCAATTTTCAAAATTACATGTACATATGTTTTGATTTTTTATAAAATTTGTATGAAAAGTTATTGATAATTTAAGTTTTAAGTGATATAATTGAAGATTTTGAAAATATGAATTTAAAACTAATTCAATATTCAAACGAAAATATTTGGGTAATGCTTTTTATGGTTTTAAATGATTGATTAATCATTGATTTTTTTCGAAACTTAATTTTTCTGGAATTCATTCAAAAGGTTATTAATAAATCGAAACATTCAGGAATGAAAGTTGAAATTTAAAAAAATATAAAGTATAAATAATTTGATTATTTGTATGTGAATAATTGCTTGAAGGTTTTTATGTTGTGAACTGTTCAATTAATTATTAACTGATATTTTTTACCACAATATTGAATTACATAAAGATTGGATTTAAATGGTTTTAAATTCAGAAACATGAATTGATAAATTACTTTATAGTCATGCAATTGAATACTGGATATAATTTGCATAATAAACGTTTATTTAAATTTAATATACCACTAATTGAATTATTTTTGAAATGATTCTGATGTTGTGAAACGAGTGTCTGCATTTGATTTTCAAAATCATATGTGAATATGTTTTTATTTTTTCTGAAATTAGTATTAAAGGTTACCGACATATCAAATTTTAAGGAATGATAGTGATTTTTTAAAATGTAGAATAAAAATTATCCCAATGTTTGAATGAAAATTAGAGTTGAATGTTTTTTATGTTATGAACAGATTAATTAATTATTAGCTCGCTATTTTTTAACAATTTTGAATTACATGACGATTGCATTTTAATTGCTTTTGATTAGGTAACATAAACTAATTTTATGATTCAAGGACTATTGACTATAATCTGTATAATAAAAGTTTGTTAATGTCCAAAATACCTCCATTACAATTATATATATTTTTTAATTTACCGATGTTGTGAAATGAGTATCTGAATTTTCATTCCAGAATTATCTGCACATGTCTTTTAATTTTCTCTGAAATAGTTTGAAGGGTTATTAATAATTCAAATTCTCAGAAAAATATGAATTAAAAATTATTTGAATGATTCAATAAAAATAATTCTTCAATGCTTTCTTTGTTATGAAATGATTAATTCATTATTGGCTAATTGATTTTGTTACAAAATTAAATAACATAAATATTTAACTTGATTAACTGAATACATTCTTTAAGAATATAATTTCCGCTGATCGGTCAAGAAATTTGAACAAATAAATAGTGATTCGAAAATTGAGTAAAGGAAATAATTCAGAAAGTGAGCGCGCGCCTGCGCGCGTACGCAATAGTCTAGTCTGCATGAAAATTCGAGAAAAAAGAATTTGGACCACCCTTATACCTATTCTCTTCGTTTCAAGGGTGCTTTGATATGTTTATTTATTTAGTTTGGGAATTAAGGGTGTGCGTGCATGGGTGTTTAGATAGCAAATGTTTGTAGGGTAAATAATACATAGATTTAAGCCTATAACTTTAGCATGCTATGTGTGATTGAGCCTCAGAAATGGCTTGATACTCTCCACCCTCTTAAGCCGTCCACACAGTCCGCAGTCCAAGATAAATCCTTGGACGTGATGGTAATACTAAGTTACGGGATTCTACGAAATACATACAACACTAACTCACAGTGATGCCTCTGGCAAAATGTTCTTGGCGAGAATGCTTTTAAGAATTTCTCTACTTTACGCAATAAACTGCCTTTCTTTTTTTTTTTTTTAGATGAAAAATCCCAAAAACGGGTTTTTAAACAGGTTTTCACTTCTATTTCGAAAATCGTTAAGGGACTTCTTTTGAAATTAATCATGCGAAGGAACTAAAAATCTACAGACAGACTAACAGACAGACTGACAGATAAACTAATAGACATACTAACAGACATACTAATAGACAGACAGGCTAACAGACAGACTAACAGACACACTAACATAATAACAGACAGACTAACAGACAAACTAACAGACATACTAACAGACAGACTAACAGACAGACAAACTAACAGATATACTAACAGACACACTAACAGACTAACAG
>CAKNXH010000290.1:98365-108809 GCA_932178445.1 Andricus quercusramuli | reverse complement strand
ACAGACTAACAGACAGACTAACAGACAGACTAACAGACAGACTAACATACAAACTGACAGACATACTAACATACAGACAGACTAACAGACATACTAACAGACAGACAAACATTTTGTAATAATGTGCAAACAGTGCATTTGTAATAATGCGCTTACTTTAATCACGTAAATTAGTAATATGAATTTAACTTTACGCTCCAATGAAAACTGGTGAATAAAAAACGGAACCTAGACAACAAATTTTTTTTTTTTTGTCAGGAAAGAGTCAGGGATTTGGAAAAAAAATATTGTAAAATTCAAGGAATTTATATAATTTTAAGTAACTGTCAAGCAGAATGAATTTGAAATTTTTAGTTTTTTATTTGATATTGTTTTATTCTGATTATAAAAGATTCTTGTTTCAAAATGTTACAAATGTAATATTCTGGTCTTTGAATATTAATGTTCAGGGAAAATGGAAAATTGGTCCGGGACAAATTAGAGAATTTTTAGAATCAAGTTTTGCGGTAACCCTGATATAACATTCTTGTTATGATTCATTTACTTTGTATTTATATTTATTTTTTTGCAGTTGCTTCCTCCTGAATATTATCGTTTCAGCAGTAAATTTGATCATTTGTTTGAAAATTCGACAGTTTTGTTAGAAAGTCAGTCTTTTTGCTTGAAAATTCCACTATTCCGTAGAAAGTTTACCTTTTGATAAAATTTCATTTCTTGGTGTTGAAAACCCAATTGAAATGTTTTTTGGATGAAAATCCACCCATTTTTTTGAAAATTTGTCTTTTTGATTTGAAAATTCAACTGTTTTAGTGAAAATTTCATCAATAATTTTGTGTAATTGAAAATTCGACAGTTTTGTTAGAAAGCCAATCTTTTTGCTTGAAAAATCCACTATTCCGTAGGAAATTTACCTTTTGAGAAAATTTCATATCTTGGTGTTGAAAAACCCAATTGAAATGTTTTTTGGATAAAAATCCAACTATTTTTTTGAAAATTTGTCTTTTTGATTTGAAAATTCATCTGCTTTAGTGAAAATTTCATCAATAGTTTTGTTGAGAAGTCATCCTTTTTGGTCGAAGTTTCAACCGTTTTGTTGAAAAATCACCTAAAATCTTCATTGGGTGAAAATTCGACAATTTTTTCAGAATTTACCTTTTTCATTTGGAAATTCATCTGTCGGAGTAGAAAATTCGTATTCCTTGAATTAGAGTGCAACTTTTTGGTTGAAAATTCAATAAATTTGTTAAAAAGTCATTCTTTTTTATCCTAAAATCTACCGCTTTGTTGAAAATTCAACTATTTCGTGGAAAATTTACATATTGAGTGAAATTCACATTTTTTGTTGAAAAATCAACGGAAATCTTCTTTGGATAAAAATTCAACTATTCTTCTGAAAATTTGTATTTTTGCTTCAAAAATTCATCTGCTTCAGTAGATAATGCATCTTTCTTGTACAAAAATGCAACTGTTTGATTGAAAATTCAATAGTTTTGCTGAAAATCCCCTTTTGGTCGGAATTTCAACTGTTTTGTTGAAAAATCACCTTAAATCTTTTTTGGATGAAAATTCGACTATTTTTTCTGACAATTTATCTTTTTTATTAAAAAATTCATCTGTCTGAGTAGAAAATTCATATTTTTTTAAAAAGAATGCAACTGTTTGGTTGAAAATTAAATAATTTTTTTAAAAAGTAATCCTTTCTGAATGAACATTCAACTGTTACTATTAAAAATTCGTCTTTTTGAATTGAAAATTCAAGTATTTCCGTAGAAAATTTACTTCTCATTTAAACTTTTTGTTTGAAAATTTTACTTGAACCACTTTGGTCAGAAATAATTTTTTTGTTGAAGGTTCATATTTTTACATGAAAATTCACCTCTTTGGTTGAAGTTTGACAACTTAGTTGAAAACATAAATTTTTCTATTGAAAATTTAACTGCGTGAGTAAAAGTTGAACTATTCTGTTGAAATTTTTTGTAATGAAGCTTCATCTCTTTCGTTCAAAATTTCACCATTTTGTTGAAAATTAATTTGTTTGCTGAAAATTCCTATTTTTCTGGTTGAAAATTCAATTTTTGTACAGAGAATCAGTCTTTTGGCATTAGGGTTCAACAATTTAGATGAACTTTTTTTCTCTTTTATTGCTGAAAAATCTTTATTTGTTGGAAATTCATCTCTTTGATTTTAAAATTCCTTTCTTTTAAATTAAATTTCATCCTTCTTGGTTGAAATATCAACTATTACACTTTTTTGTTCAGAATTTATCTTTTAAGGTTGAAAAATCAATTTTTTTGTTGAAAATTTAATTGTTTCGTGGAAAATATAATTATTTTTTTGGGAAATAGAAGTATTTTCTCAAGAAGTCATATTTTTTTGTTTGAAATAAATAAATTTGAAAATTCTCATTCTGTATATGAATGTAAATGGTATTTGAATGTTAATAGTTAAGAAAAAAAATTCGTCAAGGAAAAGTCATAGAATTTTGAAAATGAAGTTTTCAGCCTGCAAAGCATGTAGCTCGTTTGAAAAATTTCCAGTTGTTACTGAAATAAACGGGAAATTTTGACATCTTTTAGTTTTATCAAAGCTGAGCTTGAAAATCAAGTTTTCAGTTTTTGTGGATAATTCAATTTTTAGCCCGCACTATTCATTTTATTTGGATTTTTTTTTTCAAATGAAAGTTTTGTAAGTTTCAAAACGATGCATCTGTTTGGATTTTCAATGAAATATTTAATTCATTTTTGAGTTAACAGCAAATATTAACTTTTTTTAAGCTTTTCAGCAGTACCATTTTTTTGAAGATTTTCGTATTCATCAAATAAATTTTCAGTAGGTGAACATTATTAAAACCCAAGTTTTTTATGGTTTGAACAAATTAATAAGCAAAAGTTATTTTTGGGATATGATAAGGTGAAAAACACGCTATTTGGAAATCGTTCAAGCAATTCAAAAATCTCAAACTTGTAACATCTTCAACCTGGAATCTTTTATAAACAGAATCAAGGAACATCAAATTACAATCAAAATATTTCAAATTCATTCTGCTTGACAGTTATTTAAAGTTATAGAAATCCTCTGACTTTTGCGAGATTTTATTTTTCAAAATACCTGACTTTTTCCTGACTTCTATACAATTACTGTGAGTTATTAGTTTCATTGTAATGTAAGTCCGGATCCTAAGATTTACAAATAACTTGATTTGAATTATTTTCTTTAAAGAAAAAATCAGCTCTCTTATACGCGTCCCATAAAAAAGTGATTGACAACAAATTTGTAGATCTCTTTTTAGTGCACAATTTTTGTCAATTCATCTTTTTTCGTATCTTGCATAGTTTGAACGCAGAATGGAATTTTTGATTTTCCATCATTTTGTTCTGCGATAAAAATGTGAATTTTCAAATTTTCAAGAAAGTCAAAAGAAGTCTTATAACAATATTGTAGGGTGTTCAGAAAGAACATTTTTCAAAATGTGCTCACTTTTTGAATTTTTATCCAAAGTGGCTGGCTAACGGACTTGACTTTCATTTTGGGACACTGAAATAGTATACCAACGGCTAATCAAAATAGGTTAATTCTTTTGAAAGTTATCGTGCTAAGGAACTAAAAATCCACAGACAGGCTAACAGACAGACCAACAGACAGACTAACGGACAGGCTGACAGACAGACTAACAGACAGACTAACAGACAGACTAAAAGACAGACTAACAGACAGACTAATAGACAGACTAACAGACAGATTAATAGACAGACTAATAGACAGATTAATAGACAGACTCACAGACAGATTAAGAGACAAAATAACAGACAAACATACAGATTAACAGACAGACAAACAGACAGATTAACAGACAGACTAACAGACAAACTAACAGACAGACTAACAGACAGACTAATAGACACACTAAGAGACAGATTAACAGAAAGACTAACAGTCAGATTAACAGACAGACTAACATATAGACTAACAGACAGACTAACAGACAAACTGACAGATTAACAGACAGACTAACAAACAGACTAACAGACAGACTAACATACAGACTAACAGACATACTAATAGACAGACTAACAGACAGATTAATAGACAGACTAACAGACAGATTAACAGACAGACTAACAAACAGATTACCAGACAGACTAACATATAGACTAACAGACAGACTAACAGACAAACTGACAGATTAACAGACATACTAGCAAACCGACTAACATACAGAATAACAGAAAGACTAACAGACAGACTAATAGACAGACTAACAGACAGATTAATAGACAGACTAACAGACAGATTAACAGACAGACTAACATATAGACTAACAGACAGACTAACAGAAAAATTGACAGACTAACAGACAGACTAACAAACAGATTAACAGACAGACTAACATATAGACTAACAGACAGACTAACAGACAAACTGACATATTAACAGACGGACTAACAAACAGACTAACAGACGACTAATAGACAGACTAACAGACAGATTAATAGACAGACTAACAGGCATATTAACAGACAGACTAACAGACAGATTAACAGACAGACTAACATATAGACTAACAGACAGACTAACAGAAAAATTGACAGATTAACAGACAGACTAACAAACAGACTAACAGACAGACTAACAGACGACTAATAGACAGACTAACAGACAGATCAATAGACAGACTAACAGGCATATTAACAGACAGACTAACAGACAGACTAACAGACAGATTAACAGACAGACAGAATATAAAAAGTGGTATATATAGTACGACAGTGCATGCTCTACAAAGCACTTTCTCGCTTCTAGCTCTCAGTATGAAGAGAGAAAGATTTTGGCATTCAGCTCGTTCCATCGACTTTAGATTTTCCGATTCCTTTCGCACTAGATTCAAGAATGCTATCGCAGCCACAGAGACGCGAACGTGGAACTAGAGAACACTCTAAATGCTTGGAAATCCCTCCAACAAAAAGGGGGCTTTGGTTAGCCGGGAAATTTATTTTTCTTGAGTACAACCTACCTTCCACTAATTGAAGACCAAATGCAAACATTGGCGCTGAATCGACGTTTTAAATCAACGTCAAATAAAAGAGGAGAAAATGTTTTAAAGTTTACCATCCTAAACGAATCGCTATATTTTTCGAAAAATATATCTATAGAAGGTGGTGAATTTTATTTTAAACTATCAGTGAAGGAGCTCACTTGGGTTTTTGTTTACTGAAATGAAAAATAAGCCTTTTTTTTGGCTTTATTAGTCGCTATTGACTGGTCATGAAAATTCGTCAAAGAATCGTCTATAGGTTGAACGAAGCATCTCAGAGACGCGAACAAAATATACTAAATACTAGATACTAGATATATCACTGCAGTATTCCTAATATCAACAAATTTTTTCTCATATCAACAGAATGAACACTTTTTTGAAACTTCATACATCGATACTAGTGGGACATAAATGATTCCACAGAAGGTCGATCAATGCGTCTCAAAGATGCGAACAAATGTATCAGATATAGGTATATAGTTTTCCTAAAATCAATAATGTTTTTCTTATATGAACAAAAAGAATTTTTTTTTTAAGCTTCATAAATTGGCATCAGTAGGTCATAAAAGGTTCCACAATCGGTCGTTCAATGCGTCTCGAAGACGCGAACAAATATATCAGATATAGTAATATAGTGTTCCTAAAATCGATAAATTTTCTCTCATATGAACAAGAGAGACAATTCTTCCGTTTCCTTTTTCTTTTACTTCTCTTGTACCTCCATTTTGCTATTTTTTCTTGCATCCATTCTTTCATTCTTTTTCAATTGCTCCCCTAGCATCCTCTAACTCCTTCATCCATTCTTCCCCCAAACCATCCTCCCCTAGAATCTTTACCACGTTCTCTTGCCAGCTTCCTTTATCTTCCATTCCTCTCTTACATCCTTCCCACACATGCTCCCATGTTTCCTCTTCCCATTCACAGATTCTGCACTTCCTGTTATCATTCTTTTCCCAATACATACTTGCCCTTAACTCGTTTCCCAATCTAAGTCTTGCTATTCTTGTCCATCTTTTCTCTCCCCATCCCTTTTCTAAATACTTTGGTACTCCTTCCTTTTTTATCATCTTATACCATATATTATATTTTGATTCCTCAATCATCCCCCATCTTTCTATGAATTGTCTTTCTTTCTCCCTTTTTTCCACTTCTTCATAGTTGACTCCAGTCCCGTCTTCTATATCTCTACCCTTAAAGAGCTCCCTCCTTTCTTCCTCCCATTTCGTTAATTCAATCGCCCTCCCTCTCCTTTCTTCTACCTCCATCAAACACTTTCTCGCTAACTCCCCTCCCTTTCCCTCCCTCAGCTTCGTCTCAAAATTCCATGCCCTCTTTCCCGCTCTAGTACTCAATTTATCCCTTTACGCTTCTTCTCTCACCATATATCCCGGCGTCCTGCAGTCTACCCCTAGCGTCCACCTTAAATACCTTTCTTGTAAACTTTCAATCTCCTTCCCTTCTTTCCATCCCCATATCTCTGCTCCGTAACCTAATACCGGCCAAACCAGCGTATCAAATAACCACATTCTCCTTTTCCAATTGTTTTTAAACCTTCTTTTGCCTATTCCCCATATCTGTTTAATTATCCCTGCCGCTTTTTTTATCCTTTCTCTTATATGAACTCTATGATCTCCATTCGTTTGCAAGGTATATCCCAAACATTTAAACTCCTTTACTTCTTCTACCTTCACTCCCTTCCATCTCCCATTCCATTCTTTCTTTCTTCCTCCTCCTTTTCTAAACCTCATTATCTTTGTCTTTTCTATATTTACATTCAATTTTTTCCCATCTAAGTATTTCTCCAATCCTGTAATTAATCCTGTCATTCCTTCTTCGTCCTCTGCCATCAACACTATATCGTCCGCGTATGCCAGTGTATATATCTTTTCTTCTCCCATCCTAACTCCTCCCCATCCCTTTCTCTTCATTTCATCTTCTAGGTCTGGAATTAATATATTAAATAAAAGTGGGCTCAGAGGACATCCTTGCCTTACTCCTCTAACTAACCAGAAACTGTCTCCTACTTGCTTTCCTACCTTTACCCTGCTTTCTGTCTCTCTGAAGATTTCCGATACTCTCTTTATTAAGCCCTCTCGTATACCCTTTTTCACCATAACTTTTTCTATCTCGACTCTGTCTAATGAGTCGAACGCCGCCTTTAAGTCCACGAATATTGCTATCATTGTCCCTTTCTCCCTTTTGATCCTTTTATTTATAAGATAATTCAAAACATATATGTTGTCCATAACTCCCATTCCTTTTCTAAACCCTGTCTGATTCGGTGGCTCTATCTTTTTTTCCCCAACTTCTTTCTTCAATCTCTCTGACAAAACAGTTACATATAATTTATACAATGTTGGCATTAGCGTCACACCCCTATAATCTTTAACCTCATCCCCTTTTCCTTTCTCCACTATGGGTACCACTACTCCTTCTTTCCATAACTCTGGCCACCCCTCTCCTCTCCATACTCTATTACACATTATCCATGCCCATTCCTTCAGTTCTGTCCCCCCCATATTTCCATACTTCATTTGGAATCTCATATATACTAGGTGCCTTTCCATCTTTCATTATTCCTAACACCTTGCCTATTTCTTCCCTTGTTATGTCCTCTTCCTCATCTCTTTCTCTACCATATTTCGCTCCTTTCCTAACTTTTCTCTCTACACCTCCTAGCAAATCCATAAAATATTTTTTCCATTCTACCATTTCAATATCCTGATTTACTCTTTTTCTTCTTTTTCTCTCTCCATTTACTACCTTCCAAACCTCTTCTTCCGTCCTAGCCTTCTCCACCTCTTCCTCAAACCTTTTATCCTCCTCTTCTTTCTTTTGATCACACAACTCAGTACACTCCTTCTTTTTTCTCCTATATTCTTCCCCATTACTTTTTTCTTTTCTCCATTTTCTTAATTCCTTTCTGACCTCCTTCTTTTCCTCTTTACATTCCTTCTCCCATCCACCTCTATTCCCTCCTTTATTAACTTCTCTTTTGCTTGTGCATTCTAATCCTCTCTTTATTTCTCCTATCATTATTTCCATCTCCTCGTCCACATTTCGCTCTCCCATTTTAATATTTCTGACCTTTTCTTTAAACTGTTCTTTTCCTTCCATTGACCAATCTTCTTTTTCTGCTGCTTTTACCTTTGCTTCCTTTTTATCCATCTTGTTATTACTTTTTTCTCCCTCTAATGTCACTATTATGGGGAAGTGATCTGAATCTATGTAATCCCCTACCTCTAGTTTCTTGACCTTCTCTCTTACCTCATCATCTACTATCACATAATCAATTACCGTTCCCCTTTCTCCTCCAGAGCGTGTATATTCCCCTTCCCAATCTCCCTCTATACTTCTGTTTGAGATAAACCATCCCGACTCTTCCAAGCTCTTTAACAATTTCTTTCCCTCCCCATTCAGTATTTTATCTTTTGATTTTCTTCCTCTCTCTCCTCCTCATTCCCTTCCTCCTCTATCTCCTGTTCTCGCATTGAAATCCCCTCCTATTATAAGCCTACTATCTTCTTCATTTTCTTCCATAATTTCTTTGATCTCCTCTAATTTCTCCTGCATATCACCGTTCACATATACCCCCACTATCTTCCACTTTTCTCCTCCCATCTTCACCTCTTCTACTATTAATCCTTCCTTTCTAATATTAAAATTGATTAGAAAAATTTTCCAAGACCCAAAAATAAATTCTTTGTTTGAAATAGAAAAATTTTCAATAATCCACTTTTGAAATTAAATTTTTCTGGAAAAAACATTCGAACTGAATGTTTTTTAACCTTTCTGTAAAAGGCACTTCGTATCTTTTTAATTTCTGAAATATGCAATTTAGATTTTCAATTATTTTAAATAATTCCTTTTTTTAAATCTTCAGTTAAAAATTAGACAGTTCTCATTTTAATAATTGCATAATTTTGAGCCTTTCAATTCGAATATGTTTTCAAATTGAGTTCGAAATCGTCAATATTTTAGAATATTTTCGAATAAGAAATAATTCAATTTTGAATGCCTAGTTACAAAATCTTTAATTTTCATTTTATAAAAATTGTTCAACGACTGAGTATTTTAATTTGATATTCTAAGATTTTGAAGAATTTCTAAACCCGGAGAATTTTTCTTGTTGAAAGTTGAAACCAAACCATCGACAATCCTTAAATCTAAAATTATATTTGAAACTGACTAAAATTGAAACCAAATAATTTGGAGTATTCAAATCTGAAATTATTGAATTAAAAAATTACGTCATTCCAAACAAATTTTTTTTTATTCAAGCTTTTGAAGCAAACACTTTAGTTAGAAGGCTTTAAGAATTAAAATATATTAGAATTCAAAATTCATCTAACATAAAAGTTGAAAATTGAGAAATCTCAATTATTGTTAACCTTACAAGTTCATTCGATATCAAAAAGTTGAAAATTATTTACTTTCAAATTGAAAACTTTTGAAGTTAATTAATTCAAACTTGAAGCCAAGGTGCAAACAATTTGACCGTTGAATATTGCACTCGAATTTTTTCAGATTTTTCCAGTGACCTTCAAAGGTGGCTCAAGGTCATTTTCTTGATAAAATGTTAATTCAATTGAATTTTCCCTAGTTTTTTTCCTATAGAGAAACGGTGTCAATTTATTCATTTTAGAAAAAAATAGTCAAGTCATTTGATAAATGTTTGTAATATTATTTGAAGGTCATTCAAGGTCATTGAGCAAAAAATGAGCTCCTTGTAAATTGTGACGATGAAGAAATAATGCTAACACTTGTATATTAGATAGTCAAATTTTCAATTAAGATAAGTTAAATAATTAACTAGAGTCAAGAAAATTAATTGTTCAAACAATTTGTTATTACTATCATTATTATTATATTTGAATAATGTTTAAACAAATTTTTATTAACTTTAATTAATTATTACCTCTCTAAGTTAAAGGTCATGGGGCTTGCGGCACCCCTCGATATCATTTTTTTGTTAACAACAAAAAATGGATTTGTTTTTGTGTGGATTCGAACAAATTTCTGGGGAGTGCCCATAAAAATTCGAAAAAAAAATTTTTAGACAACCCTATTGATCATGCATTAATGAAGCTGCGATATCCTACTGTTTCTAAAGTTTTCTATTTTTGATTTGAAGCAAAATTAACAAAAAATATCTACCTTGAAAAAAAAAGTTTGAATTACCATTTTTCGCAAAATGACCCTGACTGACCTTCAAGTAATATGACACGCATTTATTGATGAATAGTGTCAATTTAATCTGCTGTGAGAATCTTTGACTTAAAATGACCTTAAATGACCTCTAAATATATTCTTTCAATTCTGAAACAAATCAGAGGTTATTTTCTGGGCAAAAGAAACAATTTATAGGGGTGGCAAGTTAAATGAAGAAAAAGCCAGAAAAATCACCCC
>CAKNXH010000290.1:58959-97965 GCA_932178445.1 Andricus quercusramuli | reverse complement strand
TATCAAAATGTTATATATTTTGAGTTCATTCTGATTTTTTTTTCGGTATATTTTTAATTTCAATCTTTGTTTTATCTTCCATCAAGTGCTGTCACACGTGCTATTCACATGTTTTTGATAGCGCGACATATGCTCTATAAGCTTAGAGCATACGTGCTTTATAATGCATCAGCAACACTTTCATTTGCAACGAAACCCGGAGTATATATTTTTTATCTGAAAAATTTGTATCCGACGTAAAAAAAAGTTGGTCGTGTGAAAACGTTGAACAAACAACTGAGCTTTTTCACTGCATTTTACCAGTAATGAAACCCGGCCGGAAAAAATAGAGCAAAAATATGTCTGAATTTGAAAGAAAGAAAGGAGGAACAAAAATACTTTTTTACTCAATTTCTTCAGTATTTTCGAACGAGGTGGACTAAAGTAGCGAATAATAATTTTAATGTCAAACAATAATAATTCAAGAAACATTTCATATAATTTGATATAAATAAATATAATTTTATATAAAAAGTGAATAATAATAATTTTTAATGATAATTTTTCGAAAAAGAACCTCTGACTCACTTGGTTTTTTCTATATACCATTATCGAGGTTCTGGTGGTTCGGAACCCACCTTAAGCTGTAGGTCCCTCATCATGAACTTGGCTGCAAACCAATCTATGAATGATGGGGTGATAACCAAGCTTCAGTGAGAAAAAGAATGAATATAATATGATAATAATAATATCTTAGTTGAAAATTGAGTTTTTTTTGCTGAAGATTGAACTATTTTGTTGAATTTTTGTTGTTGAAAATTAATTTTTTAACAGGAAATTTAATTATTTAATTTTTGATTGTAAACTGATACTTTTTAGTTGAAAATTGATGCATTTTGTTGAAACCTCGTCTCTTTTGATACAAAATTAATATTCTTGGTAGAAAATTAGGACTTTTTGTTCAAAAATTTTAATCTTTGTTAAAGAAATTTACCACTTTTTTCGAAATTTATATTTGCTTCGTAAAATAGTTATAATTTCAGGTGAAAAATTAATTAATTTGTTCAAATTTAGTATTCTTTTGGCTGAAAATCAATTTTTTAAAAAGAAAATTTAACTATTCCAGTTTTTATTGAAGACCGATATTTTGAATTTGAAAATTGATTTATTTGTTAGGAAATTCATGTATTTTGTAGAAATTTTGTCTTATTTGGTAGAAAATTAATATTTTTTTTTCGTTGAAAATTAGGCTTTTGCATTGAAAATTGAACTTCCTGGTAAATAATAAACTACTTTATGAAAATTTATTTTTGTTTGGCTAAAGATCTATCATTTTAGTTAAGAATTAATTTCTTTTATTCAAAATTTACATATTCCAGTTTAAGTTGAAAATTCAACTATTTGGTTGAAAATTCATGCATCCTATTAAAAATTTTACTTTTTTTTGGTAAGAAATTCATCTTTTTGTTTGAAAATTCAGGTGCAGAAAATTCAAAAGAAAAATTTTCAATATAGCTGAGCACTCAGAATTGAAAATTAATCCATTTTATTGCTCAAAGTGCATCATTTTTTAATTTAGAGGGTTTGAAATTTAGAATTTTTGAATTGTAATTGCAGAAAAATGGTACGATACCGTGGCTATGGCCTTTGAGATAAGAAATTTGAATCTTTTAACGCGTCTAGATTAAAAATTGAAAACTAATTTAAAAATTAGAAAAATCAATTTTTAGAAAATATTTCTGAAGTAGATTTTCAGTTTTTTGGTTGAAAATTCAACTACTTCGTGGAATTATGAGCTACTTTATAAAAGATTCAGTTTTTTTCTTGTTTCAAGATTCATAATTTTAGTTAGGAATTCATTTATTTGGTTGAAAATTTAACTAATCCATTTTTGGTTGAAAATTCAACTACTGTTCAAAATTTATGTTCGTGATTAAAAATTAAAATTTTTAATTGGAAATTCATTTGAAATCAATTTGACAATTAATCAATTTTACTAATTTAAAGTGGATTATTTTCAAAGTTGAGTGGTTTCAAAATACTTTTGATACTTTTAAATGAGCTTTTCTAAAGTAGCTTCAATTGAAATTAATTTTTTTAATGGGAAATTTAATTATTTTTTTTTTATCGTGAAATTATGTTTTTAGTTCAAAATTGAAAAATTGTTGCTGGAAAATTCATAATTTTAGTTAAAAGCTGAAAAATTGTACAGTATCGACGCTAGAGACAACATTGTTAAAAATTTTCCTTTTGTTTTCGTAAATTAATTTTTCCAACAGAAAATTTTACTATTCCATTTTTGATTCTTGGTAAAAAAAAATGTACTACTTCATTCAAAATTCTTGTTTGTTGTTTGAAGATTCATCATTTTAGTTGAAATGATAAATAATTCATTGCATGTTTTTTTTTGTTGAAAATTGATTTTGTTTTTAAAGAAAATTTGCTGAAATGTTCCAAATTTTTAATATTGTCAACATTTCTAAACTTATAGTATCTTCTCAAAGTTTCAAATATTTTGTAATTTACTAACATTTCTAAAATTTCCAAAATATCTAAAATCTTCAAAATTTCGAAATTTCTAAAAAAGTTGAGAAATTGTCAAAATTTGTGAAATGTTCAAAATTTGTAAAATATTCAACATTTTTAAACTTACCAAACTTTCTAATATTTCTGAATCTTAGAAAATGTTAAAAATTTCTAAAATCATTAAAATTTCTGAAAATAATTTTCAAAATTTTTTCATTTCTAACGTTATGTAAATTTCTGAAATCATCAAAATTTCGAGAATGTTCCAAATTTTTGATATTGTCAACATTTCTAAGATTATAGAATCATTTAAAAGTTTCAACATTTTCAAAAATTCGTAATTTACCAAAATTTTTGAAATTTCTAAATTTCCAAAATGTCTGAAATATCTAAAATTTTCCAAAATTGTTAGAATTAGTGAAATGATCAAAATTTCGAAACTGTTGAATATTTCTGAAATTAAAAGAACTTGACGAATTTTCAAAATTTCTGAAATTTCTAGAATGTCTAAAACTTTCAAAATTACGAACATTTTAAAAAAGTTTTGAAATTATCAAAATTTCTAAAATCTTCAAAACTTCTAAAAGCATCAAAATTTATAAAATCTGTGAAATTTTTTTAAATTGGTAAAATGTTAAAAATTTGTAAAGTATTCAAAATTTTCAAACTTACCAAACTTTCTAATATTTCTGAATTTTAGAAAATGTTAAAAATTTCTAAAATAATTGAAATTTCTGAAATTAATGTGATTAATGTGAATATTGTGAACATTTCTAAAATTATAGAATCTTCTCAAAGTTTCAAAAATTTCGTAATTTACCCAAATTTCGGAAATTTCTCAATTTCCAAAATGTCTAAAATATCTAAAAATTTTCAAAATTATTAGAACTAGTGCAATGATCAAAATTTCGAAACTGTTGAAAATTTCTAAAATTATACAAACTTCTCAAATTTTCAAAATTTATAAAATTACCAAAACTTCTAAAAAATCTAAAATATCTAAAATTTTGAAAATTTCGAAATTTTTGAAAAAGTTTTGAAATTATCAAAATTTCTAAAATGTTGAAAATTTCTAAAATCATCCAAATTTCCACAATGTTCCAAATTTTTAATTTTGTCAAAATTTCTAAAATTATAGAATCTTCTCAAAGTTTGAAAAATTTCGTAATTTACCCAAATTTCTGAAATTTTTCAATTTCCAAAATGTCTAAAATACCTGAAATTTTTCAAAATTATTAGAATTAGTGTAATGATCAATATTTCGAAACTGTTGAAAATTTCTAAAATTGTACAAACTTCTCAAATTTTATAAAATTACAAAAATTTCTAAAAGTTCTAAAATATCTAAAATTTTCAAAATTTAGAAATTTAGAAAAAAATTTTGAAATTATCAAAATTTCTAAAATGTTCAAAATTTCTAAAATGATAAACATTTCTAAAATTTGTAAAATGTTCTAAAATTTGTAAAATATTCAAAATGTTCAAACTTACCAAACGTTCTAATATTTCTGAATTTCATGAAATGTTGAAATTTCTAAAATCATTAAAATTTCTGAAATTATTATTCAAAATATTTTAATTTCTGACCTAATTTAAATTTCTAGAATCACCAAAATTTCTAGAATGTTCGAAATTGTTTAAATTATCAAAATTTCTAAAATTGCTGAAATGTTCCAAATTTTTAATATTGTCGACATTTCTAAACTTATAGTATCTTGTCAAAGTTTCAAATATTTTGTAATTTACTAACATTTCTAAAATTTCTAAAATATCTAAAATCTTCAAAATTTCGAAATTTTTAAAAAAGTTGAAAAATTGTCAAAATTTGTGAAATGTTTAAAATTTGTAAAATATTCAACATTTTTAAACTTACCAAACTTTTTAATATTTCTGAATCTTAGAAAATGTTAAAAATTTCTAAAATCATTAAAATTTATGAAATTAATTTTCAACATTTTTTCATTTCTAACCTTATGTAAATTTCTGAAATCATAAAAATTTCGAGAATGTTCCAAATTTTTGATATTGTCAACATTTCTAAAATTATAGAATCATCTCAAAGTTTCAACATTTTCAAAAATTCTTAATTTACCAAAATTTTTGAAATTTCTAAATTTCCAAAATGTCTGAAATATCTAAAATTTTCCAAAATTAGTAGAATTAGTGTAATGATCGAAATTTCGAAACTGTTGAAAATTTCTGAAATTATAAGAACTTCTCAAATTTTCAAAATTTCTGAAATTTCTAGAATATCTAAAACTTTCAAAATTACAAACATTTCAAAAAAGTTTTGAAATTATCAAAATTTCTAAAATGTTAAAAATTTTTAAAATGATCAAAATTTATAAAATTTGTGAAATTTTTTTAAAGTTCAAAATTTCTAATATTTATGAATTTTAGAAAATGTTAAAAATTTCTAAAATCATCCAAATTTCCAGAATGTTCCAATTTGTTATTATTGTCAACATTTCTAAGATTATAGAATCTTCTCAAAGTTTCAAAAATTTGGTAATTTACCCAAATTTCTGAAATTTCTCAATTTCCAAAATGTCTAAAATATCTGAAATTTTTCAAAATTATTAGAATTAGTGTAATGATCAAAATTTCGAAACTGTTGAAAATTTCTAAAATTATACAAATTTCTCAAATTTTATAAAATTACAAAAATTTCTAAAATATCTAAAATTTTCAAAATTTCAAAATTTTTAAAACGTTAAAAATTTGTGAAATATTCAAAATTTTTAAACTTACCAAACTTTCTAATATTTCTGAATCTTAGAAAATGTTAAAAATTTCTAAAATCATTAAAATTTCTGAAATTAATATTCAACATTTTTTCATTTCTAACCTTATGTAAATTTCTGAAATCATCAAAATTTCGAGAATGTTCGAAATTTTTAATATTGTCAACATTTCTGAAATTATAGAATCATCTCAAAGTTTTAAAATTTTCAAAACTTTGTAATTTACAAAAATTTCTGAAATTTTCAAAATGTCGGCAATATCTAAAATTTTTCAAAATTGTTAGAATTGGTGAAATGATCAAAATTTCGAAACTGTTGAAAATTTCTGAAATTATAAGAACTTCTCAAAATTTCTAAAATTTCTAGAATATCTAAAACTTTCAAAATAACGAACATTTTAAAAAAGTGTTGAAATTATCAAAATTTCTAAAATGATCCAAATTTATAAAAGTAAATTTTTTTAAAATTTGTAAAATGTTAAAAATGTTCAAACTTACCAAACTTTCTAATATTTCTGAATTTTAGAGAATGTTAAAAATGTCTAAAATCATTAAAATTTCTGAAATTATTGTTCAACATTTTTTCATTTCTAACCTTATTGAAATTGCTAAAATCATCAAAATTTCCAGAATGTCCCAAATTTTTAATATTTTGAACATTTCTAAAATTGTAGAATCTTCTCAAAGTTTCAAAAATTTCGTAATTTACCCAAATTTCGGAAATTTCTCAATTTCCAAAATGTCTAAAATATCTAAAAATTTTCAAAATTATTAGAATTAGTGCAATGGTCAAAATTTCGAAACTGCTGAAAATTTCTAAAATTATACAAACTTCTCAAATTTTCAAAATTTATAAAGTTACCAAGATTTCCAAAAGTTCTAAAATATCTAAAATTATCAAAATTTCGAAATTTTGAAAAAAGTTTCGAAATTAACAAAATTTCTAAAATGTTCAAAATGTCTAAAATGATACAAATTTGTAAAATGTTCTAAAATTTGTAAAAAAAATTTAAATTGGTAAAATATTCAAAATTTTCAAACCTAGCAAACTTTCTAATATTTCTGAATTTTACGAAATGTGAATAATTTCTAAAATCATATAATTTCTTAAATTAACATTCAAAATTCTTTAATTTCTAACCCTATTTAAATTTCTAGAATCATCAGAATTTCTAGAATCTTCGAAATTTCTTGAATTATCAAAATTTCCAAGATTGCTGAAATGTTCCAAATTCACAATATTCTCAACATTTCTAAAATCATAGAATCATCTCAAAGTTTCAAAATTTCACAAAATTTCATAATTTTCAAAATTTTCTGACATTTCTATTATTATTATACCATTAAGCCACTTCCCTTCCGGGGTAGGCGTGACTTGCTAAGTTGAAAAAAAGTACTGTGTAGATTGGTATATAGGTATAAGGTAGATAGGTATATAGGTATAAGGTCGATAGGTATATAAGTGTAAGTTATAGATATTTTAGATTGATCTGGAATTCTCGTGTCATTTTTTTTAATGAATTGTAAGAACAATCATAATTTTTACTCGAAACGGGGTGTTTTCGAACAAAATTATAATTGGAACCGGAAATTTTTGAAAAAAAAAGATAATTTTGAGTTAAAACAGAAAATTATCCGAGCTACGTAGTTCTGAATTGGATCGGAAAATTCTCGTGGAAAAATTATAATTTAGATCTGAAACAAGGAATTTTTGAAAAGAATAATAATTTTGACTTGGAAGAGGGAATTTTCGAGAAGAATTATGATTCTGATTTGGCAGATTAAATTTTTGAGAAAAATTATAATTTCGGATTGAAAGGATAATTACAATTTTTATTGGGAACGGGGAGTTTTCAACAACGAAAATTCTAATCGGAACGAGGGTGTTTTGAAATAAATGATCATTTTTATTCGGTGTGAGAAATTTTGGAAAAAATTACAATTTCAAGTTATACCTTGATTTAAAACAAAAATATTTCGAGTTAAAACGGAAAATTTTGCGACGCAATAAGGTCTGAGAATTTTTGAAAAAAATATACAAATCCGATCTGGAACAAGGAATTTTCCAAAATAATTATTATTTGGACTAGGATTAGTAAATTTTCTAGAAACATGATGATTTTGAGTTGGAATAGGAAAATTTTTCATATAATAATATCTGATTCTGAAATTGGATCACATAATTGGCGAAAAAAATTATAATCTAGACATGAAACAAGAAATTTTCCAAAATAATAATAATTTTGACTTAGAAGGTAGCGTTTTCGAAAAAATTCTGATTCTAATTTGGTACAGGGAATTTTCAAAAATAATTGTAATGATTATAATGATTTAAACTGGGTCTAAAAATTTCACGAAGCAAGTATTTTTAATTCTGAATTAGTACAAAAAATTTCAAAAATCATAATTTGGATCTGGAACAAGGATTTTCTAAAAAATTATTATTCAGACTTGGAACTGTGAATTTTTCAAATGAAATATAATTTTGAATTGAAACGGAGAATATTACGGAAAATAATGATGATTCTTATTGAGAACAGGAAATTGTTTGAGAGGACAATATTTATTTTAATTTTTTTTTACGGTTGGAACATTAAATAGTGAATTTTCGAGAAAAATGATAATTTTGAATTGGAATAGAAAAATTTTTGAAACAATAATATCTCGTTGTAAATTTGAGCCCATATTTTGCAGAAAAAAAGTTATGATTCAGGTATGGAATAAGGAATTTTCAAAAATAATTTTAATTCTGATTGAGAAAGGGGCATTTTCGAAAAAATTGACCGGTAGGGAAAGCCGCGAAATAACCGAGAATTTAGAATGATCCGTTTGGTAGGCACTCTGACTGATAAAAAATTGTTTATAAATTATTTTTTTACCAGTAGTCGAATGTGTTAAAACTGAATGAAATTGTTTGGATTTTTGAAAAATTGTACCTGGATTTTTTTTCAAAACAGACCTGAGAAACCTAGAAAAGTCGTGAAATTTTAAAACTGGACTTCAAAATTAAACCCAGAATTATACACATTAAAATTATACGCATGCAATATATAATAATATATGTGTAATAAAATTTTAATTAAATTTCAGACCAGTGGGCGCACTTAATCCGAGGTCTTAAAGCGTTTTAGTATTCTTTATGAAATTTCTCATGCATGTAGAATAACTCTCGTTCTTAAACTATATTAACAAGAGAATCCTTCTTTTATTTCCTTTAAGCTTCCTTCTTTATTTCGTCGCGTTATTACCGTCCAGTGCTTCGACTGCTTGAAAAAAAGTAAGACAATTTTTAATAATCAGCGTCTTGTGCTGCACAATATCCAAATTTAATAACGGACTTTTACGAGATTTGAATATTACGAGGTGGTGAGAAGAGGCGAGTACACGCAGCTGGTCGCTCTTAATTTCAGTTAGCGTGTCTCCTAGTGTCTCTTTTTCCTCTTGCTTTCGTTATTTTCCACGCTATATTTCACCATCGCCCAGAGCAAAATGATCTTTCTTTCTTGTTTTTTATGTTTCTTTCTCGTCGTACCTTTGTCTTTCCTTGCTTCTTCACCTCACATACAAACACATCCTCATAGTTGTCCTACAAAAATGAAAAAGTAACACACCACTCTGCATGCCATGTTTTCATTAAAAAATGAATTCCGTTTTTATATCATTATTTACCAGTTTTTTTTCCATGAAAATGGCCATCCCTGCACTTTCCCTATTTCACCTACACTCACTTTTCTCCACTACTTGTCCTCTTCTATTTATTCTCCCCTCGCCTTGTCGCTCCAACTTTGCCTTCTCTATCCTCATATACTCTGCTTTCCCCTCGTTCACTCTCCCTTCACCTATTTCGCACTTTATTTTCTCTTCTACCCTGCTTAACCTTTCCTCACTTACCTTCTCAACCTTCTTTCACTTACCTTCTCATACTTTCCTTTTCATCTTACCACTACTTTATCTTCCTTCCCCTTACTTCCTATGCTTTCCCACCCTTATTTCTCCACCCCTCTACCCTTTTTTTGACCTCCTACCAATTTACACTTTCCTAATTCCCCTCCCCTGTATCTCAACTCTCCTGACCTACAAGCTCATACTTCAACCTCTTTTATACTCCTGCCAATA
This sequence comes from Andricus quercusramuli, assembly GCA_932178445.1. Lineage (NCBI taxonomy): Eukaryota > Metazoa > Arthropoda > Insecta > Hymenoptera > Cynipidae > Andricus > Andricus quercusramuli. The sequence goes on along the minus strand of CAKNXH010000290.1, from coordinate 88,601 downwards.
TTTCTCCTTCTCTCTCCTCTCTTCATCTCAAATTGGCCTTATCCACCCTTAGTTACCTTGATTCCACTTCTCTTACTTCCCTCTTATCTGTTTCGCACTCCCTTTCGTCTTCTTCACTACTTACTCTGCCCTTACCGTCTCTAGACTCATTTCTGCCTCTACTAATTCTTGTACTATACTTTTCTTCCCTCACTGGTTTTTTGGCACCTTTCTTCTCATTTCATCCCTACTTTCTTTTGCATCTCCTTACTTCTTGCTTCACTTCCCTTTTGTCCCTTTCCTTCTTCTCTTCTCACATACTTACCACCACCTTTTCCTCTTCTTCCCTACTGACTTAGTTATTCTCTCCCCGTATTTCTCTCCCCTCGCTTACTCTAGTTCCCCTCCCTTATTTCAATTCCTCTCTTCTCCTCTATTCATTCTCCTGTCACTTCACACTTTCCTAATTTCCTTCCCCTATATCTTAACACCTCTTCAGACACCACCCTTTCCCTCACAATATTTTATGTTTCTCGTCTTCTTTCCTAGAAAATATACTTTTTTGTCTAAAATTTGTATTTTTCTGTAGAAAAGTCTATTGAAATCCTTTTGGATGAAAATTCAACTCTTTTTTTGAAAATTAATGTTTTTGACGTAAAAATTCACCTGTTTTAGTAGAATTTTAATTTTTATTGAAAAATGCAACTGTTTTGTAAAAAATTCGACAATCTTGTTAAAAAGTCATACTTTTTAATTAAAAATTCGACTATTTGGCGGAAAATCAACTAGAAGCTTGAAATTCTTAATTTGGTGTTGGGAAGTAAACTGGGAATCTTTTTTGGATGAAAATTTGACTATTTATTTGTAGTTTTTTTTTTAGTTCATCTGTTTCAAAGAAATATTTCATCTTTCTTGAATAAAAATGCAACTGTTTGGTTCAAAATTCAGCAGTTTTATTGAAAATTCATACTTTGCGTTGAAAATTCTGTAGTTTTGTTGAGAATTTGACTACTTTTTTGAAAATTTACTTTTTGGTTAAATTTAATATTTTGGTGTTGAAAAGAGAACTGAAATCTTTTCTGGATAAAAATTCAACTTTTTTTTTCTTTGTTTGATTGGAGGCTTATGTTTTTGGTTAAAAATTCAACTATTCAGTGGAGGAGTTTTTTTTGTCAAAAATTAATTTTTTAACTGAAAATGTAAGTTTAAATTTTTTTAAGTTTGATCTTTTTCAGTTGAAAATTCTCCTTTTTTGGTGGAAAAGTAATTTTCTTGATTACAATTTCATTTTTGTTGGGCAAAAATGCATTACTTTCGTGGAAAAATAATGTTTTGCTGAAATCATTTTTTTTTTCGTAAATTCAATTTTTGTAGAGAAAATTCGCCTTTTGGCTTGAAGATTCAAAAATTTAGGTAAAAGCTTCTTTCTTTAGTGAAAAATCTTTATTTGTTGAAAATTCGCCTCTTTGGTTTTAAAGAACCCTTTTCTGTATAAATTTTATGTTTTTTAATTGAAATATAAACTATGAAACTTTTTGTTGGGAATTTATATTTTTAGGTTGAAAATGTAACTATTATGTCAAATTTTTTTTTTTTTTGTGAAAATGCAAGTATTTTGTTAAAAAGCCATTTTTATAGTAGAAAAGACAAAAAGATAAGCATTTAAAAAACTTTTGAGACTTTTTTTCAAATTTTGAGAATTCATTGTACGGCTATTCGTAGTACCCAGAAAGTTGAACAAATTACCCGCACGACTTTTCTTGATAAAAAAATTATCTGAGTTATAGCATTTGCAAAATTAAAAAAAAACAAGCGGGAATTACAATTTTAAGTCAAACAGCGAATGATATGAAAAATAGTCAAGAAAATAAAAACTTTGCTTTTTGAAAGCCTAACAAGATTATCACAACTGTTTTTTGAATTTCCTAAAAAAATCGAAAATTCAAAGTTTGATTGAAGAAAAATTATGAAAAATCATAATCATCTTGTTGAAAAACAAAATTAAAAATGAAAAAAAAATTTTTTTCTGGAAAACGGCACAAACTGCGAAAAAAATAAATACATAAAAGTTGTTTATACAAAAAAGAGCTACAAATTTGTCGCGACTCGTTTTCTGATAAAATACGTAGTTTTTATTTTAATTGTGAAAAATAAAATTGAAAATTAAATAATTGAATTTTTGGAACACAAATGCAAAATGCGAGAAAAAATTAACAGATACAAGTTCTTCACCCTTAACAGATCTATAAATTTTTTATTGATCATTTTCCGATGGAACGCGTAATTCTTGTTTCGATCGTAAAAAATAAAATAAAAAATGAAAATGTATGGACGGATCACACAGGCTACGAAAGAATATTAATGAACAAAAATCGCTCACCTGAAGAAGATATAAAAATTGTTTATTAATCACTTTTCGATAGGACACATAGTTTTCGTTTACATCGTAAAAAATAACATTACATTTTTTCTTAATGGTGAAAGACGACACAAGGTAAAAAAAAATGAATAGACAACCAAATCAATTTTTCGGAAAAATGACAGAAGGTACAATAAAATGTTATTTAATAAAATTTTTAATAAAAATATGTTTCAATATCAATACATATTATGAATCGTAATAATAAAAATTTATGAAAAATGTGTTTGTTAAAGTCGAAGAAGTTTTAACAAAAGAGAATTCACAATCATCAATTACGTTGTCGATTCTTTGACCTTCAATTTTAAAAGGTCTGTGCCTCCCTTAAATCTTTAATTTCAGATATTTAAAAATCAGAAATATGCCCCGTATTGAAGAGAAATATCACGAAAATAACTTTTGCATTTGAGATAAAAGTACTGAGGCTTTTATATTCTGATGACCGAGACAGGTGTCAAAAGTCATTAAATTTACTGCATTCGAAGAAAGTGCGATTTTATTGAAGGATTTATTAGCCTGAGGGAAGGAAATGGAACAAACTCAGATGGGAATATAGAAAAAATAAAATCAGGATAGTAAGTCAGTGGCTTATAATAAATTTGTAATTGTTTTCAACAATATAAAAAATGCTTTCAGCCGCGGAATAGGCTCTTCGTTATATAGTGATCTTAAAATTTTATAAGAATCCAACTATGAATAAAAAATTCTTCTCATAACTTCGCCCTTTTTCTCATACGCTATGAAAATACTTTCTGTATTTTACGCTCTATCGGTTGTTGACGCTTCGAAGCGGAAGACTAAAAAAGACGCAAAAGAAAAGTGCGCTTGAAAATAAGCCCGTAAAGTAAACATCTCTTCTCTGGTCTTTATGGATCATGCTTTGAATTTTAAACAGGTTTGAAATTTCTTTTTGAGAAAGTTTCATATTTTGTTTATTTAAGGGATGACACTATTTCAAAAACGTTTAGTAACGAAATTCAAATATTCCAAAAATATATTCTAAAGAGACTAGAAAAATTGCGGAATATTGAATCACCAATATTATACTTCCCTGCTTCCTATCTCCTAATTTTACTCTCCACTTTACACTTTCCTAATTCCTCTCCCCAATCTCTAATCCTCTTTCTCAGCCACTTTTATATTTTGCCTTCCATATTTCTCCTCCCCTCTCCTCGACTTCACTAATTTTCCTGTGCTATTTAACTCCCTTCAATTTCCATTTCATACTTTACCTCTCATCTTTCCCCTACTTTCCCTTGCTTCACATCACTTAACTGGCTTTTTCTCTCCTATTTCGCCTCCTTTCTTCTTTCCTACTCACCGCTCTGCCACTTTACACTTTCATAATTCTTCTCTCCAATCTCTCAACCTCTTCCTCAACCTTTTGCATATTTTCCCTCACGTATGTCTCCTCCCCTCTCCCCTCTCCTCCTCTCCACAACATTACTTCCTCTATTCTTTTTTACACTTTTCCCTTAACCTCACTTCCATCTCTTCTATCTCGCAACCCTTTTCCTGTTCTCCACTACTTACTTTGTCTTCCCTACTACCTCTTGACTCACTCCTCCTTCTCCTAATACTCCTCGGCTACTTAACTCCCTTCACTTTCCTTTTCATAGCTCACCTCTCATCTTACACCTATTTTTCCTTGCTTCACATCAATGTACTTGCTTCCCCTCACTTATTACGCACCCATTTTCTTGTTCTCTGCTACTTATTTTGTCTTCCCTTCTACCTCTCCACTCACTTTCCCATCTTCTGATTTTCCTCCGCTATTCAACTCCCTTCACTTTCCTTTTCATACGTTACATCTTATCTCTCCCCTACTTTCCCTTACTTCGCACCACTCAACTTTCTTCCCCTCGCCTATATCGCCTCCTCTTTTGTCTTCTTTTTCTACTCACCTCCTGCCACTTTGAACTTCCCTGATTTCCCTTCCCAATTTCTCACCCCTTCTTCAAATTTTTTTTATTTTCCCCCTCTCTTATTTCTTCTGTCTCCGCTTCTCCTCAACTTTACCTTCTCTATCATTTTTTACCCTATTTTCCATACCCTCACTCCTATTTTGCATCATCTTCCCTCTTGTCCTCTACTTACCTTCTCTCCGCTGCTACTCCTCAGAATCACTTCCCCATCTTCTAATTTTCCTCCCCTATTTCTCTCCCTTGACTTCTCTTATAATTTTCCCATCCCAGCTTACCCCTACTTTCCCTTATTTTCTCTCACCGACCCAGTATGTTTACATTTTCGACACTTTTTGACACTCTTTCCACCGATGCAACCATTTTGTGACTTTTTTTTTTAATTTGACTATTGATACTATTTTCTGAGGCATATCCGCTATCTTTAAAATCGAAAATTTCAAAGATTTCAAGTGATTTCAAAGATTTCAAAACATTTCAAGTGATTTCTAAAAATCTCACGAGATTTGAACAAATTCCAAACTATCCAAAAAATATCTGATTTTAGGGATTTAAAATGACTTTATAAGGATTCAAAGCCTTTAGAATACTGTATTAAAATATTTCAGAGAACTTGAAATCTTTTCAGGGATTTCAGAGGATTCGAAAATTCTAAAAATTTGTATTAAAATTTCAAGATCAATTCAATCAATCAAATGATGAATAATGACTAAAACTATTTAATACTAGTACGAGAATACTTTTATTAAAATTATCTAGATATTTTTTTTTCATTTGAGAACATTGATATAAAAAAATAACTTACACGGCTGATTGATTTAATTGATCAGGGCCGTCCAGAAACGCTTTTTCTCCTTTTTTTTAAATATAGTTTTTCTCCATTCATCAAGAAACTTCCCCTTTCCTTTGTTGAATTTTTTTTGAGTTTTGGCAGAAAATTAATTTTTTTTTACTAAAGATTTAACTACTCCATTTTTTGTTGAAAATTTATCTTTTTTAGTTTGAAATTCACGTACTTAGTTGCAAATATATGGATTTTGTTGATAATTAATCTTTTTTTTGTAGAAACTTCATCTTCTTCCTTAGAAAATTAATTTTTCTGGTTAAAAATTTATGTATTATGTTCAAATTCGTCTTTTTCGTTGTTTTAAAGCTTGGTGTAAAGTTCAACTTTTTTGTAAAAAATTCCTTTTTTTTGGGTTGAAAATACGTCATTTTAGTTAAAAATTCAACTATATGGTCGTAAATTTACCTTTCTGTTGAATGTTTGTATTTTCGGGTTGAAAATTCAGATCTTTCGTAGAAAATTGGTCTTTTAAGCTTAAAAATTCAACAATTTTCTAGAAAATTGAATTGTTGTATGAAAATTTAGCTTTTAGGTTGAAAATTTAAATATTTCTTGAAAATTAAAGTACTTTGGTGGAAAATTGATTTGTTTGATTAGAAGTTAAACTACACATTTTGGAATGTAACTATTTTATTGGAAATTCGTGTTCTATTTGTTGAAAATTTTTTTCTTTTATGATTTTAAAATTCAACGATTAGATGAAAAATTTCTATTTTGTTTCTGGTAGAATTAAATTAATGAATTACAATATTAATTAAAAATTGAAAAAAAATCTATTTTTGTTTGTTGAAAGTTCATCATTTTGTTTAAGAAAAAAACGGTTTTCTTGATAATTGGTCTTCCATAGTGTGAAGTAACTAATTAAAAATATTTTTTGTTTGTTGAAAATTAGCCTTTTGACTGAAAATTTAAAAATTCCATGTTTGGTTGAAAGTTTATCTCTTCCAGCTGAAAAATCACATTTCTTGATTGAAAATTGAATTGCTCAATGAAGATTCTTCATTACTGGTTTAAATGTCAACTACTTTCTAAAACTTTCGATATTTTAGCTTGAAAACTTAAATATTTAATTGAAAATTCGATTGTTTGGTTAGAAAGTTAATCTTTTTCGTTTCAATTTCATCTATTTGGTTGAGGATTCAACTACTTTCTTAAACAAATTTCAAATTAAATTTATTCAGAAAGAAGATCTTCTCTTTTCGCTTGATAAAAATTCGCCTTCTTCAGTGGAAAATTAATCTTTCTCATTAAAAGTTCACGATTTCGGTTGAAAATTCAACTTTGCGGTGAAAACCAATATAATTTGTAGGAAATTAAACAATTTTGTTGAAAAGTTATTTTTTGCTTGTTTGAAAATTCGTCTTTTTGGATTGAAAATTTAACTAATTTGATCGAATCATTTATTTATTTGCTTGAAAATTGAACCATACTGTTGAAAATCGTTTCTTTTTTTCATTGAAAATTATGTTTTTCTTTCAAATGAAAATTTAAGTATTCCAGTTGAAGATTCTTCATTTTAGTTGAAAATTCATTCCTTGATTACAAATTTGACTATTTTGTTGAGTATTCTATTTTTTGTAAAAAATTTATTTTCAAATTGAAATTATAAGCTTTTGACTTTTGATTGAGAATTTATCTTTTTTAGTTAAAAATTCTACTGTTATTTGGATGAAAATTTATCTTTTCTAGTTGACAACTTAACTACTATTAATAATTTGTTGAAAATTCATCTATTTCGTTAAAAACTTGTCGCTTTTGGTAGAAAATTAATAATTGGTTGAAAATTCAACCACTTGATTAATATTCGAACTACTTGTTAAAATTTCAAAATTTGAAAGTTCAAAAAACTTCTCTTTCTTCGGTCTTACGGTCCAATAAATAAATGAGAAGCATTTACTTGTTAACTTACTTGTTAAAAATTCATTCTTTAGTTTTTTTTTGGTTTTCGTTAAAAATTCCTCTATTTGGTTTAATATTTAATTATTTTGTTTAGAATTCGTTGTTTTTTGATTAAAAATTAATTTTTTAAATGAAGATTCAACTATTCCAGTCGAAGATTCTTCATTCTAGTTGGAAATTCATCTCCTTGATTAAAAATTGGGCTATTTTGCTGAATATTCGACATATATATTCGACAAGTTATCTTTCTAGTTGAAAATTCAACTGCTTGGTTAAAAATTCATATATTATTCCTAAATTCCTCTTTTTCGGTAGAAAATTAATCTTCTCAATTGAAAATTTATATTTTTGGTATAAAAATTCAATTATTTGGTTAAAAATTAATATACTTTGTAGAAAACTAATCTTCTCGGTTAAAGTAGCATTTTTTTGTGGAGAATTCAATTATTTAGTTGAAAAATATTCTACTTTGAAGAAAATTCAACAATTTTGTGAAAAAGCCTTTTTTTCTTCTAAAAGTTCAAGCGTTTCGCGCAAATTCGTCTTTTTGGCTTAAAAATTCACCTAGTTTGTCAGAAAATTCAAGGATTTGTTTGACAATTAACATTTTTTTAGAAAAAAAAAAAAAAACAATTTTGTTGGAAAGTAACCTTTTCGGTTGAAAATTAATCTACTTTGTAGAAAATTCCAAAATATTTTAAAAAATTTAATATTTTGTTTGAAGATTCCTAATTTTAGTTGAAAATTCATCACTTTGTTTGAAAATTTAACTATTTCATTGAAAAATCATTGTTTTTCAGAAAAACATTTATTTTTGAACTAAAAATTTAACTATTTCATTCTTTGTGAAACACTGACATTTTTTATTAGCAGATTCAACTATTTGGCCGAAAATGTATCTTTTTCAGTTGAAAATTCATGTATTTTTTTACATTCATCTTTTTCGATAGGAAATTAATGTTCTTGGCTAAAAAAAATTCACTATTTTGTTGAAAATTCAAAATTTTTGTTGAAAATTCAACATTTTTGTTGAAAATTGGTTCATTTAGAATGAAAATTTATCATTTCTGGTAGAAAAGTCATCTTTCTTCAACGAAAATTATCTCTCTTTGCTGAAAATTAAAACTGTGTCTTTTTGATTTGAAAATCCAACTATTTGGTCGCGTGTGCTGTCAGGCGGTCTTTAATTTTTTTTAAAAATATCTTACTAGCTGAAATTGCCAAATTTTGTAAATCATCCATTACTATTTAATTTCCCTATGTATTTTTTTCTATGAAAGTTTTCGCAACGTTTTTTGTGATTTTTTTTTATTAATTGCGGGTGAATTTTTCCGTAATTGTATCCGGCTGATGCGAATTTTATTAGGCTTCATTGCCTGCAATCTGGGTGGCCTACAATTCAACTGACCATAACTGAGATTAATTTTCAATAAATTGTCCGCAATTGCAAAATCTCCCATGTGATATATTTTAAGGGTCCATAAATCAATCGGCAATTATGGGCACATTATGAAGAAAAAGTGTAAATGCAAACAGTATGACAATAAATCTTCCGAATATATCAGGTCGTGTTAATAAAGCATTCCAACCGCAATGGAATGGTGTTTACGCATGGATAAACTCTGCATCGATTGATCACGTAGACTTTGCTTGTGTGCGTGCATGATATATGTGTGATCTTTCATTAGTGGAAATTTCATGTTGATATGTTTGTTTATCCGCGAATGTTACGTGTTTGTACTCACGTGGAAGCATCACGTGCAAAAGCTACAATTGATTTTGAGTCCGCTAAATTGCCCGGTTGAAGTCAATATCAACCTAATCAACAGAGAGAGAGAAAACACACATAGATTAATCTCATGTAAGCTCTAAAGTCATCAATTTCATTTTTCATATTCTATCAATTTTACACGGAGAGACTTTTGGTATCAATATTTCTTTTGTCGCATATTCATAATTAAAATAAAATATACGAATTTAGGGATAATCGAGGTACGGTTAGAAAAAGTCGAATAGTGACTATAAAAATGCAGACTAATATTTCTGATTGGAATAAATCGTAAGAATATTAGACTCTTACGCACACAAAATAACGAAAATTGGTATAGTGCTTTGAAAGAAACGAAACAAACGCTTTGCAATCTTTCTAAACCACTATACGAAAAATGGGGGTCACGTGATCTTGTATTTCACGCTGGCGCATGGCAAAAAGAAAGACGGGTGGAAGTGTATGAACGCACACTACTACATGGGCTACAAATACATCTTTATAAATATATATATATATATATATATATATATATATTTGTGTATGCTTTGACGACGCTCGCTGGCTACAGTGTGGTTTGTTTACGAATCCTATATTAACACCTATACGCATATATAAAACTATCTCATATCTATAAATCGCACGCATTACGCTGAGACTTATGATTCTTTCTGTCCTTATATACTAACCAGTGAAACGTATCGCTACTTGTGAGAAACTAATAGTGCTGGGTCAAAAATTTCAGGTGCCCCGGACTTTATTATATATTTATATTGATCATTTATATGCATATAAACTATAATTAAATTAATAAACTATTATCTCGTTGAACATTTGCATGAAAAATTTGGTTTCAGAAACTTAAGAACTGAATTGAAAGATTGCTTGAGAATTATTTGAAAATTTCAAACACAAAATTAAAAGCAGTAATAAGGAAGTGAATTCAGGCAGCGACTTTTTTTGAAAATTTAAAAGTAATTATCAGCTCATTTGAGACAGTAGCACAGAAGTTTATACTATTATTAAGCATATTTCGTGAGTATTTTATATGTTGAAACATATCAATACAAATATTACAAAATATTATCCTAAAAAAAGCCCTATCGTTAGGCATATATGTGAATGGTTAAATTGTAATTACTTGAGTTTATTAAAAGTTTTATTAGTTTTAGTTTAGTTTTATTAAAATTTTTATACATAAAATCAAATAATGATGTTCCTCAATTTATGAAAGTAACTTTATAGAAGGACAAGAGCTTTCTTAATGGTACAAGATTTTAGAAAAATTATAATAACTACTAAAAAAAATCCAACTTTTAACGAAAAATGCCTTTGACATATTAGATATTTTTAAAAATAATTTTTTTAAAATTATTTTCATAGTAACTTGAAATTCAAAGCATTGTGAACTTATCACTTACGGCTTACGGGGTGACTGCTGGACCGAAAACCAAGAAATGACCAGGAATTTTTTGAACCCGGGAAAACCCGACAAATGACAGTGAATTTATTTTTTCACAGGGAATTTTACAAATTCTTAGAATAACCATTTATGAAATTACTTGGAATATCGCAAATACCATATCACATGATATAATTCAATTCAAAAAAAGTTCGATTTCAACTTTTTTTGAATATTAAGTTCAGTTTTAGTTAACTGTTTCAATTACTGCATCATTCAGTTTACAATTCTTCCATTTTATGTCTTCATTTTTAAACGGAAATTTTTAATTGAAAGTATTTAAAAATTCAGTTTTGAAGGCTTTAAGAATAAAAAATCAAAAGCGTTTGAAATTTAAAATTGTTTATAAAAATGTTTTAAGTTGATCAACTGTAAATATAAATTAATTAATGATTTTTTAAATTGAACTGTAGTGCGAGTGTTAAAAAGTGTACAATAATTATTTTACAATACGATTCTAAGTCTGTTCGAAATTAAAAAATTTGCAAATTTTAACGTTGAAAATTAAACTTCTTTTAAACGACAGCCATAACAATTAGACAAATTGAAATGTCTGATTGAAACTTCATAAATTATTTTCAATGTGAAAACTTAAAATTAATATATTCATAATCACACACTTTTATTCAATTTATTATCCTATCCAAATATTGTCTAAGTCTAAAATATTCAATTTTTATCCCATTCAGTTGGACAGTTTTCAATCACAGAAATTGCAAACGGAGAAATTATAAATGAAATATTCAAAACCAAAAAATTTTAAACTGAATTGTTTGAAACAGGAAGCCTTGAATGGTAAAAATTTAAAGTTTTAACGTTACAATTTCTATTCTAATGTTAAATAACAATTCAAAATTATCAAATTGAAACGACCAAAATCAATATAAATAAATAAATTTTGTTATTTAGTTTTTTTCCCAATTGCAAGAGGAACTTTTTTTGTTTCAAATTTGTATTAAGTGGAAGAATGGGAAGTATTGTATTTTTAACATTTTTATCAAGCTCGAAATGAGGAAATTTTAATTTTTGTTAAATTGGCAGTACATTTTATATTTTTAAGGTTTTTATTGAGTAAGAAGGGATAATTCAAAAAATACAGTTTTATTGAGTATGAGGGGATAAAATTTGGATTTTCAATTTATTCTGGATTAAAAGAGGGACATTTTGTTATTTTTATGATTCTTACAGAACTGGGAGGAAATTTGTGTTTTCAAGTTTTTCTAAATAGGAAAAGAAACTTTTTGGTTTTGAACGTTTTTATTGAATTAGGAGAGGGACATGTTTCATTTTTCAACATTTTAATTAATGAGAATTGAAATGGAGGATTAGTTTTAATTTAGAGCATTTAAAACGATAGCGTGGATTGATATTTTTTAACCGGAAATCTTTGAACTGTTCAATTTATGAAAGTGTGAAAAATTAAGTTTTGCAGTTTTTTATTCATAATTTCCGAATTAAAATTCGTTTAAGCTTCAATGCCTACTACATTAATTACAAACATTTTTGTACTACAAACGCGTATAATTGAAACTTTTGGCGGGAAATCACAGGCCACGAATCGGATGCAGTCGGTCTGCTGGCCTGGTCCTCGCGTACTCGGCTATAGACGGAACAGCTCGGAAACTTTCGGGCGTTTTCAGTATAGTCTTTTAGAATTCTCGCAAATCCCGGTTGCAGATATTACTAGCGGCTCTCATTTCAATACGCATTCATATTTAAGAATACTAGAATTTCGTACATTTCTTATAACTTATGTTACCTAAAATATTTACTATTGAAAATATTTGTTAGAAAACTTGTTATTGACCATTATCACTTTTTCACACTCACAATTCTCAAGCAGTAAATAAGACTTTTTCTAAACGTAAATACTAATTTTTGCTCGCTCAAGTTTATAATAATACATACAGAAATACCATCATCTCTTATTATAGTAGGAATCTTTATAACAGTACCCCGATTATCCCCAAATTCTTACATTTTATTTTAATTATAGGTGCAGTGTGTACCAAATATTGATATCGAAAGTCTCTCCGTGTAGTAACAAAATGAAACAACAAAAGTGAAATAAAAGAGCGAAAGAAATGTATCACAGTCTCAACTTTAAAAAGTAGAGAAAACTTTTAGTTATTCAACGAAGCCCTGAGGTGCGAACCTGCTTTTTAAAAATGCATTTTGCCCCCGACTTTTCTTTCAATGTAGCAGAATCTACGTCATGAATTTTATTAAGGTCTCGAGATTTTCAGGTAGGAAAAGGAACTAAATGTGAAAAGGAACGCGTACAATATTTTTATTCAAAATTTTCTTTCAATTATACTTGGGAAAATATTTTTTCAAATTATTCTGAGGAGCGTAAGATGAATAATTATTTTTTTTGGAAAGGACTCGTATTCAGTTTTTAATTGGCTGAAGCGGAGTTCATACATTTTTTTCAGTAATTTTGCTTCTATCTTCTTCGATGAGTTTGGATAGGATTAGCATATGTGCATTCCTTTTTACATTCTCATCCTATAATGAGAAAGTATCAGATTTGTGCAAAATTTGACGCTACCCGTTTTTTGTCAAATGTCCACGTTTTGAAACCCCCTGAACCCAAAAAACAGGTTTTAAAAAAATGTCTGTCTGTCTGTTAGTATGTCTGTCTGTTAGTCTGTCAGTCTGTCTGTTAGTCTGTCTGTCTGTTAATCTGTAGATTTTCAGTTTGGTAGCACGATAAAATTCGAAAGAATTAACCTATTGGATTGGGCTTTAACATACTCTTCAAGTGCCTTAAAATGAAGGTGAAGTTGGTTAGCCAACAAAATATGCTCATCACTTGTTTTTTCATAAAAGAAAGATTACCGGAGTTACAGCATTTACAAAATTCCAAAAAATAAACGAAAATGAACATTTTAAGCCAAACAACGATATTATATCATAATATTTTAAAATCAAATATCGAGCGCGAATGTCTGGATGAGAATGTGTTCCTTGAGGTCGATAGAACCTTAAGTAAACCTGATCTCCATAACAAATTAAATAATCACTGATTATAGTTTTCCATACCACAATTCAGAAAAATGAACCTCGCAATTTCATTTGACCCCATTTCCCATTTTCAATCATTTTCGAAACTTTTTGACAATTTTTTTAAAGACGCAACTACTTCTTGACTTCTTCAAAATAAAATTGGACTATTGATACTATTTTTTATGCAATAATTTTTCCACATTTTCTTCAAACACATTTTCAAAATTATTTGCTAGATTTGCTTAAATAAAATATTCGCTATCTTCGAAATCGAAATTTTAAATGATTTCAGAGGATTTCAAAGATTTAAAAAATTTTCAAAACATTTCAAGCGATTTCTAAAAATCTCACGAGATTTTAAACAAATTCCGAGTTATCCAAAAGATTATAACTGATTTCAGGGATTGGAAAAGATTTTATAAGGATTCAGAAGCTTCTAGAATACTTTATTTAAAGATTTTCAGACATTTCGGAGAATTAAAAATATTTTCAGACATTTCAAGAGATTTCGTAGGATTTGAAAATTTTGAAAATTTGTATTAAAATTTCAAGACCAAGACGGTCAATCAAATAATGAATAATGAGTTAAACTATTTAATACCTGTATGAAAATACTTTTAATAAAATTCTCTAAATATTTTTTTTTTCACTCGAGAACCTTAAAATAATAAAATGAATAACTGACTCGGCAGATTGATTTTTTTGATTAAAAATGTATCTTTTTGGTGAAAAATTCAACTAATTTGTTGAATTTTTTTTCAAATTTTGGCCGGAAATTAATTTTTTTCATTAAAAATATAAATACTCAATTTTTTGTTGAAAAATGATCTTTTTTAGTTTAAAATTTAACTATTTGGTTGAAAATTAATCTTCTTTTTCCATAAGCCTACTGTTCATTCATAAAAAAAATTTTTTTTGGTGAAAAATTCATGTATTGTGTTTAAATTCCTCTTTTTGGTTGGCTTGAAGCTTGGTTTGAAGTTTAATTACTTGGTTGAAAATTCCTTCTTTTTTGGTTTGAAAATATATAATTTTAACTGAAAATTCAACTATATGGTCGTAAATTTACCTATTGTAGAAATTTCAGATCTTTTGTAAAAAATTGGTCTTTTATACTTAGCAATTCAACAATTTTGCAGAAAATTGAATCCCTTCGTGGAAATTTAATTTTTAGTTTGAAAATCCATATCTTTCTTAAAAATTGAGGTACTTTGATGGAAAATTAATTAGTTTAATTAGAGGTTGAACAATTTATTTATTTTCGGTTTGAAAATGAAATTATTTTTATTTTGAACATTCGTTTGTGATTTGAAAATTCAATGATTTATTCAACATTTTTGTACTTTTTTGGTTCAAAATTCTGCTTCTTCGTCTAAAAATCTGTCACTTTTGGTAAAAAAAAATATCATCTTTTTTAATTGAAAATTCAACTATTCTGTTAGAAAATTCATCTGATTTGGTTGAGGATTCAGCTATTTGTCGAAAATTCGGCATTCTTGGTTAAATTAAACTGTTTTTCATTTCAAACAAAAATCTTTTTTGATTGAAATAATATCATCTATTATATTTTTCGTTTAGAATTCATCTATTTTGGTTGAAAATTCATGTATTTTTGAAAAAATTTAAACATTTCAGTGAAAATTTTAACTGATTGCTTGAAAAATAATGAACGATTTCGTTGAAAATTCATATTTCCAGTTTAAAAATGCAACTTTTTGTTGGAAAGTGTTGTTTTTGGTTCAAAAATTCATCTCTCTTTGAAAAAAAAATTCTGTAGAGGGCTTAGATTTTCTGGTTAGAAAGTTAACTACACGATTGAAACTCTTTTTCTTTCAAAATATTTTTTTTGCCTTGCGTAGAAAATTCAAATATTTTGGTAGAAAATTAACCTACTCGGTTAAAAATTAACTTTTCTGTTGGAAATTTAACCCTTTTGTTCGAAAATCGTCATTCTGGTTTGGAAAAAGTAGAAAAGTCAACTATTTGTTTGAACAGTAACTTTTCGGTTGAAAATTTATCCTTTTGGATTGAAAATTCATCTGTTTTGTTCAAAACTGTTCTTTTGGTTTTTGGTTTCTAGATTATCATCATATTGATAATATTTTAAGTTGTTTTTTCTTGATTTTGGTAATTTTTATTAATTTACCATAACAATATGTTAGAGAATTGAAGATTATACTCCATTATCTGAAATTTCAGGTGAATTTGGTAATATTTATAAACAAATACCAAAAAAAGTGACTTTTTGTAAGAAAATTCATTGTTTCCAAAAGCTTTTGTTGCGTTCACATAAAACTTGTTATATTTAGGTCTTGAGGGTCGCTGTTTTCAAATCTGTTATCAGATTTATAAAACTCAATATGGCGGATCCAATATGGTGGATCAAATTTGAGAAATTAACTCTGATTGTAACTGTAGATTTATTATGATAATATTATTAGTACATAGAGTTTTTAGGGTCGCTGATTACCAATGTGATTTCAGACTTCTGAAATTCAAGATGGCTGATTCAATATGGCGGAAGTGTTTTCAAGAAATTGATGGATTTTCATGAAACATGGCATCTATGGGTTTTTTGGGTTTCTGATTACAAATCTGAAGTCGGTTTTCAGAAATTCATAATGGAGGATCCAATTCGGCGAATGGAACTGGTGAATCATCAAAGATGTAATTTTCATACTAAACTACATTTTTCATAGCTAAATTGAAATCGAAATTTTGTATTCCGACCTCACTTTTAAAATTAACATCCTTGAAAAATCTTAGATGCCAAGTTTCATGGATATCCAACAATCTTTTGAAAACTCGTCCACCATATTGGATCCGCCATTTTGAACTTTGCAAATCTGGCTCCGGATTCGTAGTCAGCGTTCCCAAAAAACTCTGACTGACAAGCTTTATGAGAATCCAACTATATTTTCAACATTTGTCCACCATATTGAATCCGCCATTTTGAATTTTCAAAATCTGACTTAAGATTCGTTATCAGAGCCCCCCCCCCCAAAAAAAAACAACAATACCAGGTTTCATGAAAACTCATTAATTTTTTGGAAAATCGTCCGCCATATTGGATCCGCCATTCTGGATTTTTGAAACCTGACTTCAGATTCGTTACCAGATACCACATAAACCTCCAGATACCAAGTTTCATGAAAATCCATTATTTTCTTAAAACTAGTCCGCCATATTGGATCCGCCATTTTCAATTTTCAAAAATTGACTTCAGATTCATTATCAGATACCACAAAAACCCCAAGATACCAAATTTCATGAAAATCCATCATTTTCTTAAAACTAGTCCGCCACCTTGGATCGGACATTTTCAATTTTCAAAAACTGACTTCAGATTCGTGATCAGAGACCCCAAAAAAACCCAGATGCCAAGTTTCATGAAAATCCATCATTTTTTGAAAACTCGTCCGCCATTTTGAATTTTCAAAAACTGACTTCAGATTCATGATGAGAGACCCCAAAAACCCCCAGATGCCAATTTCATGTACATCCATTTTTTTCAACTCATCCGCCATATTGGATTCGTCATTCTGAATTTTTCGAAATCTAACTTCAAATTCATTATCAGAGACCCAAAAAAACTCCAGATCCAATGTTCCATGAAAATCCATCAATTTTTGGAAAATCGTCCGCCATATTGGATCCGCTATTCTGAATTTTGGAAATCTGATTTTAGATTTACGATATATTTTTGGGGTCGCTGAATTCGAATCGGAGGTGAAAGAAACTCCAGCACGTCTGGGTTCTATAATAACCTCAAGAAACCTCATAACAATTTTTTTTTGGGTCTCGAAATCACACAATGTTAACTTGTTTTTGGAGTCGCTGAATCTGAATTTGAGGTCCAAAAACCCCAGCACGTCAGTGTTCTGACATATTCTCCAAAAATCTCATGAAAAATCTTTTTTGGTTCTGGAGATCAGACCATGTTTACTAAATGTTTTCGGGGTCGCTGAATCCGAATCTGAGATTGAAAACCCCCCAGCACGTCAGGGCTCTGACATATTCTGAAAAAATCTCATGAAAAATCTTTTTTGGGTCTGGAGATCAGACCATGCTTACTATATGTTGACGGGGTCGCTACATCCGAATCTGAGGTTAAAAAACCCCCAGCACATCAAAGTTCTGATATAACTTCAAAAAATCTCATGAAAAATCTTTTTCGGGTTCAGATATTCAGACCATGCTTACTATATGTTTTTGGAGTCGCTGAATTAGAATCTAAGGT
Source organism: Andricus quercusramuli (assembly GCA_932178445.1). Classification (NCBI taxonomy): domain Eukaryota; kingdom Metazoa; phylum Arthropoda; class Insecta; order Hymenoptera; family Cynipidae; genus Andricus; species Andricus quercusramuli. Next base: position 71,056 of record CAKNXH010000290.1, on the reverse strand, counting down.
CAGAAAAACCCCAGCACGTCAGGGTTCTGAGATAACCTGAAGAAAACCATATGAAAAACATTTTTTTGGGTCTGGAGGTCAGACCATGTTTACTATATATTTTTGTGGTCGCTGAACCCGAATACGAGGTTCAACAAACCCCAGCACGTTAGGGTTCTGACATAAACTCAAAAAACCTCATGGCATTTTTTTTTACTATTTGTCTTTGGGGTCGCTGAATCCAAATCCTGAGGATTCGACTCTCTGCATCGTGGAATGTCTGCGTGCGCCTGCCATGACTGCATCAAATCCGTCATCCAGGGACTTAACCAAATCACAGGCTCACTCCGTTGCGGCCTCAAAAACATATAGAAAACATGTTCTGACATCCAGACCTGAAAAAAATGTATGATGTATTTTGAGGATATTTCAGAACCCTGACTTGCTAGGGTTTCTGGACCTAGGATTCGGAATCAGCGACCCTGAAAACATATATTAAACATGGTCTGACATTCAAAACCGAAACAATATTTTTTATGAGGTTTTTTGAGGTTGTGTCAGTACCCTGATGTGGTGGGGTTCTTTGGACCTCAGATTCGGATTCAGCGACCCCAAAAAAAAAAGTAAACACAGTCTGACCTCCAGACCTGGAAAAAGATTTTTTTTTGTATGGCTGTGATATTACTAGTCGAAATTTGCCTTTAGCAATAACATCAAGCTTGTATTGTTAGTACAGGTTATTTGCTCTCTGATATGATTAAAAAGTTTCATGAATTTGAAATAAAATTTCCATTCCTATGTTCAAAGCTAACGGAATGTCAGTTTAAATTTTGTCGGATGAATGTCGGGAACAGGGCGTAAACAGCGAGGGAAAGATGGTGTGAGGATATCGATTGTTCTTTTTTTTAAGAGTTGTTTCTTCCCTCCAGCTAGGAGAAAGATTCGACGCTGTCTGAATTTATCAAGTATGCGAAATCTTGGAAAAGCTTTTTCCGCAAAGAAAACTCAGAGACCACAATGCAGCTTTGAGATACGTTAAAAAGTGAGTGCGATGAAAGGTTGAAGATCCGAGCTTCCATTATCTCTAGGAAGTCAGGTGGAATTAATTCTTCTACTCCTTTCACGAAAGAAACCTCATTCGTCTTTTGTTTGGGATCTAATAAGCTTAGAGTCCGCTCTTCCTCAGTCGTTGTGACAAGAAACCGTCTCAAAAATCTTCATTTCTCTCACCTTTTCTAATCCTTTCGATGAATTCATTCCCTCTATTATCTTGTTCTCAAACCAAATTAACATTATTTTCATTTGATGCTAATGCAAGATGTTATTTCAGAATATCCACACCAATGGTAGTAGCTGGGTTTTGACGATTCAATTTTCAGCTTACACTGTTCATTATATTGAAATTTTTTTATAAAAGGTTTGAAAATATCGAAAAGATTTGTGTGTTTTTATTTTTGATAAATTTTATAATTCTTCATTCAACAAAATTGAGATTTTCTCTTCAATTTTCAAAAGAATCATTTCTTGAAAAGATTTTTAAATTGGTCAAATAAGATCTTATGTCTGCGCTGAATCTCGAAATGATTTTGAGTGGGTTATTCTTTGGGATTGTCAATGATTGGCTCATTCAAGTTCAGAGTTTTGTTAGAAAATCTGAGAAAAATTGATGATTTATTACGACCGATTGAAAAAAATGCTTCTTGGGAATTATTTAAATACTTATGTTAGATTAGTAATGGTGTTAAAGCGATGTTGTTTGTCTGAGTAATATAAGTTTATAAAAATAATATATGTAGATGGTAAAACTTGACATACTTCATACTTCATATATTATTTTTATAAACATAAATACTTATGATAAAAAAATGCACAGTTTAGATAATTTTCAACGAATAGGCTCAATTTTTTTATGTCATCAACCGAGAAAGTCTCTCCGATTACTTTTTGCTAGGATGCTTTACAACTTCACAAGAATTATAATTATTTGAACAATTTCCATAAACAAATTCAGAGTTTGGCTATTTGTTAACCAATAGACACAGTGTTTGTTATGGAACAAATAAGAATTTTTTTCTAATGACATTTTGAATATGATACTTTGGAAATAAATGAGAATTATTAACTACTTGAACAGTTTTCATGAACAAGGTCAGTGTTTGGCTATTTTTCAACCAAAGGGCTCGGTTCTTGTCGCGGAAAAAAAAAAAAATTTCCGATGATTTTCTGCTATAATAATTTGTAAATTCACAAGAATCATCAATTATATAAACAGTTTTCATAAATGAGGTCGGTGTTTGCCTATTTTTCAACCAAAAGGGTCAGTTTTTGTAACGGAAAAACGAAAAAATTTTTTCTGATGACATTTTGCTATAATAATTTGAGAATTCACAAGAATTAATAGTTATTTGAACTGATTTCATAAACAAGGTCAGTTTTTGGATATTTTTTAACGAGTATGTTATGTTTTTCACTAAATCAATGAAGAGTGTTTTTTGAATAACTCTTAGCTTCAATAATGTGAAAATTCACAAAAATTATTAATTATATGAACAGTTTCCATAAATAAAGTCAGTGTTTGCCTATTTTGCAACTAATAGGTTCAGTTTGAGTAACGGGTGAACAAAGAATTTTTTTTCGATGATTTTTTACTATAATATTTCAAAAATTGATGAGAATTATTAATTATTTGAACAGTTCTCATAAACAACGTCAGTGTTTGGCTATTTCTAAATCAATATTTTTTGTTACGGAACAACGAAGAATTTTTTGTCGATGACTTCTGCTTTAATTATTTGTAAATTCTCATGAGTTATTAATTATATAAACAGTTTTCATAAATAATGTCAGTGTTTGCCTATTTTTCAACCAATAGGCTCAGTTTTTGTAACGGAAAAACAAAGAATTCCTTCTTCTGATGACTTTTTGCTCTAATAATTCGCGAATTCGCAATAACTAATAATTATTTGAACTGTTTTCATAAACAAAGTCAGTATTAAGCTATTTTTCGATTAGTAGGTTATGCTTTTTCACTGAATCAATGGAGAGTGTTTTTTAAATAACTCTTAGCTTTGGCAATGTGAAAATTTACGAGAATTATTAATTATTCAAACAACTTTTGCAATATTTTTCACTGTAATACTTTCAATTTGTACGAAAATTGTTGAAATGATTAATAATTGCTTTCCATTTTGAACTTAGAGTGAGAAATCATAGTAAACATATTCTTAGTCGATTCTGTGGAAAAAGAGCGTACTTCTTGAAAAATAGCCAAACTCTCCATTTTTTTATGGAAATTGTTCAATCATTATTATATCTTGTAAATTTGCAAACTACCATAACAAAAAGTTATTAAAAACATATTCTTAGTTTATACCGTAAAAAAATTTGATGCAATTCGTCAAAAAATAGCCAAACAATATTTGGTTCGAAATTCGTGTATTTTGTTGAAAATGTCTTTTTGGTAGAAAATTGATTCTGTTTGTTAAAAATTCAAGTGAGAGGTTGAAAAATTTTGTATTTTGTTGAACATTCGACTTTTTTGGCAGAAAATCTATTTTTTTTGTTTGTTAAAAAACGCAACCGTTCGATTGAAAATTAATGTGTTTTAGCTGAGGATTCAAGTATTTTATTGAAAATTCATCTTTTTTGGTTAAATTCAACAGTTTTAAATTATCTTTTATATTGTAATTATCAGTTATAAATTATCTTCTTGGATAAAAATTCAACTGTTTTGTGGAAAACTCGTCTTTTTTTCGAAAATTAACATTTTGGATGAAATTCTTTTCTTCATTCACTGATAAATCTTTATTGGTTAAAAATTCAACTCTTCTTGAAAATTTGTCTTTTTGATTCGAAAATTCATCTCTTTTGTTGAATTTGAAATTTCTGTCTCAATTGAACTGTTTTTGAACTAAGACCAAAACATTTTCTTCGTTGAAATATTAACTATTCAATTTTTTGTTGAGAATTGCTATTTTTTGGTTGAAAATTTAACAACTTGTTTGCAAGTTGAAGTATTTTATTAATTCATTGAAAGGCGAAGGAAGGGTCCAAAAACAGTCAACAAATTTATGATGTATTATTATTATCCCTATTGACTCCTAAGGCTAGTCCATTTAAGTCCCTTAGCACTGTGATTAAAAACCATCCTATTTTATTAGAAATACTCATATGTGCCTGAACCTTTGGCACGCGGAGAGGAAAACTGTAGAAAACCACCTTCCGCGTTCAGCCGATTCTTTGACAGTCGAGTTTGAAGGCAGAGATTCAACCATACATTACTTAAAACGCAGCGAAACGACTAGCCCTACATCACAGATGGTCACCCATCCGAGTTCTATCCGCGCTAAAAATTACTTAACATCTGGACTCTTTCCGAGTCGAGAATCACCTCGCAGCTAATGCCGTCGTTAAGAGTTATGTAATATATGAATATTTCCATGCAAATTCACCACTTGCAAAATAAGCAAGAATCTAATTTGCAATAATTTTCTGGCTAAATCACACAAATAGTTGCTTGTCCGCGTATTTTCTACTTATCCCCATAAAGTAGGTGTGTATGTGGGTACATATTTCCTCCTTAATGGTTCCGTTTAGGGGAGCCTCTCTACTCGAACATTTCCACCCTCTCACTGGTCGAGTTGGTTGGAAAAAAGATAATTGTATTTTATGAATTCCAGATAAGCCGAAAAACGTGCGAATCGTGTGAGGAGTGAGCCTGGGAACCGCATAACATCAACATAATTTTCAAGAGCCGTGAGGTCACATTTCCATAATGCGATGCATCGAAAGCTGGGCTGGGTCGAGAGACTGCTCTGTCTTTTCCTTTTCTCCTTTTTTCGACCTCGTATCTTGTCCTTTCTTTTTCCAGTCCCCTTCATCCCCCGTTTTTCTCATCCCCACAACTCGCTTCTAGAACAAAATGCCAAAAAGAGATTGCTCGGCGACGCCGAGCCATCGTGAGCACAGGCATGATTGCGCGATTTGTTTTTTTGATCTTGATGAATGAACCCCTTGCTGCAAATGAAGCATTCATTAGAAGCTGATGTGGGTTAATCTCTAAATAGAGTTAGGATGAGTCAGTCAATAGTTGAAAAATTATTCGAAGTAGGTGCCTTGCGCTTACAAAAAAAGGTTCCTCAGTCTAATAAGACGTAAATAAGTCGCTCAAACTTTCCTTTCCCATACTCCATCTACATTCTCCTACTTTCCCTCTCTTCACTTCACCCTTCGCTGCCCCATACCCAACTACTTCCTCCGCTACTTACTTCTCTCATCGCTTCTCCACCCAATACTCCCCTTTCCGCACTTTCCCTCCCAAACACTTAATTTTTACCACGATTTGCTCCCATTTCTTATTTTATTATTATTATTCATTATTATTCTTCCATTTCCAATTAAGGAAAATGATAATAAGGGGAAGTGTGGAAAACAACTAATTATTTCCTCAAAATTTCTCCTCGTTTTCTTTATTTCCCCTAATGACCCTACGCCCCTTGCTTCCCCTCAGTTTTCCTACTTCCTATTCCATAATTTTCTCCTCTTTTGTGATATGTTCCCTCTTCTCATTTCCCCTGACTTCCCGTCACTTTCCGTCCCCTAATTTCAATAAACTTCTCCCACTTTTTTTCCTCATTTCCTCTACACATTTCCCCTTATGCACCATACTTCCTCTTTATAATTTTCCCCCAGACCCCTACTTTTCCACACAACATCCTCCTAATTTACCTCTTCTAACACCGTCTTACTTCCCGTCCCCACATTTCTTCTCAATCATTCTTCCATCACTTCTCCACCTTCTTCGTATTTTCCCTTATTTCCCATACTTCTGCTTTCCCATTACTCATTTACTCTATTACCCTTTTTATCCTTCATCAATGTCTTCTCCTTAATCATACTTTCCCTCCTACATCCACTCTTCCTTCCCTATTTTTCACCTTACCTTCTATAATTTTCCCTTACTTACCTCTGATTTCCCTCCACTAATTTTCTCTCACTTTCCTTACTGCCCGCCCCGTCATTCTCCCTTATTTCCCTCATTTCTCTGCTTCCCCTCCACTCATTTCTCCTCGCTACCCCTACATCCAGATCCATCATTTCACCTCATTTTTTCTACTTCCTCTACCCTAATTTCCTCTCACATTGCTTATATCGCCACCCCTTATTTTCCCTCGCTTCCCCTACATCCCTTTACTCATTTCCTCTCACTGCCTCTGTCAAAAATTTGTCATCGTGTCAAATTACAATTAAAACCCATAAAACTTTATACACCGAAGGTTTTGATATCGCTGAATACACTGTAGAAACTAGTGCTGACATAAGCTCGAAATGAAAATCATCTGTCAATAACTAATTTAATTCAAGCAATTCACAGAATCCAAATAATTCACAGAATCCAAGGAATGCACAGAATCCAAGGAATTCACGAAATTCACGAAATTCACGAAATTCACAAAATTCACGGAATTCATGGAACTAATGGAATTCATGGAATTCACGGAATTCATGGAATTCGCGACATTCATTGAATCCACGGAATTCATAGAATTCACGAAATTCATGCAATTCACGTAATTGAAGGAATTCACGGAATTCACGGAATTCGAGGAATTCATGGAATGGACGAAATTCATGGATTTGAAGGAATTCACGAAATTTATTGGAATTCAAGGAATTCATAGATTTGAGGAGTTCAAAGAATTCAAGTTCTTAAGAGTTCAAGTTTACAGAACTCTCGGAACTTATGTAATTAAAGGAATTTAAGGAATTCATGGAATTTGAGAAATTCATGGAATTTGCGAAATTCAAGGAATTATCGAAATTCAGGGAATTCACGGAATTCACGGAATTCATGGAATTCACGGAATTCATGGAATTCACGGAATTCACGGAATTCATGGAATTCACGGAAAATGTGGAACACACAGAATTCGCTGAATTCGCAGAATTCGCGGAATTCACAGTATTCACAGAATTCGACAAATTCACGGAATTCACAGAATTCGCGGAATTCGCAAACTTGAAGAAAATTACGAAATGTGTGAAATTCAGGGAATTCAAGGAATTCACGGAATTTGGGAAATTCTCAGTATTCATGGAATTCAAGGAATTCATGAGATTTAAAGAATTCATCACACTTGTAGTTATTTACTACAAGAAACTATCCACCCCTACGCCTACCCCGAAAGGGAAATGGCTTAATGGTATACATACATAGATACATGAAATTCAAGGAAATCATGGAATTCACGGAATTCATGCAATACATGAATTCACGAAATTCAAGAAATTCATGGAATTCAAGGAATTCATGGAATTCGAGGAATTTATGGAATTTAACGAATTCATGAAATTCGAGGAATTCGTGGAATTTGAGGAATTCAAAGAATTCGAGGAATTCGAGGAATTCATAGAATTCATGGAATTCATGGATTCCCAGGAATTCAAGGAATTTCAAGAAATTCATGGAATTCAAGGAATTCATGGATTTCAAGGAATTCATGGAATTAATAAAATTCAAGAAATTCATGTAATTCATGGAATTCAATGAACTCAAGGAATTCATGGAATTCATAGTATTCATCAAATTCAAGGATTTCATGGAATTCAAGGAATTCAAGAAATTCATGGAATTCATAGTATTCATCAAATTCAGGGATTTCATGGAATTCAAGGAATTCAAGAAATTCATGGAATTCATAATATTCATGGAGTTCAAGGGATTCATGGAATTCATGGAATTCACAGATTTCAAGGAATTCGTAGAATTCAAGGAATTAATGAAATTCAAGGCAATCACAGAATTCAAGGAATTTACGAAATTCACGAAATTCATGGAATTCACATAATTCATTTATCAATCTGAATTGAGAAAACTAAACAAGGCAGAATCTGGTACTGAAATAGACTATTTGTGAGATCAGATTAGAACGCTCAAAAAAGGATCCCGGATAGACATGAATGCCTAGTTTTTAGTGTGTACGAATCTGCTGTCGAAATTTTTAAAATTCAAAATTAGCGATTGAATATGGGTGTCAAATGATGAAAAAGTGTATAAATGTTAGGAAGGATTAGTTAAACTCATGAAAGTTTGTGTCCGCTGAACTTTTGGGTCGCAGATCAAATATGGCGGACGAAAAGCAGAAAAAATATATGAAAGTTAGTGGAAATTAGAACCCGGGTTTTCCTTTTTCTAAGCTGATTATGAATCTGAAATCAGATTTGAAAAACTAAAATTCGTCCATCCAACATGGCGGGGGCAAAATTAAAAATTGATCCATTTGTGTAAAAATCAGCAGCTCGGGGTTGTTTGAAGCTCTGATTCTGCAACTTAGGATAGATTTTTATAACTAAAGGATGTTGATCAAAATATTGCAAATTTTACACAGGTTACCAGGGATCCAAAATAAAGCTTCTTTAGCCCTTATCTGTTTCCGATTCCTAATTTTTTTGGCTGACACTAAGCATCAATTCTATTGTATTGTTGTTGGTTGTTACATGAAAATATGGTTCAATTTGGTTGCATAAATTTTTACGAAGAGTCCTTTAAGAAACCTAAGCATGTTGATCAATCTATTTATATCTATAATTGAAAGGTTCAAAGGGTCGATTAAGAAGGTAAGGGATGATATAGGTGAAAAAGAAGGAAGAGAAGAGGGAAAGAGAAGCTGGTGAGACGAGGAATGCAGTGAGAGTAAAGAGAGAATGAAACAGTGTGTAAGAAGATGGAGGAAAGGAGAAATAGAGGAGGTAGAGTACAGCAGAAGGAAAAGAGAACATGAGAGGATGCTGGAAAGGAAAAAGCAAAGGGGAAAGGAGAAATACAAGGAAGAAGTTGAAAAACCGATCAAAGAAGGTAGGGTCTGGGATGTGATAAATAGGGAAAGAGGAGGAAGAAAGGGCGTGAATGAAGAAATAGAAATGGGTGGGAGGACGGATTATTTTAAGGGTCTGTTAAGGGCGGAAAGAAATAGGATCAAAGGGGAGAATAGAAGGATAGTCCAGGGAGAATTGGAGGAAGCGAACGAAATAACAAGAGAAGAAGTGGATGAGGCGATAGATAGACTGAAAAGAAACAAGGCTACATGAGAGGATGATATGGAGAACGAAGCGATGAAGTATGGTGGTGAAGGGATTAGGGAAGGGTTGTGGAAGATCTGCAACAAGGTATGGAAAGGAGAAGGGTGGCCGGAGGAGTGGATGACAAGGCTGGTGGTACCGCTTGCCAAGCAAGGGGAGGGTAAGAAGGTAGAAGAGTGCAGAGGAATCACTCTCATGCCAGTGGGTTATAAAATATACGCAGAAATTCTAAGAAAACGGTTAGAGAATCAGATAGAAGAGACACAAAGTATCCCACACAATCAGAAATGATTTAGAAAAGGGATCGGGACAACCGATAAAATTTACGTACTCAAATACTTGGTTAATAGAAACTTAGGGAGAAAAAAAGGGAAATTAGTCGCCTTGTTCGTAGACTTTAAAGCAGCTTTTGACTCAGTGAATAGAAAAGTGCTATGGTAGGTAATGAAAGAGAGGAAATAGAGGAAGGGCTAGTGGAGAGGATAAAGGAGATTTTTACTGAAACCAGGATTAGGGTGAAGATAGGGGGGAAGGGGAGGTTTTCTGGACAGGAAGAGATCTGAAGCAAGGGTGGTTATTGAGTCCGCTACTATTTAATGTGCTGCTAGCAGACTTAGAGGAGGAGCTAAAGGAGAAAGGAAAAGGGGGGACGATTTTGGGTAAAAGCAAACTATACTCTCTAGCATACGCGGACGACGTAGTTGTGTTAGCAGACGATAAGAAGGGGATGAAACTAATGATAAGAATTTTCGAAGAGTATGTGGGAACAAGAGAACTGACGGTGAACGTACGGAAAACCAAGGTGATGTGCTTCAGAAATAGAAAGACCAAATCAGGTTACGTTTGCAAGATGAACGGACAAACAGTGGAAAGTGTGCAGGAGTGCTGTTATCTAGGTTTTTGGTTTGAGGCAGGAGGGGGAAACGAGGTGCAGGTGAGGAAAAGAATCGAATGTGCGAGTAAAGTAATGGGCCAAGCATGGGGTATAGGAATGAGAAGGTTCAATGACGACTGGAGAATGAGGGTTTGATTGTTTGATGCGTTGATTTGGGCGGTTTTGTGTTACGGAGTGGAGGTTTGGGGATGGAAGGAACATAGGAAAGTGGAAAGCATGCATGGAGATTTCTGAGATGGGTAATAGGGGCTAGTTGGAGTTGCCCAGGATACATGATAAGGGAAGAACTGGGAAGCGAAAAATGATAACTAGACAAATTAAGAGAGCCTGGAGGTTGGAAGAGAAGCTGAAAAGGGGAGTGGGGAGCAGAATAGCACAAGTATGCTTGGACGAAGTTCAGAACAAGGAGACAAGAGGCAATTTGGGAAATTCGAAATGGGAGGAAGAAAGGAAAAAAATGAGGAGGGTTTTTGATATACAAGAAGGGTTACTGGAGTGGCAGGATATAGAGCTAGAGCTATTAGTAAGACAAGGAGAAGAGAGATGGACAAAGATTATGGATTCAAGGTACAATAGATGGTATATGATGGTCAAAGGGTTGACGGAACCAGAACATCTTTCTCACAATAATTGCTTGTTAGATACAAATTTGCTTTAAGATAGTTGTATGAATTTACAAAAAGAGTCTTTCGAAAAACTCAGGGATGTTGATCAATCTCTTTCAAATGAATCCTATCTTACAATTACAATTGTTAGATAAAAATTTCCTGTCAGACAGTTGTATTAATTGAAAAGAAGAGTATTTCAAAAATGATTTTTGCAGTTTGCAATAAGTTTCAAGTCTTCTAAGACTTTGCTTTGAATTGTATCACTGTTGCATCAGTTCTTTCAAGAATGACAAACTTGTAAACGGTAAGAATTTGTATTGCACTCAAGAATCATAGGAGAATTCCGCGCACGTAAATCTTGGCAAATCTTGAAGGACCTCCTTCTGCCGCCTGCTTCTTTCCTGTCTGATGTTGGTTTCTATTTTCTTCGGACTTTTTGTTGCTCTTTGTGTTAGGAGAGAGGTAAACGAGCTCGACCTGACTCGTTAACAATCGTTGCTTTGACTCGTTCCCTTCCAGTTTATGTACAAAGCTTTAACTCTGATTCTTTCTGGGCGAAAGCACGATTTTCGTTCTCGAGATGATAGCTCAGATTCGAAGGAAAATTTGATAACAACTGCTGCCGTACTTTTGAAGAAAGGGTCCATCTACATTGGGGGTCAAACGGAGATATTGAAAACAAAAATTTTGCATCGTTACTGATCTGCATCTTCTAATGTATTATTGTTTTTTGAAAAAGCTATGATTCTTGAGTAATTCGGTCTTGCTCTCTTCTTTGATGCACGAAAAATAATCAGATTTAATGGTATATAGGGAAAATTGTTTGATATTCATGCGCAAATGAGGCGAAAAATTGAAGTAGAACACATCTACATCTCTAATACTTCTAAAACTCTCGACTGTTCCGGAAATTTTCGAAAACCTTTGAAATATTTGGAATCTTTGCGAAATATTTGTGATTTCCCACAATTTTTCAAATCTTTGTCAAATTACTTGTAATATTTGAAATCTTCATAAATCTCTTCAAAATCTTTGTGAAATCTTTGAATTCTTTTCTGATATTTGACTTCTCAATGCATATTTGAAATCTTTTGAATTATTTGTAAAAGCACTGAAATCTTTGAGAAGTTTTTCTAAGTTTCTTTCAAATTCCTGAAGTCTCACTGAAATATTTGCAGAATCTTTTGAATCTTCGGAAATCTTTTGAAATCTTTGTGAATTAATTCAAAGCCCTTAAAATCTTACCGAAACATTTGCAAAATCATTGGAAATATTTTGAAACTTTTGAAATCTTTCTACAATTTTTAAAATCTTCGCGAATTTCTTCAAAATCTTCCAATTTCACGGAAATATTTGCGAAATCTTCTGTAATTTTGGAAAATATTTTTAAATCTTTGAAATCATCGAATTCTTTCCTGATATTTGAATGCTCAATGGATATTCGAAATCTTTTAAATTATTTGTGCAAAAACTCAAATCTTTGAGAAATGTTTATGAATTTCTTTAAAATTCTTAAAGTCTCACTGAAATATTTGCA
>CAKNXH010000290.1:35338-58949 GCA_932178445.1 Andricus quercusramuli | reverse complement strand
AACACTCAAATCTTTGAGAAATTTTTATGAATTTCTTTAAAATTCTTGAAGTCTCACTGAAATATTTACAGATTCTTTTTAATTTTCGGAAATCTTTTGAAATCTTTGTGAATTAGTTCAGAATCTTCAAAATCTTACCGAAATATTTGCGAGATCTTTGGAAATATTTGGAACATTTTTGAAATTTGTAAAATCTTAAAAATCTTTGGGAATTTCTTGGAAATCTTCCAATTTTATGAGAATATTCGCGAAATCTTCTCAAACTTCCGGAAATATTCTCAAATCTTTCGAATATTTGTTCGAAAGGTTCGAAAATATTTTGGAATTTTTGTGAAATCATTGCAGAGAATTTTGGAATCTTCGTGAATTTCTTGAAGATCATTGTGAAATTTTTGAAATATTTTTTGTCTTCTTAGAATCTTCATGAAAGCTTTCAAAGTTTTGAAACATTTTTGAAATCTTTTGAAATATTTGAAATATTTGTGAATCATTAAATTTTTTATATATAACTGAACTAATTCCAAAATTTTTTCAAATCTTCCGAAAAATTTTTAAATCTTTGAAATCTTGAAAAATTTCTATAATTTTCGTGAAATCTTTATGAATATTTTGAAACGCTCCGACTGATTCCTAAACTATTTGCAAAATCTTCTACAATTTTTTTGAAATATTTTTAAATTTCTGAAAATCGTTTGAATCTTTGTAAAGTCTCTTGAAATCTTTTGAAATGTTTGAATTCCTTTGAAAACAATTTGAAGTCTGTGAATTTTTTTGAAATCATTTGAGTCTTCCGAAATGGTCTGGAATATTTTGAAATCTTTGAAATCTTTTTCAAATGTTTTATCTCTCCTCAAACCTTCTTAAAGCTTTTGAAATCTTTTGTAATCTTTGGAATATTTATGATTTTCTCAAAAATCTTTGAAAATCCTTTAAAAAATGTGAAATCTTTGATATCGCCTAAAATCTGTCACAATCTTGTAAAATCTTTATTCAAATTCTTTGAAATTATAGCGAAATATTTGAGCAATCTTTGCAATCTTTGTAAAATCTTCGTGAATTTCTTTGAAATCTTCAAATTCTATGAGAATATTTGTAAGATATTCTGAAATTTTTGGAAATATTTTCAAATCTTCGAATTCTATTCTGATATTTTAATTCTTAATGATTAATTTGAAATCTTATGAATTATCAGTGTAAACAGAATCCTCAAAATCTTACCGAAATATTTGCGAGATCTTCGGAAATATTTTGAAATTTTTGAAATATTTGTACAATCTTTAAAATCTTTGTGAATTTCTTCAAAATCTTTAAATTTGACGGAAATATTTGCGAAATTTTAGGAAATATTTCCAAAAATCTTTGAAATCTTTGAATTCTTTTCTGATGTTTGGATCCTCAATTAAATTTTAAATCTTCTGAATTATCTGTGAAAACACTCAAATTTTTGAGACATTCCTGATAATTTATTTATAATTCTTAAATTCTCACTGAAATATTTGCAGAATCTTTCCAAACTTCCGGACTCTTTTGAAATCTTTGTGAATTAGATCAGAATCCTTAAATTCTTTCCGATGTATTTGTGAAATCGTTGGAAATATTTTGAAACTTTTGAAATCTTTGTACAATTTTTAAAATCTTTGCGAATTTCTTCAAAATCTTCCAATTTTACGGGAATATTTGCGAAATCTTCTGAAATTTTGGGAAATATTTTCAAATCTTTGGAATCATCGAATTCTTCTCTGATATTTTAACGCTCAATGAATATTCGAAATCTTTTGAATTATTTGTGAAAACACTCAAGTCTTTGAGAAATGTTTATGAATTTCTTTAAAATTCTTAAAGTCTCACTGGAATATTTGCAAAATCTTTTGAATCTTCGGAAATGTTTTGAAATCTTTGTGAATTAATTCAAAATCCTTAAAATCTTACCGAAATATTTGCGAAATCTTTGGAAATATTTTGAAATTTTTAAAATATTTGAACAATCTTTAAAATCTTTGTGAATTTCTTGGAAATCTTCAAATTTTATGAGAATATTTGCGAAATCTTCTGAAATTTCCGGAAATATTTTCAAATCTTTGGAAATTTGTGAAATTCTTGGAATTTTTTTTAACATTTATGAGAGCTCTTAAATTTTAAAAAATATTCGAAAATATTTTGGACTTTTTGTGAAATCATTGCAGAGAATTTTGGAATCTTTTTGAATTTCTTGAAAATCATTGTGAAATTTTTGAAACATTTCTTATCTTCATAGAATATTCATGAAAGCTTCCAAAGTTTTGAAACATTTTTGAAATCTTTTGAAATATTTGTGAATTTCTTTAAAATCTTGGATAACTTCTGAAATCCTTAAAATCTTTTGACACCGGTGTAAGATCTTTGGAATACTTTGATACATTTTTAAATAATCAGGAAATCATTAATTTTTTTATATATAACTGAACTAATTGTGAATTTTGTTTTAATTTTCCGAACAATTTTTTATTGTTCGAAATCTTGAAAAATTTCTTTAATTTTCGTGAAATCTTTAGGAATATTTTAAAAACCTCCAAATGATTTCTAAACTATTTGCGAAATCTTCTACAATCTTTTTGAAATATTTTGAAATTTCTGAAAATTGTTTGAATCTTTGTGAAATCTTCGTGAAGTCTTTTGAAATATTTTGAAATTTTTGAATTCTTTTGGAAACGATTTGAAGCGAATTACTTTGAAATCTCTAATATCTACTGAAATCCTTCAAGTCATGTGAAATCCTTGTAAAATCTTTTCGAATTTTGTGAAAGTCTTCTGGAATGTTCGTGGAATTTTTGTGAAATTTTCTGAAATATTTTAAAATCTTTTAACATGCTTCAAATTGTTTAAAATCGTCATGAATTCTTTTGAAATCTTTCGAAATCGACTGAAATCTTGAAATTCTTCTGAAATCTCTCAAACTCTTTTGAAAATTTTGGAATATTTTGAAATGTTTCAAATATTGGTGAAATATTTGTATCTGAGTTTCATGGATCTATACGAAATTGTTTGAAATCGTTGAAATCTCTGTGAATTCATCTGAAATCTTTGATAGCTTCTGAAATCTCTCGAAATTTGTTAAAATCTTCGAAATCTTTTGAAATCGTTTCAAAATTTTGAAATCGTTTGGAATCTTTGTGAAATCTTGGAAATCTTCTGAAACTTTTTGAAATATTATGAAATATTGTGGAACCTTGTGAATCATTATGCAGTCTTCAAAAATTTTTTGAAATCTTCAACATTGCTTGAAATTTTTCGAAATCTTTCGCAATCTTGGAAATATTTGGGAAGTCTCTTGAAATAATCTTAAATCTTCGAAATCCTTGTGAAACAATTTAAAATATTTTTAAATTTTTTACCAAGCCTTTGATATTTTCTAAAATCTTTCGAGATCTCCCGAAATCTTTCAAATCTTTTGAAATCTTTTTGAAATCTTTGAAATCTTTTGAAATCTTGAAATCCGGTGTTGTGCAGGATCCAACCAATAAAAATTGGAATTTTCAAATAGAAACATGAATTTTCAATTGAATAATGACATAAATTTTCAACAAAATAGGAAAAATTTCAACCAAAGAGTTTCATTTTCAACAAAATAATTAAATTTTCAACAACTTAGTTGAATTTTTTCCTTAATAGTTGAATTTTCAACCAACGAAGCTGAATTATCAAAAGAAGATTGATTTTCTACTAGAAAAGACGAATTTTCAAACCAATAGTTGGATTTTAGGCTCAAAGGATGAGTTGAATTTTCCACAGAATTAATATTTACCCGAATAGTTGTTATTTAACCAAAGAAGAAGAAAATAAATTCAGAATTCAGTGGAATTTCTAACAAAACAGTTCCTTCCCAACCAAGAAGAATGAATTTTCAAAGAAAGAATTGGATTTTTTATTCTAAGAAGTCAGAAGATCTAAAAAAACACTTGAATTTCAAATACCAAAAGATGATTTTCAATTTAAAAAATATGATTTTTATCCAAGTAAGATGAACTTTCAACCAAATAGGTAAATTTTGAACAACAGCAAAATTCCTTTTCAACTAAATAGTTGAATTTTCAAGGAGGAGAAGCTTGTTTCGACCAAAAAATTGATTTTTTAACCAAGTTGTTGAATTTCAAACTTACAGAAACGGATTTTGAACCAAGTGGTCAAATTTTCAAGCAAAGGCCAAATTTTCAAACAATTAATAAAATTGTAACAAAATATTTGAATTTTCAACCGAAGAGGTAAATTTTCATTCAAAAAAGATCAATTATTCGCAAAAAATGTTATTAATTCTCAACGATCAATTCAAAAGCTGTTATTTCAACAACAAAAAATGTTTTCAACAAAATACTTAACTTTTTAACAAAGACTCGAATTTTTATACAAAATAGTTGAATTTTCAACCAAATAGTTGAATCCTTTGTCAAAAAGATTAGTTGTAACAAAAAAATGTACAAGTTTCATTAAAAAAAAAAAAAAAAAAAAAACACGAGCTTGATTTTCTACCGAAATTTTAATTTTGTATAAAAGAGACGAGTTTTCAACGAAATACATGAATTTACGAAAAAATAGTGGAATTTTGAACTAAAACAGATCAATTTTCAACCGAAATTACAAATTTTTCGTGAAAAGTCAACTTTTCAATTCGTAAATATCATGTTTTAACAAAAAAATTTTATTTGCAACCAAACATTTGCATTTTGAATGAAAAAATAGTAAATTTCAAACCTATCAAATTAATTTCGAAAAAAGTCAAATTTATAACCAAAAAAGACCAATTTAACTAGAAAAGGTCAATTTTTAATTTCAGTTATTAATTTTTTACTCGACAAACAATAATGACGCTTTCAGTTCAAAAAATTCATATCCAACAAAATAAAACCGAATTTTGAACCAAATACGTGAATTTTTCACAAATAGTTGAATTTTCAACCAAAAAAGATAAGTTTACAACCTAAAATAGTATAGTTGAATTATGCGTTAAAAAAACTTCCTACTATATAATTAAATTTTCAACTTAGATCGAAAATTTTTTTATTGAAAAAGATGATAAAGTAATATGAATTTTCCACAGAAAAGTTCATTTTCAAGCAAACGGTTTAATTTTCTACAAAATAGTTGAATCTTTAAGCTAGAAACATGAATTTTCTACAAAACAATTGAATTTTTAAATGAAAAGTATGCCTTTTTAAACAAAATTCAATTAATGCCCAAACAGATGAATTTTCAATTGAAAAAGATAAATTTTAAACCAAAAATAAAATAGTGAAATTGGCAGTCTGAAATTAATTTTCAACCAAAAAAGTCGAAATTTCCAAAAAACAGTTTAATCCTTGAACAAAAAAGGCTAATTTTCAACGAAATAGTTTTACTTTCAGCATATAAATTATGGATAAGAATATTATATTAGGGTGAACGCAAAACATAAATATCAAAATGCTCTAATTTTTCTAGAACAATTTTGTATTTTCTTTGACTATCAATATTGAAATACCGGAATCTTGAAATTGTAATATTTCGAACATAGATTCTTTTACAAACGAAGAAAAAAATTGTTTTCTAAAATTCCGAAGTGCCTCTTATATAAATTTTTTGACTTTTGCAAGGTCTTCATCAAAGTACCAGACTTTTCCTGATCAATGAAATTTCCTGCCTTTTTCCTGATTTTCAGGCTCTTTCTGACAAATTGAAAATTTCAGCATTGTTAGATTAGAAAATATATTGAAAAGCGATGATGTTTGTCTAAGTGATATAATTTATAAAAATATAATGTTTTTTTTTTCTTCTGTAGAGGAGGTGAGAACGCATTTACGCACTGAGTGTGGGACTCGACCTAAAAACGGTAGAGAAGTTTATAAACATCATCATCGCACTTAAAATAGTTCCAGTTTCTTCTTTTCCATTTTTCTATAAACAATTATGAAAAAAATTTGATATAAGAATTATTTCTAATTAAATATAAATGTAACACAAAAGTGAGGTTAAGAAATCTAATTGCTGTATTTACCTTCAAGATCTTCTTTTCGGGTTACATTATTAGTTGAAAATGTTAACCTCATGTTAATTTTCGAAAAACTAGTTAGAAGGTTGTAAAATTGTGATTAAAAATTAATAATTTAGTAAAAACCGTTGAGTAAAAATCTGAAAGAAAACTGACGTTTTGCTTCATTTTTCAGAAGAGAAAAAGAGAAAGAGAACCATTAACGAAGACAGGAATGTCAATGTCGTATCATCAATTTATATCAAAGGGTGCTAAAATTTCTAAATAATTCTAATAACTAAAATCAAACGAAAGAATTGGAAAATTAAAGAATTATTAACAATTAACATCAGTTCACGTTAGATCACTGAAGTTAAGCAGTGTTGGGCGCGGTTAGTACTTGGATGGGTGACCGTTCGAGAATAATACTACTGCGATGCTGCTGAGGGGCACGGGTGTGGTGAGCCCACACTTGTAGTTATTTACTACAAGAAACTATCCACCTAGAAACACTACCCGAATCGGCTAGTTTCATGCCTACCCCTAGAGGTTCGCCGAAAGGGAAATGGCTTAATGGTATAAAAAAAAAAGAAAAAAAAAATTGGAATGCTACATAATGCGGTTGATAACTAATTGAATTTTAGTGAAAAAATTACAATAATATGAAGAATTTAGGTAAATAGTAGATAGTTAGTAGGTATTAGAGCGAAAAGAGAGGTTGGCAAGGGAGGAAATGCGAAAAAGTAGGGACATGCGAGCGAGGCGAGGCCAAGCGAGGAAGGCAAGGCGATAAGAGCGTGCGGCGTAGAGATAAGGAATGGATGGATGTTAGTTCTCAAGGATTAGTTTTAAGAAAATTCTGTAAAAATGGAAGTGTAAGCAAGTCAATTTTTTAAGGGCAACAGGCTGAAACATAAACGTTTATCTATCTATTAAAATCAAGTAGAATTGACTACATTTTGAAGAAAAGGAGACCTGGACTTTTTTTCTAAATATCCATGGAAAAGAGGTGCGATGTGAGATTCCAAGCCCAATTCGATAAGCCATTTGCCTCTTTTGCGTCCAAATACGCCCTTTGACAGATTTCGGGAGAGAATCGAAGATTAAACCACAGCCAAACGTAATTACTCCAGATTCTCTTTCATCTTCGCTCTATCTGTCGCCTTGAACAAACTCAGTGAAACTGCTGTGGGTCAACTCGCTCTCTCTAAAAAGTCCTCAAAGCGGCGGTTTATTTGCTCGAAAACTCTAAAGGATGGCACGGGCACGACGCGACGGCGCGCCAGGCTTGGGCCGGGTGTCTACGCGAACGGCAAGGAATACCAGGAGCCGACTACCAGGAGGCGAAGTCCTGGTCTGGGAGCCGAATGAATACCCTCGCCTTCATCCTCTCCACACCTTTCCAACTTACATTAGACTAGAAAGACGCTTCCGTCTCGCGCTCCTTCTCCTTTATCGCTCACTTCCTGCCATCCTTTTACCTGCTTGAGCAACTTCAGCGATGGCACCCCGCACCCTACTCGCAAATGTCGTCGCTAAAACTTGAAAAGGAGATAATTTTACGAATTTGCATTTTTCTTCAATTTTGTCATACACCTCTTCCTATCTTACTGTTGTGAGCAATTCTTTCCAAGCATCGCACATCCGGAATGGGGCATTTTATCAAAAGAACTTTTAGAATTTAGGTATTATGTAAGTTTTCTTTAAATTATGGCGCGAAAATTTTGAGAGTGGCTATTCGAAAAAATTGTTCGGATGTCTGTCTGACAAGGGATCCGGGAAAACCGGAAAAAGGGCGTGAATTTTATTTACTATGAAAAAAAAGGGAAATGGCTATGATTTTAATTTAGTGACCGGAATTTTTCATTCGGTTGTACTAGAATGAATATTAAAAGTGTTTTGATATTTCATATTTGGATAAGTATTTTCGTTTAATTGTAAATATATGTAATTACTTGATCAAACCATAATTTTATATTTGTGAAGGGAATTTTCTGAAAGACTGATTATTTTTCTGACTCTGAACTTTGACCTTTTGAAAAAAATGATAATTTTGTGATGGAACAGAAAATTTTCCTAAAAAATTATAATTTTGAGTAATACCTGATTTCAACAAAGATTTATAATGAAGTATAATTCTGGAATAGAAAAGTGATCTTTCGAGAAAAATGATAATTTAAAGTCGCAATAGAAAATCTTATGAAGCAATTTTATTATATATTATAATTTTTGAGTCACAGATATTATAAAAAAATTACAATCTATATCTGGAACAAGGAATTTTCAAAACAAATTATAATTCTGATCGGAGGCTAAAACATTTGAGAAGAATTAAAATCCAGATTTAAAAAAGTGAATTTACCCAAGGTGTCTAGTGTCCTGGAAATCCTTGAAAACCTGGAAAAGTCCTGGAGTTCATTTTTACCTGGAAAAACCCTGGAAAAGTCCTTGAATTTTGCTAATGGTTTTGGAATTTTTGTTCTTTTGAAGAAAAAATAGTTTTTTGAACTTTGCCTCTCCTGAAATAGTAATTATTTTAGTTAGTAATTTATTTGCCTTGTATTTTTATTTTTTTTTCTCATAGTTACTTCATCCTGACGGCTGTAATTGTAGTGAAGATTTTTGTTATTTGGTTGCAAATTCAACAATTTTTTTTAAAAAGTCATACTTTTTATTTGAAGTATCTACTATTACATTATTCGTTGTGAATTCATATTTTCTGGTAGAAAGTTTATCTTTTTGGTTGAAAATGCCTTTTTATGGTTACGGTTATGGTTAATTTAAAATTAATTTGTTAACCTACAAGTGTAACTTTCAAATTTTTTTTGCTGAAATTCAATCCTTTTTTTTAAGTCAAAAATTGGTCCTTATAGGTAGAAAGCTAGTCCTGCTGGCGGAAATTTTCTCTCTTTTGATTAAAACTGCAATTTTTTAGTTGAAAATAAACATTTTTGTTGAAAATTAATATTTCCTGATTGAAATTGCTGTCTTTTGGCTTATTTGTTGAAAATTCGTCTTTTAGATTAGAAAATTCGTCTCGAAAATTCTGAAAAAATTTACAAAAACGTCTTTTTTTCTTATGGGAAATAAATGTTAATTGTGTGATTATTTTTTTGAGAAATCGTTTTTTTTGCGTTGAAAATGAAAATTCAACTATTCTTTAGAAAATTCTGATAGAAAATTTATGTATTTGGGTTCAAAATTAATCTTGTGTGCTGAAAATTCATCATTTTGGTTGAGAATTACAATATTTTCTTAAAAATTGGTCTTTTTTGATAAAGTTAACTGGTTGAGAATTCTTTCTTTGGCGTCTTTGAATAAATCCCAGTTTTTCTCAAAAAACAGTACTTTTAAAATGAAAAAAATAATTTCTCCCATTTTTGCTCAAACCAGATAAAAATTGTCTCCTGAAGATCAGTTTGTGAACATACATTTTTCTCTCCCACTGTGTGTCTTAATAATCTGATTATAAAATTCCATTGAAAAAACTTAATAACCCTTTGAAATATTTTTAGGTGCCTCGAAGCTTTTGCAAATCATAATAAAATGTTTATATTCTTTTCAAGCACGCATATGCAAAGCATTTTACAAATGTAATTGTACAAACGAAATTAATTAACGTTCAAAATGTCTAATATTCGAATGCATCATAACTTGTTTTCAAAAGTCTAAACTAATTTCCATAGATTCCATTCCGCAAGTTCATAATAACATTGTAAATGATAAAATCCTCTTCTTCCATTATTTCATCTCGAGATATAATTTTACGAACTGCCTCGTTTACACAATTTAAAAACTCGTGCTCAGCATGCTTCCAATTTAGTCGCCATAATATTTTTAATTTATCCCTCTGAAGGTATTTTGTAGAACAGTACTGAGTTAATGGTACGAAAATCTCGAGTAAAAAATTCTTATGAATTTAAAAATATAATGATTCAGAAAGCAATTCTAGCTGATCATATCACGGCTTTGCCAGATGTGTCTCCTTTATTCACTAACGTTTCAATTTATTAAGTAACTAACACTATTTTAAGTAGGTTAATTAACATAAAAAAACTATACAGATTTACCTCTTGATCAATTTGAAGAAGGAATGTAATGCAAGATTTAGAATCCAAAGTTATAAAAAATTTAGATTTTTCTTTACACACATATTTCAGATATGTTGATGATTGTTTTATTATTTCACTGAAATATAAACTACTTTATGTTATGAATCAATTTATTTCTCATCATGCTGGACTTTTTTGCACATGAAATTGAAAGCAATAATTCTATTCCTTTTTTAAAAGTTAAAGTTGTAAAAACTGATTGAGGTGATATCATCACAGATGGGTATCGTAAAGATACTTAATTCATTTGAATAAATTTTCAACAGAATTGATTTAAACACATATTAATAATAAAATTAGAACAATTACAGATTTTTGATCTAACCAAACTAAAATAACTATAGTTAGGAATTTAGTTTTTAAACCAATGGTATCTTTTTTGTATCATGTAAAATTATATTTTGAAACTAAAAGGATTTTAAATGACTTTAATATCACAGCAAATTTTAGAACTGATTCAACACTTGATACATTTATAAAATGGGAAAAAGACTTATTAGATAATTTGCAACATATTGATGTAGTGTATAAAATTCAATGCTTGAATTTGATATGCTTCTTACTTTTGGGTGAGATTTGTTGGAAGCAGTCAGAAGGATATTCGTCGGGGATAATGGAATTTTCCTTACTAAGGGAAAGTGAAAAGGAGTTATCTCATTAGATAATAAGAGACAGGAGAGGTAGGAGAACCATAGGAGGGAGCTAGAGGCAATGTTGCCATTTTTGTGGAGGAGGGATTTATGGTAGATCGATTTTGAAGGAGGTGAAAGGAGGGTTTGATGTGTCTATCTCGTAAGATAGAAAGAGATAGCAGGTCGGGAGAGTGATCTAGGGAGTACAAAAGGAGGCAGTGAGAGGATAAACGTCGAGAGAGGTGGATGGATGGATTGAAGTATCTGTCTCCTAGAATATAAAAAGATAGCGAGATGAGCCGGTGTTTTTGATTACGATTTTCTCCTGAAAAGAATTTGATCAGCGGAGATTCAATTCGTTAGTAAGTGGGAAAGGGCTGAAGTTAGTCAGTGTGTCGGCTGAAATGGCTGATATGCCAGCTGTCTCAGCGGAAACGGACGGGCTGGTATGCCAGCTAGCTAAATTAGGTTTCGTTTGATTTTTATTTGTATTCTCGATTTTACCATGATATTACAGAAAGTCGGAGTTCTTATTTGTCGAAATCTTGGTTTGTCCTTAGAAGAGTGTGACAATGATGCGTGGTCCAGGCGGCCTCTGGTTGGTTTCAAGCTGGAGGCTCCTAAAGATCGAGAGAGATCTACCAGCTCCCAGACACTCCTGCCGTTCTGGGCCCGTGCGCTCGCTTTTAATGGGAAGGCTGCGTAGGCGTTGCTTGGGAGTCGAGCGGAGAGGGTAGAAAATCGTTGGAGGGAGATGCGCGCGTCGAATTTCGCGAGCGCTCCACTCGCGACTCTCGCCTCTACTCGCCCTGCCGCCTTGCTGATGTCACTGCTGAGGTCAGACGGTTGCCTACGGAATGAATAAACGTCGTCTGCCAATTTCACTAGTTTATTTTTGGTTGAAAATTTTTTTTTTTCTAATCGAAAATTCATCTGTTTGGGCATTAATTAACTTTTTTGTCAAAAATGCTTTCTTTTCATTTGAAAATTCAATTGCTTTGTAAAAAATTCATGTTTCTAGCTTGGAGATTCAACAATTTTGTATAAAATGAAACCATTTGCTTGAAAATTATCTTTTTTTGTTGAAAATTCATATTTGTTCATTGGCGAATCGTTTTTTTTTTCTGTTGAAAATAATTTTTGTTTCATTCAAACATGTAGAGATTTTTTTCAATACGACATTTTTCCGATCCAAGTTGAGGATTCCAATATTTTGTGAAATGTTCGTATTTTTTGTTAAATTCAACTGGTTGACAATACTGTTTTTCAATTTTCTTTTTGAACGGATAATTTAACTATACTATTTTTCGTTGTAAAATTATCTTCTTTAGTTGAAAATTCAACTATTTGTGAAAAATTCACGTATTTGGTTCAAAATTCGGTTTTATTTTGATGGAAATGAATTTTTTCAACTAAAAATGTCATTATTGTTTATCGGGTTGAAAATTGATAACTGAAATTAAAAATAGACCTTTTCTGGTTGAATTGATCTTTTTTGGTTCTAAATTTGGCTTTTTTGTTACGGAATTAATGTGGTAGGTTTGAAATGTACTATTTTTTTATTCAAAATGCAACTGTTTGGTTGAAAATGAACTTTTATGTTAAAACTTGATATTTTCGAGTTGAAAATTCAACTTTTTCATAAAAAATTCGTAATTTCAGTTGAAAATTGATCTGTTTTAGTTCAAAATTTCACTATTTGTTCGTAAATTCATGTGTTTCGTTGAAAACTCGTCTTTTTTATACAAAATTAATATTTCGGTAGGAAATCACTTTCTTGGTTTTTTTGTTGTAAAAAATGAAACTTGTAAATTTTTTTGTTACAGCTAATCTTTTTGACAAAGGATTCAACAATTTGGTTGAAAATTCAACTATTTTGTCAAAAATTCGGGTCTTTTTTGGAAATTTAAGTATTTTGTTGAAAAGTTTTTTCATTGTGTTGAAAATTCAACTATTTCCAAATTTCATTACTTCCTGTCGTAAAAATTAAACTACTTGGTTCAAAAGCAATTGTTTTTAAGTTAAAGTTTATTCGTTTTTTGATTCAAAATTTAACCATTCGATCGAATATTCAACTATTCGCTTAAAAATTAAACTATTTCATTGAAAATGAAACTGGTTGCTTGAAAAATAAACTTTCTAGTTTAAAATTCAACCATTAGGATGAAAATTCAACTTTCTTTCTCATTTTTGAATTCAACTATCTGTTTGAAAATTCATCTATTTGGCTGGAAATTCGTCGTTTTTTTTAGAAAACTAATACTTTGGTTAACATTTTTTTTTTTTAATTCATTTATATTTCTGAAAATTTCATTTTCTTTTGTGAACAGTTACACTTTTTGCGAGAAATTTATCTTTTTTGAATAAAAATTCAACTCTTCGGTTGAAAATTCAAATATTTTATTGAAAATTGATTAATTTTTTGAAGATTTGGCCTTTACTTGAAAATTCGACCACTTGGTTGAAAATTCATTTCTGTAGGTTTGGAATTAAACGATTTGGTTAAACAACCAATTTATTGATGAAAATAAGTTTCTCCTCCTTAAAAATTCAACTATTCAGTCGAAAAGGAATTTTGTTGTTCAAAATTCAACTATTTGGTTGGAATTTTATCTCCTTTGGATAAAAATGATAGTTTTTAAATTGAAATTCATCTTTTGGTATTTCAAATTTAAGTGTTTCAGAACTTTTGTCTTCTTAGATTAAAAAATCAATGACAAGAGAAAATGGGAAATTGGTAATGGAGAAATCCGCGAAAAGTCAAAGAATTTCGAAAATAAAGTTTTTCATCCACTCTGAATATACAATGTTGAGAATGTAAAACAATTTAAAAAATTGAAATTTATTCCGTTTGAATTATTGGTGTAATGTTTCTCACTTTTTTCCATTTCGCTTCGTTTACAATCATTCTGGGAGTTGCAGTTTGAAAATTGCATGTACCATTATCCGCTCTGTGCTCGTGAATATTTTAGTACTTATCAGGAACAAGCGCGCGCATTTTTCCTCCCGAGAAGATTTATTCGGTTAGTCGGAAAATTTTGTTCTCCGCTTCGAAGGAAAAAAATAATACTATTTTTTATCAGACCCTCTTTACTGATTCCCGCAAGTCTCGTAAATTCTTAGAAACATTTCTAGGAACCCTTCCAACTCTGGGGTATCCCGTGATGAACATCCAGTCAGTAACACAGCATCGTTTTTCTCATCTGCCCTCGAATAGACTGTAATTTCTTGTCCGCCTTAAGAATAGATGCAAAAAAGCTCTCACGTCGGATTGCGACTTTGAGAGCAGAACTGACACTTCTATGAGCACTTGCGTTCGGCAGAATGATACATTATTCATGATAAGAAATACGGTAAAAGAAGAAGAAATGAATTATTTTAACTAAAGATTATTTTGAGATCTTCAGATGAAAAAGAAAAAAAAGGTTCAATGACCATTTTTCGAAAAATAAACTTGAATGTCCTTAAAGTAATATGACACACACCTTGATGTAATATGACACCCCACTTAACGTAATGTGACACAACACTTAACGTAATATGACACACAGTTATTAAACCACCAGACCAATTTTTTCTCTCACAATTAATGAATTGAGGCTGTTTCTCAATACAAAATCTCAACGAAAATTAATTTAAATTCACATTTTCTCAATAAAATTACCTCCATCGAACTTTGAACGTTATTGTGAAAATCTGATTAGGATAACATTCAAAAATCGCTAAAGGTCATTTTATTGAGAAAATGTTGATTCAATTCAATTTTTTCGATTTTTTATTTATTTTGAGAAACAGTGTCAATTAATTCATTGCGAAAAAAAATTGCTCAAGTGGTTTATAAACTGTGTGTCATATTACTTTTAGGTGTGTGTCATATTACTTTAAGGACATGCAAGGTCATTTTCCGGAAAATGGTAGTTCAGCAATTTTTTCTTTTGTTCATGCTAGTTATTTTTCTCAATTTTGCTTTAAATTTAGAAAAGAAAGAGTGAAACTTAGTTGGCGGTAAACTACCATCTAATATGTAAGTATCAGCCCTGATTTTTCATTGTCACAATTTAGAAATAGGCTGATAATGTTTGTTTTTTATTTTGTATTAATTTTTATTCTCAGCTACAGCAAAAAATGTATCATTTCGAAAAATTCATCTCATCTCAATTCATATTATGCATTGGTATAAAAACAGATGTATCTTTATTGCCTTGTTTCTATCAATAAAAAAGCGTACGCCCTATAAAAAAAATCGGAAATAAACTTTTTATTGAACTTCGTTTCGTTTTTCCAACAAATTTTATTTTTTATTTTTAGTTTTGTTTTTTACAAATAAAAGAAAAATTACGTTTTGCCACATTTGAAAAAAAATGTACACGCTTTTTTTATTCATATTTGTTGAAGCTTCTTTTGTTTGTCCAGAATCTGTAATTTTTAAATTTATTTTTCACGAATAAGACAAAAACTACGCGTTCTTTAAAAAAATGATGAATAACAAATTTGTAGATCTTTTTTAGGTGAACAATTTTTTTCGATCAATTTTCTTTTGTACCGAGCTTCATTTTTCCAAAAATTTAATTTCTTTGTTCTTAAAGTTATTTTTTGCGGTTGAAATAAAAACTACCCATTCTATCAGAAAACGATTGAAACAATTTGTACCTTTTCTTTCGATAAAAAAATTTTATCTATTCATTTTGTTATCTCAAGTCGTTTGTCCAAAACTTGAATTTTTTTATTTTTAGTGTTGTTTTTTATGAATGAAACAAAAATTACGCGTTCTGTCAAAAAGTGATTGATGAGAAATTTATAGATTTTTTTAGGTGCATAATTTTTGTTTTCTTATATTTTTTCGTATCTTGCATAGTTTGACCGAAAAACGAAAATTCTGAATTTTCTGAAGAACAGATATATTTACAGAACAAAAATATGATTTCTCGATAAAAAAAAAATTAGTAACAAAATATTACAAGATAATGGACAAAAAATAATTTCAAACTATCTATCTTTTTATTCTAGCCTTGAAGCTATCGCCTTCTATATTAATACTAAATAGTTGCAGTTTTTTCCTAAATTTTCTAATTTTTTGTCCATTTTTCAATTAGAGTGAAGTAATAATTATTTCAAGTTAATTGAAATAATTATTTAAAAATTTATTACCAATCTTAGTAATATTACCTTTGTTCAGTGGTAGAAAGTTGAGGCTTCTCATGAAATGTTACACTATTTGTCTTTTTTTTTAATTCTGCCTTTTTAATTGCGAAACAATAAATAAACTCACTCATTATTCGTTCACACCTAAAAAGTTAAAGCAAAACTTAAGATTCCAAAAAAAACAACTGTCTAGCATTACTCCAAGTCTGAATTAGCATGCTTGTTGACTTGCATTAATTATTAAATATTATGAATAATAAGTGAAGAAAGGAAAAAAAAATTGAGAGTTCAGAAAAAACCGCAACTCTTTAGCACTTATCTAAGAGAAGATAGGAATAAGCAATCTTAAATTGTTTAAATAACGATGTTTATTAACTTGCATCATTCATGATTTTACTGAGTAGGAAGTGGGTAAAAAATTAAAGATTTCAGAAGCAGTTTTCTAGAATTATTTGAACTGAATATTATTAAGGAATGTTATTATTATTATTGATGTTATGTTATTGAGAATTGTTAAACAAATTATTTCAGTCAATTCTAATTAATGATTTAACTCACTTTGATTGAAAATCAGACTTAAAGTAGGTTTTCAAAATTGCAATTCTCTAGCTTTTTTTAAAGAGAATCTTATCAACTATAATGATAAATTGTTCGAAAAATAACTTTTGTTAACATTAATCAAGTAGTACCTCACTCTAATTAAAAATTACTCAAACAGTAATCATTTTTTGAAGAAACCTTGAGTTCCTATTTCTAATCTAAGAGAATTTTGATAAATATAATAATAAATTGTGTAGACAATTCATTCAAACATCTAACCATCAGTACAAAGTAGTTTTTCGTGTATGAGAAACAATTTTCTTTTAATAAAAAACGCAAAAATAATAATTAGCGCCAAAAAATTTTGTTTTGAAATTTTCCTACAGCCACTTGATCTTCTTGGTAGAGAATTTATTTGTTTTCTTGAAAATTTTGAATAATTCTACGAAAATCAAAGTTATTTGCTCAAAAACTTATTTCTCTATTTGAAAATTTAACTAATATATTTTTTGTTGAAAATTTAGGGTGGATATTCAAAGTCGTATAACCGCCAATTTTTCAAAATTTTTTTTCTTTTTTCTTTCGAAACTCTAAGCTGATGCCGTCATTTCAGCGAAAAGAGCAAGTTAAAACTCGAAATAGTTTCATTGTGAGAATTTTTCAAACATTGCAATTTACATTGCATGATTAACTAAATGCGAGCGTTTTTCCGCTCTCCTGTAAGAAATTGGAAATGGCGGTTATACGACTTTGAATATCCACCCTTCAGTTAAAGATTTATCTATTTTGTTGAAAGTTTGCCCTTTTTTGTAGGGAATTAACCTTTTTAGTTAAAATTCATGTATTTTATTTAATTTCTTCGATGAAAAAGTATTTTTTTCTTATTGAAAATTAATTTTTTAAACTAAAAATTCAACTCAATTCCTTATCGAGATTCTTTTACATTCAAATTTAATCTTTTTGGTAAAAAATTCAGTTGTTCAGTAGGAAATTCATTTCATTTGCTGCATTTATATGCAAAATCCATGTATTTTCTTAAAAAGTATTCTTTTTTTGGTAGAAAAATAATCTTCTTCTACAGTTGAAAATTATTTTTTATATTGAAAATTAACTTTTTTAGATAAAAATTTAAAAATTAATTTTTCCAACTAAAAATTCATATAGACTCCATTTTTCGATTTTTTTATAGCCATTACATCTTTTCGGTTGAAAATTTAACTATTCTGTTGAAAATTAAATTTATTTGTTCACAAGATTATTTCTCTCCATTTGAAAATTATACTATTCTATTCTTTGTTTAGAATTTATTTTTTAGTTAAAAATTTGTCTTTTTTTCATCGAAAATTCATCTTTTCGTTTGAAAATTTACCTAATTGGTGAAATTTTGTTTTTGTTTGTTTGTTTTTGCTTGAAGATGCATTATTTTAGTTGAAAGTTTATTTCTTTTGTTGAAAATTGAACAAATTTTATTGAAAATATGTTGTTTTTTTTTGTAAAAAATAATGTTTACAACGAAGAAGGTAGCTACTTTCTTTTTACTAGAAAATTGATCTTTTCAAATTGAAAATTCACTTATATTGTTAGAAACATTTTCTCTTTTATGAGAAATTCAATTATTTAGGTAGAAAATTCATATTTTTTCGTTATAAATTCAACCTTGTTTTCAAACATTAGTCTTCGGGCATCTCCCGCCTCGAAGTTCGAAGTCAGTTGTCCAGTGCCGTCCGATATTTTTTTATCACCCGCAACTTTATACGTCAATTTTGAAATATATTCTACTTTGATTTAGTGACTTAATTTGTTTTATCTACTTAGAAAAAAGGATAGTCTATATATTTGAATATTTTCTCAAACTCTACAATATAAACCGAAACTCAAAAATGTTAAAGTGTCTACAGGGGACTTGGCTTTAAACTTCAGCCCTGAGAATGTTGACGTCTCCATCGACTCTCATTTTACCTCACTGTTGTGTAATTCCTCTTCTAATGAAAGTGAAAATCGCTTTAAAAATTATGCAATCTATACTTTCTTATCAGTGAATCGTTAATATTACACGAAAGTAAACTTTATGTAATTCATTTGATGAAAATTTATAATACTTCGCGTTTTTTTATAATATACTGGCATTAAAATAATACAACCCTTATATCAATTATTACATATCAGAATTTTCACTTTTGGACTTGAGATTTTACATTACTCTTTTGTATTATTTATAGTTCTGTTTTGTATTAAATCCTAAAATAATTGTAAACTTTATCTAAATGCAGAAATGTCCTCCATTTACCTAACTAATTGGGTAAATTCTAATGAACAAATTTTCTCCGTGTAGAAAAGGATTTAAAAATCTAGTTTATTGAAAATGTTGGATTCTGAATCTTGCATTACCATTTCAGCTTTCTCAATATAAGGCCATATTTTTTCAATACTATTAAGAACCGAATCTATAGTAACATTAGTAAAGAGAGAAGTTACATCAAGTTTTTGTTTCAAATCGATAGCATTTCCAATAAAAGATTTATATTCAGAAAGACTAGAGTTTGAAATATTATCAAACACCTTAGCCATAGTATATGTGGGAGAATCAATAGTGCTGACAAAAGGTCTTAAAAAAAAATCACTTTTATGAATTTTAGGAAGACCATGAGTTCTAGCCAGATTAGTATTTTCTGTGATCAGGTCTTATCTCTCTATGTTGTAGCCTAAAAAACCTTTTAGTCGCCATTTGTTAATGTTATCAAAAGTTTTATCTTGTATATATTTCAAGGGGTAATAATTGATTTTCTCAGTTGTTGTTTTATCATTTAACATCAACTACATTTTGTTATAGTAATCTTGTTCATTAAGGATAACAGTAACACTACCTTTATCAACACGAGTTACAAAAAGATCTTGATGTCATTTAAGAAAGGTTTTACTCACAGCAATATTTTTAGGAATGATTCTATCTGAATCAGAAATTATGTTACGTTCTTTAATGTATTGACAAGATAGAGAAATGATTGTATTTCTTAATTCTGCTTCTGATTCATCTGGAATTTTATCAATGCTAGTTTCTACATCTATCACAATTTTAAAGATTACATATTAAAGATTATTTCCAGATGTTGAAAAAGTAGAGCTAAATTTATCATCTAACATAACAATATCGGTAAGTTGGTCAGAAATCTGAGTTTTTGAACAATTAATGATACAAGGTGCGGAAATTCCTACAATTGTCCGATAGCAATTGTTAATGTCTATTAATGTGTAAGTCAAGGTTATAAGAATTTTTGATATGTGAAATATTCTTTAGTTTTTTTTTCAGGAAAGTTATGTGTTATATGAGGTTTACGATTGAGAGCATTTTTATATTCAATAAGATTATGATAGTCATTATTATCTAGTGAAGAAAAAAGAAAAATTTTGATTAAAATCGCTTGTTATTTTTAAAAAATTTGGATGATTGTGAGCATCATGAATTTCCATTCTCGTAGCTTCAAGACTTTCGTAGTGGCATATGTATTTGAAGCTTATAAAGTTAGATTAATAATGTTGTTAGAGCGCTGTTGTTTTTCTGAGTAATATAAGTGACTTTAGACAAATCAGTAGAAATTCGTTGTTAAAAATTCCTTTATTTCTGTTATCGACGTTTCGAAAACTAGAACCGTTTTCCTCATCAGGACTTGAAGTTCCGTTTACATTTTAAAGTTCATCACACATCTTTGAATTTTTTAGAAATTCTATTCCTTATCTGTATAAATATATGTAGCATTAATTAATTATAATAAATATCATTTAAATAGCTGACATTTTTTATTAATTTTCAGTTTTTCGAAACGTCGACAACAGAAATAAAGGAATTTTTAACAACGAATTTCTACTGATTGGTCTGAAGTATGTCAACTTCACCAAATACATATCAATTTCTCATAATCTTATATTACTCAGACAAACGACAGCGGTCTAACAACATTATTAATCTAACTAATAATATGTTTTTGACATAATTTATCATATCTTGTCAAAATTTTTTTTGAAGCTTATTGTCAAATTTTGAAGTTTATCATCATAAGGATTCATGACATCGAATTCTAATATCTACAATTGATCTACTAAGAAACAAAAAAATTGATCATTTTTTACAAAGGATCATATGGTTAGATTCTAGCTTGTTCAATTATTTGAAGAAAAGAAAATTTATGTTTGATCAAAAGTAAATTTAACTTATTAATGTATCAATTTCAATAATTGTCAATTTCAATTTTTAAGAAAATCTGTTATTTATTTAAAATTAGATGTTATTTGAACTTAGGTATCAATTTTGAGTAATTAAACTAAGTCATTTAAGCATTATAATAATCTGTTTTTTTCATAGCAATATGTATCTCAACGAAATCAAAAACAATTTTCCAAATTCTTTTACAGATATTAAAAAGTTCATCAATTTGAAGAGAATTAATAATTTAAAAACTAGAGAATCATTTCTTGTCAAATGTAGATTTCATAATTTATTACCAAAGAATATTACTCATACTACTAGGAATGTTAGAAATTTACAATTTTTTAGTCACAGTACAAAAAACCATGTTAATTTCATAGTTGAATCTTTAGAACATCGGTTGCCTAATGATGAAATAAAAGACTTAAGTATCCATTTAAAATATTCAATACAAAATTTTAATAATAGCAAAATAAATTTAAGAAATTCATTACCTACTAATATATACCAACATTTTGGAAATGCAATTGAATAATTCGAAAAATAATTCAAAAGACGAACAGATTGGAAAAAAGCTATTAAATTTAAAAATTAAAAGGAAGGTTCAAGTACCTTTCAATATAAATAAACATAAAGATACAGACTACTGTAATGCTAATGATCCTTGGCTAATAAATATTATTGATGTTGATATTCCAGAAAATTTTAATGACATTTCAAGGTTAGAGAATAAATTTAGTTCTTCACTTTTAACAAACAAAAGTAAAATAATTATGAATATGGTTAAAGATATAAAGTCAAATATCAGGTTAGTTGAAAATAATGAAGAACGTGATTTATTAAGACATAGAATAATTAATACTGCACATAATTTTTTACAGATCAATAAAATTACAGAAATTGATAGAATTGTAGCACAAAAAATTAAGAAAACACAAACATTTATTAAAGCTAATAAACAATTACTAATAACTCGTGCAGATAAAAGTAACATTATACACGGAAAAAAGTGGATCGTTAGAAGAACTCTCGAAACCACTAGTTCTAACTATTTTAAATTGAACCGCAGCTTTTCGTCGTGAATTTTGTTAAAATTACTATTTTTTGTTCAGGTATGTTAAACTGACTCTTTAAAAGAGCAAGATGAACAATTTCAAATAGTAGGATGCACTGCACCACAAGGTAACCATCAATACTCAGCGAGAAGAAGTTACTATTTCGTGTAGTAAGCTTTCCTTCTGTGAAGAGTAAATTTGCCGATTTCGCATCGTAACGCGTTTATGTATGTGTATATATGCACTGCACGCATTCTATACAAAACAAAAATGATGTACAATGTCGATCGATTTGAGGAGGAAAAAAATTATGTTATATATCATTACTGCACGTAATTTACGATTATTCTTACACAGTCGCACGCATAGAGTCTTACACATATGATCGCATGCTCAAACGCTTTGAAAAATCGCCCCCGCTGGGGAATCGAACCGTACCTGCCTACCTAAAACCTGTCCTAAAACCTAAATATAGCGCACGCCTTAGTCAAGTGAGCTACGGAACCGCTTAGATTTTTCTGAAAAAGTCTCGATCAAACGGTTTCTCTGAGAAAAACGTGGCCAGCTAAGAAAATAAATGTCTACTTACAATTTCTTAAATTAATCTCTTACAGGTGATATCTAATAAATTGTAACGAGCTAGGGAAAAATATTTTGCTTAAAAGTATCAACTCACACAGTAAATATATTATTAGTAATTTATATGTATTATTATAAAATGATTAAAATTACAATTTTTAAAAACGACATATTTTGTATTTTTGTAAATCAAGACTTGAAAAAATGATTTCGAATGAACTCTTTGGAATTTTTAATTTTGCTTTATTATCATCTGGCTTCATTTGAAACTTAACATTAATTTACATAACTGAAATGTTTATGAATAAAAAAATAGTTTAAACATTGTGATAATATATCAAATGCAAAATTGAAATCACTATCTTAAGATGAAACAAACATTGAACAGTGATTCAAATTTAAATTTTTTGCAAAAATAAAATTTTTCTCATGAGATATGGGGATGCTGAATTAGAATAAAAACTGTTTAATACAAAAAAAAAAAAAAACGGTTTCGAGAAACGAATATTAAATATCGCGATATCGCAGTAGAATTGCAGATTTTATTTTTGTTAAAAATCTTAAGAAAATGAGAAATGAAATTTTTTTAATAAATGATATTGATTTCTACAAACATCAATGTGAAAAGGTTGAAAAAACTATTACTGCTTTAAATATGGAAATTAATTTGAACTAAAATTGTATTACAAATTATTTTTTAATGACACATGCATGATTTCAGCCCTTTTCAACGCCTATGAAGCGGGGCTAAAGCTCTACTTTTTACTCCCTAGGGACTCAAAAGTGACGTCAGAGATGAATAATGAAAATTATGCAACTATGAGCTCGCATTTTATGATTATCAGCCCACTCACGGTAAAAACTGAGAAAAAATTTTGGTTGCAGATAATAGAATTTTGCGGTTATTTATGGAAGGTTATTATATATACCTGTAAAATTCCCATAAATTACCGGAATTTTTCATGAATTTCCGGAAATTTATGGAAATTTAAAAAAATGAATGTTGGGTAAGTGACCATATTCACCTGTAAGATTACCATGAATGACCGACATTTTTCATAAATTTCCGGAAATTTATGGAAATTTTTAAAAATGAATTTTGGGTATTCCATGGTAAGTTACCATATTTACCTGTAAAATTACCATAGATTACCAAAATTTGCCATAAATTTCCGGAAGTTTATGGAACATTTTCATAAATTTCCGGAAATTCATGGAAATTTTTGAAAATGAATTTTTGGTAAGTTACCATATTCACCTGTAAAATTACCACAAATTACCGAAATTTTCCATAAATTTCCGGTGATTTATGGAAATTTAAAAAAATGAATTTTGGATAATCTATGATAAGTTACCATAAATCACCTTTAAAA